>JAOVVF010000001.1:8709496-8744850 GCA_028565595.1 Duopalatinus emarginatus
GCATTAAGAGGTAAGAAATGTATTCCAGTATTTGGTGTGTAGCATAACTTCTCATGACATTACAGTAACTGTGTTTTGAAGGATATGGTGGAAAAACATAATTATTACTTGTGATTTACTTGTGCCTTCCCATTGTGGTTATTCTGTAACTGTATTGTAACTGTTGTGGACTTGCCCATTATGTTTTTTTGTTGTTGTTGTTTTTCCTTCTTACAGATAGACTAACACTGAAATTGTCATTTTAGATAATCAAATGAGATTGGTAATTCCAGATGAATACTTACATCCTGCCATTGCGTGTCCTGGGGGTTGGTCTGAAGATGGTCTGTCCTATGGTGTGTCCTCTTACCACAGTCACCTGTAGTCCTTCAGCTATGGTTGCTAATCTTGACATGCCTATAGATGCTGTCAAGCTCAAGGGTGAGATTAATTTCTGCTTTAGACTTAATTTTTATTGCATGTCCAGTGTTTGGGGATGTAATCCTGCTGCTTATACTGAGAAGTATTTGTTTTAGTGAATGGTGTGTGGCATATACATATATATATATATATATATATACACACACACACACACACACACACACTGTATAACCTTTTTTAAGCCTGATTACCTAACCTTTGTTTGCTCTCTGTTGGAAGTTAAAACTCAAACAGCTGAATACAAGTATGTACAGGAGGAGGCATAGAAGTCATTTATAACAATACTTTGAGCGTTATTTTAGTCGGTATACAAATGTTTCTCTGAACATAACTGGTTTAGTCCTTGCAGTAATTTTATCCAAAGTATTTAAATGCAGGCAGTGGCTTGATTCAGAATTTAATCAGGAATTTAGATTGGATTATGTACCTTAGTTGTTTTGTTGGTGAAAACCTATTATCAGAAACTTCTGTAGTCACTAAACATAATATACAGGCAGAGTTTGGAGTTATATATTGGGGTCGTATTTAGTTCATGAGCAAAACTAGCTGGGAAATAAGACAGATGCAGAGGCACTGTTAAAAGTTGTGACTGTAAAGTGACCTGATCAGCATGACATTGCTTTGTACTGCTAGATTTTAGGACATACCAATCCTTTCTTCATTTTTATACAGGTTTAAACACTTGTACTAGGTCTGAAGATAACTAAAAGTCATACCTATCTTTGCCTTCCTTTATTTCAGGATCTTTGACAAGTAATAAAATAAAGATGCCATTTTATCAATAGATGAACAGATGAACACTTGCACTTGATGCTCTTTAATAAGCCTGTAAGACTCAATAGAAATTAAATTCATGCTCTTTAACTGTTCTTATTTGCTTTTTGACAAATGCAGATGATCTTTTCACAAAACCAGTGTTTTGAAAAAGAATGTGGATTGTATGAAGTCCAAAGCCTGAGTCCCAAAGTTGTTGACACTTGTCAGGAAAAATGTAACTGCCCAATAATAATCACTGACAACCAGTAAATCTTTGCAGTAGTGTTTTACTTAGATAGGTTAATACCGCAGCCATGGCAGTTTGTCTGAAATAACCTGGTGGTTAATCTGCTGCATCTATGCATGTATAATTGTAGTGCTGAGCTCACCACAGCCACATAGTCTAGCTGCTTTGGCTCTTTACATTTGGACAACATGTCTGAGGTGATAAGGTTGAGGTTTTAGGACGCAGGAGTGACATTGCTCCTTTTCCAGTCCTGTGTATTTTTCTTTTCTTTTATCAATAGCACAGTCTTTTCTAAGGTGTTAAGTGTGAATATAGTTTACCACCATCACCTTCAATTAGCCTGTTTATAGTGGCTGACACTTTTACTGGATCAGGTTGGACGACTTGACGTCACAGTGAATATCAGTTCAGACACACCCAGCTGGCTTTTCTGTGGTCAGTTTCACTTTTGCTCTGCTCCCAGGACCTGTTTGATTCTGTGGCTGTGGCTCCCTTTGTGCCTCCCATTATAATAATGTCATCAATGGACATGTGTACACAGTCAGTGTTTTTGTAGGCTTAATGTATTATCTTATGGTATACCTAAAATCTGCTGTTACAATTCAGTTGGCTAATAATCGTTTTTGTATATTTTCAAGACTTTCAATTTCTATCTACCTCCACGTTCGATTCATCCACTAGCACAAAAGCCTTTTTCAAGGGTACATTATAGGCGCTACATTCTTGTCTATTCAAATAGTGTGCTCACTAGGCAGACAAACCCTGTCCTTTGAACTATACATTTTGCATCAAACTATTGTCTGTTCCTGGTGCTCTTTTATATATTAGGATCCTGGTTCTGTCTTTAAAATGCTGTTAAACCTAGTACAGCCTGTATACTTCTATGTCTAATGTGCTAAATGTTACTCTTTAACTAAAATAGAAGCTTCTGCATACTGTATGATTTTACTTCAGCATCATCAGTATACACATTTGAAGTCCTGCATCCAACTTAAACATGCCCAGTTGCAATGGAATTGTCCTATCAGACAATGGGTACCCAACTAGGCCTCTCCAGTTAGAAGAGACTGGATGCAAAGCCTTCATTCATTCTTTAGCCAGGCACAATCCGAGGCAGTACCATGCAGCCCCGGGGATTTCGGCACCAGTGCAATAATGTCGGCAGTATGCTGCTGGGAAACGCAGTAGCATGTCAGCTTTTGATTTAAAGCTCGTGCTTGTGGCACAAACCTTTCAACACAAATAACTTGGCAGCAGTCAAGCTTGCTCATTGCTTTCTGCTTTGCTCTGCTCATGGCCACATACACACTGGTCACTGTCAGGGAAAGAGAAAAAGAGGACACACTACAACCAAAACAAAGGTGCCAAACACCATCCTCCCACTCCAGACAACTCTCTTACCCACCGTACATCCCCAAAATCCCTCACAAATCTCTCCCAAAATTTTCCACCTGAGCTCATATTATATCTTACTCTTAATCTTATTTTTCCATCTTGTATGTTGAACCGCAGTTAAAATAAGAAGAAATCAAAAACAGGGTTCTGGTCATGTTTTTCTTGAGTATAAATCTGTTACCATGGTGATGATTACCTAGAATAGTCTAGTGGGAAGATGGTACTGGTTCACAGGCTGTGGTTTGCAGAGGTGCTATGCTGTCATATAGAAAATATAGAGGCCAGGGATTGACTAATGCCAATACTTTTTCCTAAAGTATGTGAAGTGCATGAGACCTTTTTTCCCTGTTCAGTGGTGTGTGCTGGATGCTGTGTGGTCCTTTAGGCACAATTCAGATATTTAGATATTTTTCTTGTATTTTGTCATGTCTGTTCAGATATACTGTATTTATGACCTGATTTATCTGTTTACATTAAAGATTCACTAGACACTAATAAATATATGAATCAATGAATAAATAAATATCTTACCCTACATCAACCAATGGAGCACATTGCTAGAATGACAAGAAAAAGGCAAACATAATATTATAACAGAGTTGAAGATGTGCGGAGGGTAATTGGTACATTTAAAAAGTACCTAAATAAAATTAAAAATCCTTTCTTCCTTCCTTCCTCCCTCCCTCCCTACCCACCCTACCCTGCCCTACCTAGCCTCCATTCTTTTGAAAAGGCTTTAAGATTTAGGAGCATGGCTATGGACATTACCAACGTTTGCACTGTTGTCAAGTGAGATGGCCTGCCATATCTTCTGCCTTGCCGTTCAGCCCAAAAAATTGGGCAGCCTTGGCATACTGTCTTCACTGTGTCCTTGCTTGGTGCACATGAACATTGTCACAATAGAACATGTTCGGACCCTGTAGTTCCACTTAAAGAAGAGAGTATAATGCTACAGCATATTGACATCCAATACAATGTGTGCTACTCTTTTGACCACTGTGCAGTGGTATAAACAGTATGACTGATACATACAGTCATCGATAGATATGGATGAACAGAATTATTCTCTGTAAATTGGTCATTGTCCATCATTAGAACAGCTAACAAAATCAGATTACAGACTTATAACTAGAATTAATTCTCTGGTTACTTGCATTACTCATTCATAATCGCACTATCCGTGTCACCCAAATGAGGACGGGTTCCCTTTTTGCGTCTGGTTCCTCTCAAGGTTTCTTCTCTTGTCATCTCAGGGAGCCTTTCCTTGCCACTATCACCACCGGCTTATTATCAGGAATTAATTTTCTATAAATGTACAGGGTGAGTCAAAAGCTGCAGGACACTGGGGCTTAGATGCCTTGCACAAGGGCACTTGAGTCGAGTCTTTTGAGTTGCAGGGTTCGAAGGGTTCTAAGACTGGTTCCTTAACAAGCCTACAGCTGCCCCAGGGTGGTATGATTTAGGGAAGGAAAGCACATATGCATGTGATGGTCAGGTGTCTCCAGAGATATTGGAGATAGAAAAAATGGAAGTGGCTGTGAAGTCCTGTCAGTTGCAGGGCTTAAACCTGGTTCAAAGGGTTTCTGGTTCGTGGTTCCTCAACCACAAGCTTACAGCTGGCCCGGGATGGGTGTGATGGTCAGGTGTCTTGAGAGATATCAGAGATATTATTAGCAGCTGATTTTGTGTTCATATTGAATGCTTGGGAGAAAAATGAATCTCTTTAAATGCATGCACCAGACTATGTGAACATGCAGGGTGCGTGCACAGATCTCTGGGTGAGTAAGTACGCGTTATTGCACGGGGGAGCTCGTGCCCTTTTCGCGTGTCTCGCCATGCGCGCCGCTGCTGACGTCATCGTGGGAGTGTCTGAACGGCAGAAATGAGATGAACGCTCGTCGGTGCGGTCCTGTCGGCCCTCACGTAAGTTCCTATCGCGCTTTGTAGATTCACTTTAAACGTCAAGTCGCCTCAGATATCAGTCGCTGACATTCGGTACATAATCCAGCTCGGGTGCTGGGTCAGTGTCCGTGCCGGAGTCCGTGCGCTGCTGCCCTTCTGCATGCTAACTCCGCCTAGCATCCCTGTGGCTCTTTAGCTAAGCTAGCTGAGACCTAACTAGCGGCAGACGCGGCAAGCCGCTAAGCGTGACTTTGGCTAGCTCGGGCTGGGTTGATAGAGCTTTATAGCTAGCAGGACACGAACAGGGACACGCACACTAAACGCTAGCTAGTGGTCTCGGGTGGTGCTCCAGTCAGACCACAGGGTTCACCTTAGCTAGCATTCAGGATGCTTTCGAAACGGTTGTCATGGCTAAGATGGCCAGGTCTTCCTTCCTGTGGCGTTATACACCCGGCTGTAGAATTGTGAGACAGGTGTTTTAGCTATTCTAGGTATTCAGATCAGGACCCCAGTCAGGATCTGATCACTTTTCGACAAGTGTCATGGTTATGAATCAAGCGGATGTGATAGGAGACATCGAGTTTGACGTCCCGTCTTCGTCTCTGTGGCTGTCTGTACAGGCTAGCCAAAAGGGCGTAGTACACTGGCATTGACAATTTGATCACAAGATCGATACATCAGTCATGATCATAGACCTTCAATATAATCTATCTCACAAGGTGTGACCCTTTTTCACATAGCATCTCAGAAGCATTGTGAGACATCTGAGGCTAGTCCTGGACACAGTCTGTAGTCATCAATGACAGCTATTGTCTTTCCTTTATTGAGTTGATCTTATACATAGACACATGCATAGACAGACATAATCAGACCCCCAGGGCTTCTTTCTGTGTACCACTGGGATGGTGTAAGGTGTTGTGCAGTGCTTTATAGCCATGATCTGATGATGAATGCAATCTGTACCCACAATTAATACACACAAAGGCTATGTTTCACCTGAGAAATTTAAGTGATCAGTCATGAGACATGGTCAGTTCTAAGACATGATGAGTTCTGAGATGTGATCATTCCTGAGTCATGATCAGTTCTGAGACATGATTGATTATGAGATGTGATAAATTCTAAGACATGATCAGTCATGAGACATGATCAATTTCGAGACATGATCAATTCTGAAACATGATCAGTCCTGAGACATGATCGATTATGAAATGTGATTAATTCTGAGACATGATTAATTCTGATACATGATGAGTCCTGAGACATAATCAGTCCTAAAACATGATCAGTACGAGCCCTGCCATATTTTTCTTTCTGTCATGTGATTTCAGGTTTTGGTGTACCACTATTGTGTAATGTCTTGTGCAATGTTTTTCAGCATGTAATATCACCAAGGCTAGTCAACAGGAAACAAGCGCTACTGCTCCATCCCGTCTGGATCGAGTGGCGGTTATCGTCTATGACCTGAAGAGATTATTTTGGATTACCGCCCCCCCGCAGGATTAATTCACGCCATCTTTCTAAATGGAGATGACAGAGCAGGCGAACTGATGAATGGAACGAGGTACAGTGCTGGTTATTAATTACGCTGTCGTCAAGAGAAAGTGGTCACAATGATGTGAGAGTTGGCTTCTGATTTTACAGACGAGTCCTGTTTCAGATGAGAAAGCAGAAAGCCTTCCCAAGAGAGACATCTAGCATTTTTTGTCTTTATTACCTATATAATAGTGAACATTGTCTAATGCTGTCCATAGTACAGACAGTTCATCACTATTTTTAATGTGAGAGTATGTGCCATAGATCACTGTGATCACACTGATCTTTAGTGAAGACCGATGGGAATGCTGAAATATATCTGTCCAATGCATTATACCGCAGGGTCTCACTGACAGCATTCAGACAGACAGACAGACAACTGCGTTTGAGTTTTCTGTGTTGCTCTACTGGGCCTGTGTGAGTACCAAACCAGGTAAACAAGAAAGGTGTGTACTTTGCACAATAACTAGGGTGTGTTTTCATGTGTCTCATTACCTGACACCAACAGGATGCATGAATTTACAGCCTGGGCTCGAAAAAAGTCAGCCCCAGCCTCGCGCTTTTGTGCTTGGTTTAAAAACAACTCGTTTTGAGAAAATCTGATGCCCAGAATGAAACCAAATATCGCTATCGTATATCAATAAGACAGATGTGTTTTAGCCACGCTAGCTGTTTCTACCAGCCACTCCTGCTGATCTCTGATGTGACCTTGACGAGCTGTGTGAGTAAGACTGGGGGAGAGAGCAGGACGGAGATTGCGCTGACCCACTTCATCTGTGCAAAATGCACTGCCCTTGGTGTATACACAACTGGGCGTGTTTTTCAACAGCATATGGGGACCATGACTCATTTTTCGAGCCAATTGTTTGTCTTCGTGTACCTTTTTTTTTTTTCTTTCACAGTCCAATCCCTTAGGGTGTTTCAAGTATGGTATGCGATAGCTGTGCCAAGTGTGCGGATGTACCATGTCGCTGTTTATCTGATTAATTAATTATTGAACACGCTGGCGCCGCCGCTGATAGTCCATGTACGCCGCTCAGCGTGTCTGTCATGTTAATCAAGGATACGTCTCAGTCTGTGCGGCTCGCCTGAAGGCTGAAAGGCTAATCGATTGTGCAGTCTTGTAAAGGGCTTCGGACTGTCGTTTTGAAGATGGACACGGACACTTCAGGTTGAGTAACTGAGTAACAGCTCCGAGTCATCCTTGGTGTCAGCTGGGGACATGTTTTAGGAGTTCGCTGTTTGTTGTTACTCAGGTATAGACTTTTGCGTTGACCAGTGTGTCTTAGGGTGCTGAAGCGTCCGATTTTGGCTATTACGGCATCCATATCGTCTTTTTTTGTATAGGCTTAATCAGCCGATACAATACTTTTGTACGTTGCAATTCTTTTTTTATATGTCAGCACTGTCAGGATGCAGGAAAAAGGCAAGTCCTCATTTTTTGAAAGCGAGTGGGTTTGGGAACGAGTCGTGGTTGCTTTAACAAGTAAGTAGAAATAGTGGATGACTAGTGATGTAAGTGTTTTTTTTCCCAGTTACTCAGTGTTGCATTATTACATCACACTATTATTTGCTTGCATGAGTAACAAACATGACTGAATGGCCACCATAATTACCTTTTTAAGGCTTAACCACAAATCAGGCAATTTGCAGAGATTAATCCAAGCATATATCACATTGACTAGAGCCACGGACACCTTTATGAGCCACGTGTTCTGAATTTGAGTTTTAAGGCTCCAGGGTGTCGCAACAGGAGTGTTCGTTTCACCTTCTCTTCGAGATTTTGTGAGTTCAAATCCCGTCGATACGACAGCAGTCAGTGGCCTGGAGCCAAGGGAGCACTTTAGGTGGGAGTGATGGTGCACTCACTCTCTCTCTCTCTCTCTCTCTCTCTCTCTCTCTCCCTCCCCTGTTAATCACAGCAATCCTAGCCAATCGTGGTCATCTGTGAGTTCATGTCTGTGGGAGACGGCAGATAGTGCTTTCCTCCACGTTTTTTTTTTTTTTTTGATGTAGCGTAAGTCAATTTGAAAAGATGCGGTTGGCTGGAATTAACGTTTCTTGGAAGATTCACGTGTCTTCTGCAGAAGCGAGATTCTTTAATACATTGGTGTTCTCTACTGTAGTATTTTGTTTGGTAGTAGCATCTTATTTGGTCTGCTGCAAAACGTTCCTGGGCCCACATGTGCACGTCTGACTGTAGGGAGCACATAGGAAGCCGTTTGGATTCGAGTCGGTTTGATTACTTTGATTACCGTAAATGTAAACACAGCTTTTCAAGGCAAGGTAGGGCTGCTGTCTGTTGATTCAGGATCCTATTTGAGACTTGTTTACCGTGACCTCATTTCAGCATTCACAAGCTTTATGAACGTCAGCCAGGAACGTCTAGAATGTTCGTCTAGTCAAGTTGCACTGGGCTTTGGGAAACTACTTGTATTGAGAATTCTGTAGGTTCAGGATTCAAAATGCCGCACACAGGACTGTTTTCCATTCTGCCATGAGTGGTTCTGCCTGTCTAATGGCCTTTATGCACGGGTGTAGGATAGACTGGTTATTGGATGATGCGTGTCCGGTGAGTCTGACAACAGCGTCCATTTTCTTCCATAGCCATTCCTGAACTGAATGCCAAAGGAGGCAGGGCTGGTCTGATGGTAAGCAACACTCTCTGTCTTTTTTGTGTGTGTGTGTGTGCTTTGTTCAAAAAAAAAAATAAATGTACTGTGTGGGTTGATGTTCTCTCTGCCAAATATTCTCTGAAATATTTAGTAATGCTTTACAGGATGTTATTACAATGTACAAACCATTCGTCAAGTGTTAATAATGCCCACGATTAAGAGGGCAGTGTTTTCGCGCTTTGGAGAAAGAGTGCCAGGGTTACAGGCTCCTCGAGTCTGTAGTGAGAAATTGCTACCCAAGTTTGCCCCAGTTCACACGTAACCCACAGACACTAAAACGCCGGTTTAACTTGTGTCCATGCTTTTGATGTCGTCCTCAAGAGTTATTAACAGTAGCTCGAGTGTGAGTTTCTGCAGTAAAGGGGTTGAATTCTGGCTATTTAATCTTTATAACTGATTTTATAACCAAGTGAATTTTGATCTTTAAAGATGTTTAGCTCTGTCCATACGACGAGCACATATTGAACCATAGATATGTTGCATTCAATAAAGACCCTGTGAGCATTGCAGAAATTCACAGCTCTAACTCTGCACGTGCTGTCACATCACCACCCATTACTGTAGACTGCCTAGTAGTGTGTGTCATTATTAGGCTAGCAATTACAGCAACAGTACTTGGCTTTGAGAAACATACAGGTTTGGCATGTTTGCTCTTTGACCTAAGACTTCCGGGATTGGCAAAGCAATGAGTCATTTCCTAATGATATCAGCTGAGGAACCTGACACCTCAGAATATGATTAGGTAAAAAGATTGCTACACCACCTTATCTCTCCAAGCCAACCCAAGTGCTTCTGCTTTGTTTTTTAGCTTCAGCTTTACTGTGTTTGCTGCTTGTGTGCCATCACTCAGTGCTGCATGTCACAATCCATGTTGTTTTCCTTCTGTGTTAGACGAGCATGACTTTCAGCCAATCCACAGATGCATGCACGCTCACAGAATCCACCCGAGTGCCAAACCCCCCGCTTCCTGGCTTTTGAACCTGCCTGTCAGAGGGTTATTGGTGGTGGGGCTTAGTTAGACCCTGCCCCTATGCCCACCCTCTAAATTGAACCTGGCAGTCTTGAGATGGATCAGGGCGCTAGCGAGCAACCTGCCATGGATGAGCCGGACTCCGGGGCTCGAGTCGAGCCGGGGACGAGCAGGAGGGCTTCTGAGGTTGAGCACACCTTGTCCAAAATTACTCAAAATGCCCTGGAGAACATGGGTGCGCTCGGCCATGGCTTGAAGCAGCTCTTCCAACCTCAGCGCCGGCGCTCGTCCGTCGTGCCACAAGACCTCTCCTCTTCCTCTGCGAGCCCTGCACCTGAGGCCGCAGAGGCAGGGTCAGAGTCGGGGGAAGCCTCCGCCCCTAACATCACGCCTCCTGACTCTGACCTCCCGCCCACTTCCACCCCCCCTGCAGCTCTGAGCCGTGTGCTGCAGCAGATCCGAGTTGCCCCCCCCATGATGAAGCGAGGGACCAGCCTGCAGAGTCGGCGCAGCAAGACTGGGGGGGGAGGGGAGCCCCCTCAGAAAGGCAGCCCCCAGATCCATCGACGCAGCACCCAGGAAGCTCTGATGCAGGCTGGACGCCCGCGGTCGTCCTCCACCACGGATACTCCCAGCAGCCCCGCTTTGGTCGACATGCTCTTGACCTCCGGCTATCACTCCACAGAAGAATCGGATCGAGTAAGTAATACAGAGCTGTTTTATTAATCAATCGCTTTTTTAATTCACTGTGGTTAAGACAAACTCTTATAATTACAGACGCATTTGTGTACTTGGAGGCGTTTCATCCTGTGGGACGTAAACTTGTGTGGGTTAATCTAGGACTTCTTAGAAACCTCTGCATAGACAAGGAGATCTCAGCTTGATGAGCTCGACCTCTCTAATCAGTTTTATTGTTTCGCCTCCTTGGCTTATTTACAGGCTGTGGGAAAAGCATGAAACACTGTAGCAAACTAAACCTTTAGATATGAATGTGACAGGAACTAGTGCCCTAAATGTTCAAGGATGAATACTGAGCAATTTTGTGAGCTGAAAAATGTATAACACACTACCTGGTGCTTAAATATGGAGGCTCATTTAATGCTTGTATTGTTCCAGCGTACGATCACGATATTAGACGTGTAAACGTTGGTGAACTGCGTCACACCACAGTCATGCTTGTTTAAGGTTTAACAAGAAATCACACCATTAGCATGCCTCACTTACTTCTAGCATTTTCATGCCATTAATAGGATTCATGTCTTAGCCATGCGGTTTATCCAACTACAGGATTTTCTGAGAAGATTGTGGAGCTTACCTTTAAAAAGTTTAAAAAGCCAACGTGAATTTCACTGTCAAAGGGAGTACTCAAGATAAGCAAACCAGGCACTAATAAAGCCAGTGGATGCCTTACATGCTTTTATTTTGGACCAGGATGTGGCATCCGGTCTGGCTTCTTTTTATTCCAAAGGGTTTGGCCTGAGGTCAGGTTTTCCCAGCAGGTGGTGCTGCTTTACTGTGTCTCAGAGACATCTTTCTTTCCCTGAAGTGTGTTAGTCTTCCAACTACTACTACTGAGGGGTCTGGTGATGGGAGGCATTTGATAAGGCGTGGATGGGGGCAGAAATCAGACGGGTGCAAATCACAAGCTAAGGCAAAAGCAGATGCTGTGTTTGTGCTGTAAGGGTTTTTTGTTTGATTCTGTTTGTACTTGCTTGGCAGACGAATAGGTTCATCCAGAAAAAGAAAACAAACCCCATACTTTTTGCTTAATGAATTAATGCAAACCCTGCCACTGAATAGCCAAAAGTATTCATAAGTAAGTGCAGTTGGCACATGGTTCTTCCCCAAAACGGTTGCCATAAAACTTTAAGCATACCGTTAAATTGGACGTCTTTGTATTTTGTAGAGTTACCGTTTCCTTCAACTGGAACCAAGAGGTAAAACGTATTCCAGCCTGACATTAACCTGACATGTGCACAAATCAAGCTCCATGAAGACCTGGTTTGTCAAGGTTGAAGTGAAACATCTCGAGTGACCTGCACACAGCCCTGATGTCAGTCCCAGTGTACACCTTTGGGAAGAATTGGCATGCCAACTCTCCCCCAGGCCTCCTCAGCCACATCAGTGACTGACCTCAGTAATACGCTTGCGGCTGAATGAACACAAATCCCCACAGCCACGCTTCAAAATAGTGAATATTATATCTGCATATATCTGCTAGTCACATTCGTTTGTGTTCTGCAGTCTGTATTAATGCACTTGCATATGTTATGTATTATTTAGAGTCTAGCCTATGATTGCCACTTACTACAAACTTACACGCTCGTTGTTAGAACTCGACACAATCTCAAGCCTTGTGTTTTTCCACCATTCTTGAGCTATTAATTCATACCGACTCAACCTGCTAAGTCAGCTTGCTAAGAGGCTTTACCACTCTGCTAATCAAACTGAACCCTGGGGTGCGAGATAAAGAGCCCGGGGTCAAGGCAGATTCGCCAGGTGTGAAGGCTGGTTCTTATAAATGCATCTCTGGCGAGGGTCACGGGTAGTTTACATGCCGCGTGTACGATGATGTCATGCTGCTAGGTGCTTTTATAGCAGTTTCTGTGTAATAAAAAGAACGATAGTTATACAAACACCCGTACCAGGCACTGACACTACTTTAATGGATGGTAATAAACTTTTTTCTTCATCCCTTTCTGACTGACTATAACCCTTCAAGGAAACTGATACATGACATTTTAACTTTTTAAGTTACCTCAGTTTAAGTTCATCTAAACTTAGATAACAGTTATTTGTTGTACAGGCCAACCCTAGACTGACCTGTTTTTGGCTCAGGATATGTGTGAAAAGCCATAGCTCGTATTAAAATTGTGCTTTGGATTCAGAGTTTTATATTGAAAGCTAAGGCATGATAGCCTGGAGCGCTATGCCGTTTTATCAGTGATCCGAGCTTCGGTCGTTATCTCCGAGGATTGCAGGAGTCTCGTCATAGTACAGAGGTCCAGACTGTCAGCGTCTCTTGCAATTGTTGCAAAGTCCTGCATATGACATGTGAAAGCGTGACTGCAGCGTGTGTGCTCTGTCATGGCCTGCACCGAGAGTGTGGTCGCATTCATGGTGACTTTATAGATTTTGTGGCCCGCCACCTTTATTTCTTATTTGCATTCATTCTATCTCACTCACTCTCTTCTCTCTCAGGTGGATCGTCTAGAGGTGTCCGGCTTGGCCGCATCCCCCAACGCCCTGTCTGGCAGCTCAGATGGCGGCGGTGCCTACGCCATCGACTCTGTGGACGGCACTCCCGACCCACAGCGCACCAAACAAGCCATTTCACAGCTGCAGCAGAAGATCCTCAAGCTGACGGAGCAGATCAAGATCGAGCAGACAGCGCGCGACGACAATGTAGCCGAGTACCTGAAGCTGGCCAACAATGCTGACAAGCAACAGAGCGCACGCATCAAGCAAGTATTCGAGAAGAAGAATCAGAAATCGGCGCAGACTATCCAGCAGCTGCAGAGGAAACTGGAGCATTACCACCGCAAGCTAAGAGAGGTGGAGCACAACGGCATCCCACGTCAACCCAAAGACGTGCTGCGTGACATGCACCAGGGCCTGAAGGACGTCGGTGCTAAGGTACTTTTCCTTGTATTTAGTTTCAGGTCTCTAAAGTGCAGGTTTGGATTTTTATGGAAACTGATGTTAATGTAGCACATTTCATTGTTAGTCCAGAACGTTCTTTACAACTCAGGAACTGGTGCATGTAAAAATCCTGATCAAGTTTACTTAATGATATACAGTGTTGTTCACTACATAGTAGTGGAAACAACGTTCCTCTACGACCAAGGTGCTACACAGAACAATAAACTACACAATGGAATGTATAGTGCGAGAGTGCGGTAGCATGTGCAATGACGCCAGACAATTTACAGTAAATACCCAGGACAATATACAATCAATACACAAGACTCAGCATTAAATGGGGGGGGTGGGGGGGTGGGGGGTGGTAAGTGCAGATAGTTATGTCCATTTTTGTATAGATGTAGCAGCAGTTATACATATGTAGCAGCAGTTATTGGCCATATGGTATAAATGTAAACATAGACATTTTGTTTAGCAGCAGTATTGACCATTTTGGTATAAGAGTAAGCATTGTGCTCTTACATGTACATAAACGTCTAAGAAGCTGCATAAAAAGGAGTTAACACATAGCCTTGAAACCCCTGGAACACCCTACTGCATAGTTTAGACCGTAATCTTTATTACAACTATCTGAACTGTGGATTGCCTAAAAATAATATAGAGCAAGAAATTGATAGCATCCTTGAGTGCTGGAAAAGATAAAGTGAAGCTATTAAGCTACTGTGATATGTCTTTGCAGACTTTCATTTTGTAGTTTGAAATGCTTGTCGTAGAGATAAACACTATATACTGTGCATTACATAAATATTCAGCCAGTCTGAACTTTTATACCTCATTATACCTTTATTCTTACAGTCTGGGGTTGTCTGGGAATACTTGTCCTGAATCTGCACCCGATAGCCTTAATATTGAAGTCAGGGGATGGATGTAGATTACAAAATTACACTGAAGTGCCAGGAAAACTCATATACTAGTCTAATTCTTGGTAGGTCCCTCATATGAGGCATTGAACACCATACTGCAGGACACGGCACACAATTCTGTTGTATTTCTGAGTTCCACAGCACGTTGCATGGCATCTTAGATGTGTTCGATAACGTTGAGATCTGGTGACTTGGGTGGGATTGACAAAACCCTGAACTCAGATGAGCGTTCCTTTAGACATAATTTGCCGTGCATTATACTGTAGGAAGACGCATCAGAACACAGGACATAAATGGGTGTAACTCGTCAGAAAGGAGGCGCACGTAGTGTTCACCTGTCAGAGACGTTTGTAGACTTCTAGAAAAAGCTCAGGAGGCTTCTGTAGATGTCCGACGCTTTATATACACACTGGCAGATGCAACCAATGACGTGTGTAGGTGGCGTCTGTATGTATTTTGCATGGGCTTGTCTGTACCAGTTTCTGGCACTTCAGCGTATGTACAGATTAAAATGTTGCTGATGTTGATGATTCACCACCTTCGGTGTGAATCGACTACATTAATTCTGGTGCGATCAGTACAGTCAGAAGTCACATAATCGGTTGAATGGAATCCATCCCGTAATTAAAGTGTCATATCATCTGAGTATATAATTATACCAGTTCCTTAAGGGCACTGGGGTTTATTAGATTGTTAGGTTGGATAAAGACCCAGGAGTTGTCAAAACAAGTCTAGGACAAAGTTTTGTAAAAGAATCAGTCAAGGTGTGAATGTATTTTCAAAAATACTGCAGAGTATCATCAAATCTGTTATTTAAATATGGAAAGATTATGGTGTAGTTGCAACTCTTTGAGGAAACAATCTATTAAAAAGTGAGTGAGTGTATAAAAAGGGGATTAGTCACAGAAGCAAGCAACAGGCCATGGTTAACTCTAAAGGAGCTAAAAAGATTCGCAGCTCCAGTGAGAGACCCTGTTCACTGTAGCCCTGACTCCGCAAAGCTGGACTTTTTGTGTAAGAGCGGTGGGCTATATGAAATCCTGCTTGCCAAACAGAGACTCGGCAAACATGCTGGACAAATGTTAACTTTTGTGGTACACTGAAGTTCAGTAATGTTTCACTGTAAAGATTCAAACAATTTGCAAGCAAAAATGAAACAAAAAAAATTAAAGAAATAAGCATAGTCAAAAAATCAAATAAAATGAGAAAGTAAATGAACTTTTTTTTATCTGGACTTAGGAATGGTACCTGAAAGAAAGGAATGGTGCCTGAAAAGAACTAGGACCTGAAAGAAAGAGCTGGAATTTGCTGTAGAGCTATTTTTATTGTGTCCTGTTTCTGTTTCCATGGTTGTCATTTCATAACCACGTTATAAAAGTTTATGCTGCAATCAAAATAGTTCTCACGTCTTCTTCAGGTGACCGGAGGTCTCTCGAGCATCTCCCACGCCACTCACACGGCTGCAGGCGCCGTCGTTTCCAAACCCCGCGAGTTCGCCTCGCTCATCCGCAACAAATTCGGCAGTGCGGACAACATCCCGTCCCTGAAAGACTCTCTGGATGAGACGCAAGGTGACGAGGCTGTGCCAGGTATCGTACCAGGAGCCGGGACTTCGGCCGCTAGAGCCCTAGCGCCTGGACAGTTGCAGTCCAGCCCCAAATACGGCAGCGAGGATGACTGCTCGAGCGCCACGTCGGGCTCGGCAGGGGCCAACAGCACCACTGGAGCCCCTGGAGGGCCACCGAGCTCCAAGGGCAACACGCTGGAGCAAGGCCAGGCCTCGGGCCTTGACGCTCTGTTTCATGAGATCCAGGAGTTGCGGGACAACCAGGCACGGCTGGAGGTATCGTTTGATAATCTGAAGAGCCTCTATCAGAGGGATTTTACACACATTACGCAAGCCCTGAGTGAGGAGAGATACAGGTACGCACCAATACGTTCAAACACTTGAAAGTCTTGTATGCACTTGTATATCCAAGGCTAGACGTAAAATCGGACTTAATAAACAGTTGACGTAAAAATCCAATCAAGCATGTGTTTACCATGAAAAGCCCATCTTTTTGTGTGTGTGTCTATATTTATTAATTAGATGTGAACGTCTAGAGGAGCAGCTGAATGATCTCTCGGAGCTCCATCAGAACGAAATTCTCAACCTGAAGCAGGAGCTCGCCAGCATGGAAGAAAAAATTGCATACCAGTCTTACGAACGGGCCAGAGACATACAGGTTAATAAACCTCCTTGTGGGATGTCATGTGGGATATTTGGGAAATAAATTAAATGTCCAGATTGTTTTCAAACACCTGTATTTGTATTAAATTTTTGAACAGATGTATAGAGTGAAAACAGGCAGCAGTATATCACCTTTTGTGTGCATGTAAAAAAAACTTGTTTGCCTCCCCTCTTGTCTAATCAGTGGGCAGTGTGCTGATTGGTTAGTGGGTGTTGGACACTAACTGGCTAGACAGCTCAGGCGTGAATACAGAGCCACCTTTCATGCTTGTATTTTGTGGTTTGTAGCTTGTAACTTCACTGTTACACTCTAAGGTAGGACATTTTTGTGTGTCCGTATGTCAGACTTGTGATAAATATTCCTGCAAAAATTGTAGTTGTGCACACACTAAATATTTCTACATCAACACTATCTTTTTACACATGCAAATTATATATTGTGTGGGTGCACAATACCTTTTCACGCACACACACAGCATGTTTCTACAGCTGCAAATCTTTTTAACACACTCACACACTTGAATTTGTCGGATTTCACACATTCAGATCTGTGCATGCAGTTTTTTTTCCACATGCACACCAAAGATGAAATACAACCACAGATCCTTAACTCGCCATAAATTGTTATATACAGAATAAATGGAAGAAAATACGGGGCCAGCAGGGCAATAATAAATTGCATGAAATCAATCCATTCATTCACATAAGACCAAATCTGACATGAATGCTGTATAGGCCATTCAAGACTGTTTGAGGGAGATACAGCACCGAACTATACCTAATGTAGCATACTGCTGATCTTCAAACATATCTTGCTGAATTGTCCGTCACTCGAGGACTCCAGGCTGAGAAGGAGAGAAGAACATTAATGACCGTAGGGACTACAAACTGTTACAGACTTCTAATGAATATCGGATTTAGCCATGAATGAGGGGTGCCAATCTCTCAGTGTCCAGCGATTCGATTCAATTCTGATTTTTGGGGTCACGATTCAATTCAAAATCGATTTTTGATTCAGGAACAATTTTTCTATTTAAATGGTTTATTAAGTTTTTTATTGACAAGATGAAAAGACAATGTAAACAACTAGAACATTTATTTAAAACAATAGTTTTAGGTTCCTTACTGTATCAAATCTTTTTAAACCTCGCTGGACACTGAGAGATTGGCACCCCTAATTCATGGCTAAATCTGATATTCATTAGAAGTCTTGAGAACAACAGTTTGTAGTCCCTACGGTCATTAATGTTCTTCTCTCCTTCTTAACCTGGTGTCCTCGAGTGACGGACAATTCAGCAAGATATGTTTGAAGATCAGCAGTATGCTATTTGTATAGGATTGTGCCCAAAATTCTTAAAAACTTAAATGACCAGTATTAGGTTAGCCTAGATTGCTGTACGGTGGCCTAGGTGGCCTTCCTCAGCAGTGGCCGAGTGGACACATAATGTGATATGAAGTCCGATCGGGAACAGGAGCGGCAAAAAAATTAAACACATTTTAAAATTGAATTTTTGGGCATTTTAAATCGATTCAGAATCACCAGGACTAGGAATCGCGATGCTTTAAAGAATCTGTTTTTTTTCAGCAGCCCTACCTAAAATACATTGAAATGAAACTGATACACCAGGCTAATACTTGGTTGGTCACCTGCAGGGCCATAGGCTTCGTGAGCTTGTGAAATATTCTGTAGGCAATGAACACCATACTTCCTGCAGAACAGTCCACAGTTATGTTGTATTCAAAGAGCGGTGCATGGCATCCCAGATGTGTTAGATAACGTTATGATCTTAGGAGTGACTTAGGAATGGCAAAACCCCAAACTCACATGAGCGTTTCTGGAAGCATCATTTGGTGTCTCTAGACATGTGTGGTGGCGCATTGTCCTGTTGGAAGAGGCCTAACTCGTTTGAATGAATGCAGGACATGAACTGGTGTCAGAAAGGAGGCACAAGTAGTGTTCACCTGTCAGAGACGTTTGTAGACGTACCAGGGATCCCATTAAATGTCAGCTAAACAAACCTATTTTTTTCAGGCACTTCAGTGTCTAGCCTTATCTGCTGCTGATTATTACACATTGTTTCATCATTTCATACTGAAAATATTTATAATTCGACTTCATATAAGTGGTCCAGACACAGAGCCATACTGTTTTTCAGCAACCAGATCTGAGTACTTGAGCTGATAAGCATTTGTAAAAGAACAGTCATGTTGCTTTTCTTTGACCGCATTTGCACTCTGTCGCCTATAGGAGGCACTGGAGGCCTGCCAGACACGCATCTCGAAGATGGAACTTCAGCAGCAGCAGCAGCAGGTGGTGCAGTTGGAGGGGTTGGAGAACGCCACGGCACGCACCCTGCTCGGCAAGCTCATCAACGTTCTGCTAGCCGTCATGGCTGTCCTGCTGGTGTTCGTGTCAACTGTGGCGAACTGTGTTGTCCCGCTCATGAAGACGCGCAGCCGCACGATTTCCACGCTGCTCCTCGTTGTCGTCCTGGCCTTCCTCTGGAGGAACTGGGAGGCCATTACGCAGTACCTAGACCGTTTCTTGATGCACTCTAGATGACCTGTACGAGAAGAGATTTCGGCTTTATGAAGGGAAAGGAAGGACGGGGCCCCTGACGAAGAGCCCGGAGACAAGCGCACTGCCTCAGCCGCTACGAGCTCCAGATGAAGAAGCTCAACGGGGACGGATGTCAAGAGAGATCTCACTCACAGATGATTTTGATGCTTTGTTCCTTGCCCAAGGAGTGAATTTGTTTACATTTTGATGAAGATCTTTTTTTTCTGTCTACTGGCAAAAATTGTAATGCTGAGTTGTGTTTTTCTCTTTTTTTTCTTTTCCTTTGGTGTTGAAAGTGATGCAAGTTGTGTTGCTTGGTGTCCTTGTATAATTATAGTAAGAGTATAAAATTTATGCAAATAACCAGGATCTGGTTTTGCGGCACTGAAATAATACTGGAGTGTGACGAGTGCAGACAGAATGACGTTCTCTTCATCAGCATAGCCTTCAGCTCCACCATCACTCAGCTTGTTTCCCTTTCTAAACCATGCAGTCTGCTTTTACCCTTTCTTTACCACAGTTTCCTCTTTCTCCGTTTCTCTCTCTCTATGCACATCTGTCTCTCTTTAAGTCTCTACTTCCCCTGCGGTGCTGTGTCCTCTTACTCTCCTTCCTTCTTATGACCCTATGCTGCTGACAGGACTTCTGCGCAATCATCACTGGAAGAAATGGCTTCAGCTTGTTCAAATGAGTGTTGCGTTCGAATAGCTGGGCTGTACTGGACTGGGCCACTGAATATGAACATTCTTGGCCTATCAAAGACCCAGACTGCCCCTGCCTTTGCTTCTCTAGCCCTGCCCATCATGCCCCCTGTTGGCCTGCTCTGATAGAGGCACTGCCTCCAACCCGTAAATAGAATGAACATACTTGAAGAGCTAGAAAGGCTCAAAGACTATCAGTGCTTCCGTACTGTTTCTTATAGCGACGATGAAATAGTCCTTTTTAGTTTTTATTTTTTAAAATTAAATGAATAAACAGGCTGTTTTAAAAGTGAATGGTCCTGTGTTTGACTTGGTGTTATTTATGTCCATACTTTGATATAGACCGATCAGGGAGATCACAAGAAAGACAGGCCAGACTGAGATTAATGCCTATTTCTACCATATACTCTATTAAAACCTGAGGAACATCAGACAGGAAGCAAAGAGGCAGTTTGCAATCTTGCATCTCAACCAAAGTAACAGTAGAAAGAAATGAAACTATGCATTTTGTAAAATCACATCCTGAGTTTACTGTGCAAAGGTTTAATATAATAAACCAAAACTTTAAACCTGTTAATTATCTTTCATTAATAAACAAAATAATCAACTAATTAACTGAAGTTTCACTCGTAGTATCTTATCAGAACCAAGCTTTGCCCTTATGAGTAAGACAAATTTTTTTTTGTTAATCTATTGCATTCTGTTTAAATTTCATAAAATCCGAAAAGGGGGCCAGCTGTAGGTTGAGGTTAGCAAACTGGTTCTGTGACCTTAAGGTTGCTCGTTTGATTCTCTGTACCGGCATGACACAACTGAAGTGCCCTTAAGCAAGGCACCTAACTGGTAGGTTTTAAATACAGAAATATGTATGTAATATTTAAATGGACACAACCTTAACTTTGGTGAAAAATTATAAATAAAAACACAAGTTATAAATAGCATATTGTAAAAGTAAGAAAGTGCGATCACCTCACATGATGATCAAGTACATAAGGCACAATGACTAGCATTTAGCTCTTTGTAACATGGGTTTGTGCTTCTTACCTTAGACAATTTGCTTTAAAATGCTGATAGGAAATATAGTAGAAATATGCTGACTCATACGAAATGACAGGGTGAGTCAAAAATCCGCACTTTACTTTTAGAATTTTTAAAATCACATTTCAGAAAACAAATACATTATTTTGTAGCATACTCTCTCTGCTTTTTAATACACTTTGTCCTTCTGTCAACCAGCTTTCGTGTTACCTTGAATTAGTCTTGAAAATTTTGTAGACTGAGCTGTGAGCAACTAATGCACCACTGTCTTCACCTCTCGTACGTGAGAATGCTGTTCGTAGACTTCATCTCAGCGTTTAACACCATAATACCACAACAAATCATCTTCAAACTCGACAAGCTGAGGCTCAGTACCTCCCTCTGCACCTGGCTCCCGGACTTCCTCAGCCAGAGGCCACAAGCGGTATGTGTTGGCAACAACACCTCGAGGAGCATCATACTGAACACAGGAGCCCCCCAAGGCTGCGTTCTCAGTCCCCTGCTCTTCACCCTGCTGACACACGACTGCCCAACAACCTACAGCACCAATCACAGTGAAGTTTGCGGACGACACAACTCTGGTGGGTCTCATCACCACAAGACGACGAGACCCACTACAGGGAAGAGGTCGACCGTCTCACCACATGGTACAGGGACAACAACCTCTTGCTGAATGTCAGCAAGACCAAGGAGATTGTTGTTGATTTCCAGAAAGGTCACACCCAACACCCACCACTGACCATCGATGGTGCTACGATAGAGAGAGTGAGCAGCACCAAATTTCTAGGGGTGCACATCAGTGAGGATCTCTCCTGGACCACCAACACTGCATCACTGGTGAAGAAAGCACAGCGGCGCCTCTACTTCCTGCGCAAACTCAAGCGGGCAAGTGCTCCACCACCAACCATGAGCACATTCTATCGCAACACCATTGAGAGCATCCTTTCCAGCTGCATCACTGTGTGGGGCGAAAGCTGCACTGATAACAACAAGAAGGTACACAGCTGGAACACAGCTGGAACTGCCACCACCATTACCATCCCTGCAAGACCTATACACCACCCACCTCACCCGCAAACCAACCACAATAGTGGGCGATGCAAACCACCCTGCACCCTCCCCTCAGCTCTATCCAGGCTGTCAAGAAATCCGAAACAATCTACCCCCACCCCCAGACACACAACTCGGGACTCTTTGCACCACACACACAACATTAAAAACCCAGGGCTCCATTTTTGCACTACACACACAACAGTGAAAACTCAGGACCCTGTTTCTGCACTACACACACACAGGACCCTCAGAACACTCAGGACTCTGTTTCAGCACTACACACACACACACAGGACACTCAGGACTCTGTTTCAGCACTACACACACACAAAACAGTGAAAAAACTCAGGACTCTGTTTTTGCACTATTGTGCCAGTTTGCACATACGCTAATAATATCTTCTGCTGCTGCTATTAATGTATGTATGCACTATTTTTCTTGCTGCTACCCAACATACACTGTACATACCTTCCCCTTAGTGTTTACTTACTCTTACTGTTTACTTAATGTTCATTGTTAATTTAGTGTTTAGATATTCTTATTGTTAATTTAAAACTCACCACTGCGCACTTTACTTTAATTAGTACAAATTGTAGCAAGGATCTGTTATCATCAGGTTTTTGTCACTTAGTATCAGTACGAGGCATTTGTTTGTTAGTGTCAGTGTTATTTGTGGTGCTTGTGTTTTTATTGTTTTTTAATTGTCTTGTCATCACCGAGGGATAGAGAGAAACGAAATTTTGATTCCTTTGTAAGTCTAGTACATGTGAATTGACAATAAATCTGACTTTGACTTTATCAGACGTGTGTGGATGCAACAAAACAACACCCTTGGATAGCAGTCCTCTATGATTTGTGAGAATTTTAGGCTTTAGATCTTCAGTGAGCATCTCACAGTAAGAAGCACTGTTGTTTGTTGAACCTTTTACACTGCACATTGCTCTTCATAATGCAAATCAGAAGTGGGGCAGACATTTTTTCTTGCCCTGCAGTCACAATTGAACTGATGTAACACGTATATATCTGCACAGCAGTGACTAGAAAGGCAGCGATCTAGTGCGGAAAGTGTTTATAACACTATGATTGCTCAGTACAGGTACAAAGCAACATCTACCAGAGGTGTGCAAAGTGAAATAATGGCGTTGTGCTATTATAATATGTGTTATAAATATAATATATAAGTATATATATATATGATATTATATATGTCATTGTAACAATGTAGTCAGTCAGTCAGTCAGTCATTATCTTACCCATTTTGTCCATCAGGGTCATGGTTTGAGCCCATCTGGAATCACTGGATGCAAGGCAGTTATACCCCCTGGACAGGGCACCAACCCATCACCGGGTACCACATACTCACAATCACTCACACACTCTCACTTAGGGGCAATTTAGCATATCAAATTAGCCTTCTATGTGTGTTTTGGGAGGTTGGAGAAAACAAAGGCAACACAATGAAAACTCACACAGACACAAGCAGAACACACCTCGCACCCTGAGCCAGGCTCGAACCCACAACCTTACAACTCTGGGTAGCAATAAATAAATAATTTGCATGGTTTTAGACTTTTTATTTGTTTTTATTTAGAGTTTAGAAATTTAATTTAAAAAAAACAATACTTTATAAGTAATTGAATGACAAAAAAATGAAAAAATATTTACAAGTCATACAAAAGAAATAATAGCAAAAAGGTCTGGTGAGTGAGTATGACTGAGTATGGCTGTCCTCTAGTTTGTATACTAGTATAGTATGCAAAATTGCTCCTTATATTTGTTAACATTTATATTTTTATTTTATTTATTTGTATTAAAAAGTATGGCGAGCCAATCTACCACAGTCCTGTCTGTGAGTCCTGGGGACTTTTAACTCCTGACCGGAACCGGAAGTCCTAGTGACAAGACGCCTAGCCTAGCAACGGGTCCTGCCCATGGAGCTTGTCACCTAGCATACGTTTTTATCCAACTAGGTCCATTAACGGTTCGTGAGTAGTCTGTTTCTTTGTCTGTATTGTATTTAAGCCTGTGTGAGCTTGTATATCATTTCTCTTTGGCAGCCATGATGCTAGCATTACTCGTTTAGCACTTTTGTAGCCGGCTAAATGAGCATGCTAACCGGCTTCTCATGTTGTTAACTGTTTACCAGTGTGTATTTAGTTAGCTACACAGGCTGTATTTACTCTGTGGTTGTTTCATAACCTGTCCTTTCTCTCACACTATCCTCGATTTTATTCATCAGATTGTACTTTAGAGGTCTTTGTTCTACCTAGCTTGGTGAAGTAAACAAACATGGTTTCAGGAGATTTCTGGACTGCAGTTATTAAAAAGACAGTGTCTGTTTGACAGCTCCATTTCTTCTCCTTCTTGTAATCCATCTCAAAAGTCAGTCAGAACCAAACTCAAGGTTAACTGAGGTCTGTCTCTAGTTAAATCTATCAGGCTGCCAAAACAGGCTAAGTTGGTCAGAGTAGTAGAGCATGTCCAACATCTGCCCCCCTACAGACACACACACACACACACACACACACACAAATGTTTCTTAAAGTAGTTTTTAACTAAGTGCTCTAAAACATTTCTGAAAGCCAGAAAAGAGCTGACCAGCTGGGAATGATCATCTACCAGTTATACCAGTTTTTGTATTGCTTTCACTTCCATTTTACACCTTTATATTTCTTTATGTCATCATTTCATGTAATTTTTGTGTTGTTGTTTTCACTTTCTTTTTCTAGGCAGACTGAGTCTGAGAAGATGGGTGCTCTTTCCAAGCCCTTCCTGATCGGCCTGATCTGTCTAGCTGTAGTCCTGCTTCTTCTGGGAAGTGCGTCAGCTGCCGAAATCAATCCGTACAGGGTGCTCGGGGTTTCCCGACATGCCAGTCAGCCTGAAATCAGGAGAGCTTATAAACAGCTGGTCAAGGAATGGTAAGTAGTCATGAGAAGGCTTGTGGATTGCTTGGAGAATTTGTCCTGTAATTGTACTGTTGTCAGTATAACAATGGTTACAGAATCGGTTGTGTTTTATGATAGGCATCCAGACAAGAACAGAGATCCAAACGCAGAGGACATGTTTATCAAGATTACCAAATCCTACGAGGTAGGTTTAGACGTTTTTATTTGTCTGAAAATTATATAGTGCCTATATATACACTCCACCATATACACTCCATATCAAATATGTCCATATTACAACATTTATGCACAACTTGTTAGAATTGACTGTCTCTAACACATCTTGTTTTCTTTAGATCCTGTCAAATGAGGATCGTAGAGCAAACTACGATCGATTCGGTGAGACAGATGAGAACCAGCACCACAACCAGGCACCGCACGGTTTCCGCCACTTCCAAGACAGTTTTTACTTCGATCAATCATTCTTTCGGTTTACACAGTCGACTCGAGATTTCACAGACAGCAAGCACCTGCTGCAGTATGAGAAGTACATGAATGAAGTGGTGCCAGATAGCTTCAAAAAGCCCTACCTGATTAAGATTACCTCCGAGTGGTGTTTCACCTGCATCCATATTGAGCCCATCTGGAAGGAAACGGTTCAGGAGCTGGAGCCACTGGGTGGGTGTAAAAATGTCCAATTAATGTTTTTTTTTATATGACTGATTCATCAGAAGGTCTCGATTCCTTTTCTATAACAGCAGCTTTGCAATTTAAATGAAACCATGTATACATCCATTGTCTCCTAATTCTAAGTCACCTGGGTCGTGAAGCAGCAGAAGCAGCACCTCCTTGTACAGTGCACCTCCTGGGTGCAGCCTTGACCTAGTGGTTAGGGAACCGGTCTTGTAACCGGAAGGTCCCGGGTTCGATCCCTGCACAGGGCAAGACATGACTGAGATGCCCTTTTCCCCACAGTTACCACCTAACTTCCCCAACTGCTCCTCAGACACCATGGTTTGTTTAACTACACGAATGGGTCAAATGCGGAGGTCGCGTTCCTCTGTGTGCAAACACAGTTGGCAAATAATTCACTTTCACTTCAAAGTGTCCTAGACTTTCTTCTCCCCAGCTACCTTTTCTAAGATTTCTGGGAGGATGCCGAGACATTTCCAGGCCAGTCGAGAGATATAATCTCTCCAGTGTACCCTGGGTCTTCCCTGGGGTCTCCTCCTGGGTTGGACATGCCCAGAACACTTCACCAGGGGAGGCGTCCATGAGGCATCCTAATCAGATGCCTAAATCTCCTCGACTGCTTCCCTTTAGACATGGAGGAGCAGTGGCTCTTCTCTGAGTGTCTAGTGAATGACCAAACTCCTCACCTTATCTTTAAGAGAGAGTCTAGACACACTGGATCACATCACTCCAACATCCAACCGGACCAGGAAGCATAACTATACACCTGTGAATCACAATTAATATTAATTCCCAAAGCTTCCCTTTGGATATGTTTAAATTTCAAAGTAGCTAGATTCGTCTAACCCTTTTTAATTGCTTTTAGGTTTTCTTATGCATTCTATTCTCCTTTTGGGTTTCAGGTGTGGGAATCGGTGTTGTGGATATCGGTTATGAGAAACGGCTAGCAAATCACCTCGGAGCCCGTGGCGCCCCCTCCATTCTAGTGCTCATCAATGGCAGAGTGACCTTCTTCCACAACGCTGTGGCTCGAGAGAACCTGAGGCATTTTGTTGAAAGCTTATTGCCAAATAATCTAGTAGAGAAGGTGAGATGAAAAGGTTATATGTTAAAATATGTTTGTGACATGTATCAAGTGTAATTGTGTTAGAATAGAAAGAAAACAGTGTATAAGTCATCAGGGTATGTATTACCAGTGTAGCTGTTTCATTTCTGTATGCTGTTGCATTCTTAAATGTAAAACATAAAAATAATGGGTTTTTTTTTATCAGGTGACAGATGATAACTACAAACAGTTTTTGAACGGTTGGCGGGAAGAGAACAAACCTAGTGTCCTACTCTTTGACGCTGCTACTTCAGTGCCGTTGCTTTACAAGGTAAAATCTCATTTTTGTCCTGTGAAATTCAGATTTTTGTAAAATATGTGCTGTAGTAAATCATGAAATGAAAAGTTAAATCATAAAAAGTGGTTCAAACGAGTCATTATATTATAATGACTTAAAGCATTTGAAATTTTAATAGGCAAATGTATCGTGTGTATGATAAATAGCCTAGACTTAAACACCTCATTAAGCCAAAATCACACCAACCAGCGATCTTATCAGATTATAAGGTTTCTACTCTAGTATATTTCACTACTTCAGCCATACTCTGGCCATGGAAAAAAAAAACGTCATGTACGTTCCACAAATCACTGTATAATATGAGGCAAGTAGAAGCTTTGATTTCAAATGTTTTGCATCAACATGCTTCTATATAGAAACTAGGTAGCAGTGCACCAGTATGTTTCTGTCTCTATCTATCTATCTATCTATCTATTTTTAAGACAAATTATGTAATTCTTGCTTTCATTTACTGCATTGTCATTGCCATG
This sequence comes from Duopalatinus emarginatus, assembly GCA_028565595.1. Classification (NCBI taxonomy): domain Eukaryota; kingdom Metazoa; phylum Chordata; class Actinopteri; order Siluriformes; family Pimelodidae; genus Duopalatinus; species Duopalatinus emarginatus. The sequence goes on from JAOVVF010000001.1 coordinate 8,736,999, forward strand.
AAACGGAAGCAGTGCTGCAGTAATGTAACTGACGTTAAACTTTAGAAGGCAGATTATTGAGATGCTCTAGTTAGGCATCGCCTCACCGCAGTTCATACAAACAATTTGGCTGAGGCGACAAAACCAGCTAGCACGCCAGCTAACAAAATTGTTACTCACGAACCCAAAATTGCAAATAGATTACGCTTATAAACCTTTTATAAATCCACCATTTAAAACATTTTTGTGAGAAAAGTTGTGCCGCACACAGAGCTCTTTAAATACTTGTCAGAATAAGGTATCTCAGTAGGCACCTTTGAGGCACCTCAGAGCTGAGACAGCCTTCTCAGGATTATGCATAGGATACCGTAAAATGCTGTCTATGTAGAGAGCTCACTAGGTTTTAAGACAGACCAATACGTTCATTTTATAATCAGTGTAGTCAATTTTGTTGCAGCCCTAATACACATCTGACCAGTTTATGGACATTAAAACCTCCTATTGTGTTGCCCTTCTTGCAGCTCTCTGCATTTGCATATCGGGACTTTGTGCGATTCGGGTACGTAGATCACAGTAAGACAGCGCATATCCAGCAGCAGTTCAGCATCAATATGTACGCTCCCACCATGCTGCTATTTAAAGAGAACACTGAAAAGCCTGCAGATGCCATACAGGTAATACACACTGTCAAAATGTCAACTCATACATTAACCTTGTAGTTTGGGATTGCTCCTTGTGTAACCTATTCCAATTCCATGTATTATTAAAGATTTTATTTAACACGCATTACAGGCCTAATGCGATTTAGATGCATACATCTAATGAGCAGCTAGTAGTTTATTGGTGCCTACCATATATCATACTTCTGCACTTTGACTTTGTAAGTCAGACACCCAGTTAATATACAGATATCATTTACAGTATAAATATTGAATGAGAATATGCATATATATGTTCATAAATAGATAACTGTTTGAGGTACCAGTATTCTATGGCACAAATATCAATGGTACAAGGTTGGTGTGCCTAATCAGCTTGTAAATATCCCAGTGCAGATAAATTATTTATGTACTCATTTTATACTCTGGGTAAAATATTGTCTTGTTGTTTTATACACCTTTTAAGTAAACCTTTCTGATTTTGTACCCAGTCCAGGGGAATAAAAAAGCAGACCATCGATGAGTTTGTCTCTAGCAACCGTTTCCTGCTGGTGCCACGACTGGTCAATCAGAAGCTTTTTGACGAGCTGTGTCCAGTCAAACAGTTCCACCGCCGTCGGAAGTAAGAAGGCCTGCTGTTTCTTTTTCTTCTCTCGGTTTGGAGGCTTTTATATTATATAACAAATCCTCTATTTGCTATGTTCAATAGCACTAGGCTCTGAATGCTGAAAATGATCTGTGTGGGTTTGAACAGATTTTTTAGAGCTTCAGATTCTACTAGTAATGAGTAGAAATGACTAGTAAAACGCTTTAGTGTCTTTGCATTGAAACGTCTAAGGGTGACTAATGTGTTCTTTCTTTCTGTCAGATACTGTGTCTTGCTCATCACTGGGGAGGATGAGACTTTTGTGTCTGCGAATGACGCTTTCTTTGACTTTGCATCTTCTAACACTAAAGAGGTGTTGAGATTCGCCTACGTCTATCAGAGGCAGCAGCAGCCTCTCTGTGATACGCTGCTCAAAACAGAAGACATGAGGCCTCCCCAGGTCTGAGACAAACACACATATACACAGTTTATTTTCAGTCTTCTTTTGAATACTGGGTTTTGGCTTTTATGGTTTTTATTCGTATCACGTGTACATTATGCATTTCTCTGTATGCATTTGTCCCAAATGTCTCACAGGTGATCATTTTGGAAAGGCGGAGTGCCGCAGGAAAGGTGCTGTACCGGACTGTGACAGGTGGCTGGAACGGGAGTGATGACGATAAGCACCGCCTCCACGAGCAGCTAGAGCTCTTACAGAGAGACCCAACCTTTCTTAATTACGACGCCATGCTGCCTGAACTCAACAATGAGCTTGCTTCAGTGAGTCTGTCCGCTCGCCACACTAATCATGCTGAAACACATATCTATTTCTAGGGATAGCACACAGGTATTTCCCCCATGACTTCACATTGGATGCACATATATAATCCAAATTCTCATGTAGCCATCCAACTAGCTTACATTTTGTTCAGGATTTTTATATATATATATATATATATATTTTATGTCTGATTTCTTTGATCAAAGCAAATTTACAATTCTGTGTATACAAGCAAATCTAAGTACAGTTTGCGCACAATGTAGCCAGTAAGAAATCATGTGCAATTGTCTCATACTGTGGATAAAGCCTAACTGTATTCATCTGTTCTGTTCTATCCAATCTGTGATCTCATTTTTATTCTAGATGTTTCTAATTCGGTGGATGAATGCTGCCTATGATTATCTTTCCCAAGCCTATTTTGACCTTGTCTACTCAAACTGGTAAGTGAGAGTAGTTTCAGGAGATACACTTTCTCATGACGAGTAAGGTCAAGCCTGTTAAGTCATCTGTCTGCAAAAACAGGAGAGAGCTTCCAGTTCATGAGGCTCTTTGCTGTAAAATATTCCAACACTCAGATTAGATTTTCTGTCTCCCCCAGGCGAGAGGTGATGCCCATCGTATCTCTGATCTTCTCTGCTCTCTTCATCCTGTTTGGCACAGTCATTGTTCAGGCTTTCAGGTAGGAGGTGAAACACACATGGGACATCATTGCAAGTTTGACTCATGGCGCTGTAGCTTAGCCCTGACTTCACTTTAAAATTCCACCAATTTGCAGTGACTCAGAAGAAAAAACGGCAAAGCGAAAGGCTAAAGAATCCCCAAAGACGTCAGGGAGCTCTTCAGATACAGAAAACACATCCAGGTTTGACTGATTTTGAGCATCCTCTGCTTCAAATTATAATAACTTCAGCTGCAAAAAAAGACAAATTAAACATTTAATGGTCAGTAACCGTAAATATAAATAAAAAATCTCTAACTTTGGGATCCATCTTCTTTTGTTTTTTTCCCCCCATTCAGTCGTTCCTCAAAGAAGAACTTTGTGGAGGTGACTGAGTTGACGGACATGACCTATACCAGCAATCTGGTGAAATTAAAGCCGGGACACATCAATGTGGTGCTGGTGCTCACAGATGCATCCAAACAGGTCCTACTGAAGAAGTTTGCTAAAGAAGTGTACTCGTTCTCAGGGTGAGGCTCACAGCTTTCACAAGTGCACATGTTTAATGCACACTTAAGTACCAGAAAAACTGGTACACCAGTTTTATACTTGGTATGTCTTCCACTTGCCATGGACTCCATGAGCTTGTGGAAATACTCTGTAGACAATGAACACCATAGTTCCTGCAGGACGGTCCACAATTCTGTCATATTCTAAGGTGTAGGATTTCTGTGTGGTTTAGGTGGGAATGGCAAAACCCCAAAACTCAGTTCTTTTAGCATTATTGGTTAAAATTAATATAATTACATTTTTAACAATGTATAAGGTTGTTTGCATAGATCAATGTTTAATACAACACTTTCAATCCTAAATGGTTTCAGGTATCAGACTCTTCACTACTCTTTCTTTAATACTGATAAGCACAGTCAGTGGGTGGACTCGCTCCTGCAGCTTGCGCCCTCTGCCAGGCTTTCAGAAGACGAGGACGAACAAGACTACACTGGCCACGTGCTGGCCCTTAATGGCCACAAAAAGTACTTTTGCGTGTTCAGACCCCCACCAACCGAGGACGAGGATGACACTGTACAGCTTCATCACAAGTTGGACCGGCTAAACTTATGGATGGAGAAGCTGACAGAGGGCACACTGCCCAGGCACTATGTTTCTGCCTGGCCTGATCTGCACTGAAATAATGAAGAGGTGAGTTTGGAACCTTGTGGGAATCTTTTAATATCAGGTCTGGACTCCACTGTGTGGGCTTTTGTGTACTGATGAACGCAGGAGTTACTGCTGTTTGACTGGGAATAGACCGCAGGTACAGTCTGTGTATAGTTTGTGAGGCTTGATTAGAAAATGTACTTACGCAGAACATTCGTCTGGATTATGCACTGGCTGAGTTTTCCCCCAATGGCAGGTGCTCTTTACTGCCAGCAGGGGTTGCACTACCAACTATGTTCTTTTCAGTGTGTGTGTTGGCAGGGGGAGTCTTTAGACTTTATTTTGGCTGCTGATTTATGCTGTAGGAACGTTCACAGATCGGTTCACTCACAGGCGAGAGGAAACCCTGTCTGAATGAAAGTGTTTATACACATAATAATGAGTGAGAGATGTTCTAGTATCAGGTACTGCCGCTTTATTGTAGAGACATGAGCTACGTAACAAACAAAAAAAAAAAAAACACTTTGGGGGGATATAGTGGAATGGCAATATTATAGGAAATTACTCCACATAGTGTGCCAGAAATTCTCATTTCACCCATAAACACTGTTTTCAATCTAAAGCTGAGTTTAGAGTATATACATGATCTGTCCATTATTTTCCTAAGAACTTTATTGTTGCTTATAATACATAGCTTTTACAACTGTAAGTGCATTAATAACTTGAGTAACAGAAATGTCCAATGTGTTTGTAGCATCTTAAATACACAGCTGGCGAAATGTCAGCAGCGTTTTTCTGATGAACACACTTCTGACTGAATGAAACGGTATAACTGAACAAATCGTTTTCAAAACACTATTACTTCTCCATTTATGAGTGTGTGTGTGATAGTGAAATGTGTTTACTTGCATGGCCATGTTTTACTTTGACTTCTGGCTTGTAGTCGTTCTTTACATTTAACCTCATGGACCTCTCAATTTTTTGTCACATTTTTATCATCATCATCATTCAGAAAGAGTTTAACAGGTGTGTGTGTGTGTGTGTGTGTGTGTGTGTGTGTGTGTGTGTAAGAAAGTTACTTGTACAGCATCCTCTCTTTTTAAAGGTAAATTCAAATTTAGCACCATGACCTCAAAAGATCAACACCGTTATTTTAAGAAAGATATTTAATTTATGAGATGTTGCATTGTTTTTTGTTCCATGTCTTATTCATAATGTTTAACTTAAATAAACTTTGCACAAAGACTGCAAAATACAGGCTGTATCATTATTTTAATAGTAGGTCACTCATTATAGAAAAGTTTGGAATTGGTTAACATTTTATGGAAAATGACTGGTAGCTGGTGGAGTGACTTTTTACACCTCATATAAGGTAAGTGATATGGTCGTTCCACAATTTTTGCTGTATTACAGAGGGAATAAGGCTCATTTTGGACTGTACTGTATGTATGTTTTTGGGGACTGCGGGGTGTCTGGGTGCATCAGACCTCCTTATTAATTATTTTTCTGTACATCCTAAGTGATTTATTTTCACTTATATGCAACCATCTTACTCGACATCCTTAACGTTAGAATATTACACCGATCAGCCTTTAAACCATAAAACCACTGAGAGTAACAAAGAAGGCAACAAAAAAAACCAGCCACTTCCAAAATCTTGTTCTGTGATCTGAATGACTGGGTCAGAGCATTTTCAACACAGGGGGTTTTCTAAAATGCATATTTTAGTACACCTACCAAAAATGATCCAATGAAGAACAACCGTTGAACCAGTGACAACGTCATGGGTGCCCAAAGCTTACTAATGTATACAAAAGGGACAAATTTGGCCATTCACAGTAACTGCCTAAGAGAATACATTGTTTAATTTTCTCTTTTAACCTAGCTGGCCTTTTGGCTTTCTAAAATGCCAAAAGGTCTTTAAGCTTTTGATCACTACCCCACGTCCTCTCACACCTATTTGTGTATTGAGATGTCCCATCCCTGCCTGTCCTTCAAGTATTATTCCCCATTTCCTTCCTTACCCCCCTCCTTAACCTGTTCCTGTTATCTTCGTCCCACATTCACCTCTCCTTAAACTCCTCTTCATCCTCCTCCCTCAAGTCCTCAATGTATATAAGTTTCCTTCTTGAAATCACTGATCAGACTGGACTGTTGTGACGGGTTACACTGGACCCTGTTGATGGACTAGACTGAACTCAAGCTGAACTCCGTCGATAGACTGAACCCAACTGTAACACATGTAACTCTCTGTATGTGTAAACTCAAGTCCGCGCCGAAGCCTCCAGTCTCCTGGAGCCTTTTAATATCTGTGTCTAATATTACTAATATTATTTGTATGTATTTATTTATATACTTCAAAGGTTTACATTTATTACATATATACATCACACAACATTGAGATGTATTCCTTAGTTTATAAACAGCAAATATTTAGTTATATGGTATACACTGAAATTAGCACCAAGAATAATAAACTTGCTTCATGTTTTGACAGCAGTATCAGGGGAACCCTGTTGTTGTACATGAAACCCGCTAACCCACTCTTGATACAAATACCTCACACCATATGATTTATACTTCTCCTAATTCTAAGAAAATCCCAGAAGAACCTTTCTCTACAGGGGCTCCAAGCAAAGACCCTTCATGTTGTTAACAATGTCTTTGCTTGGATCAGGTTCTTTTACATATATATTTTGGTAGAATGTGTCTAAAATGTTGCTATATCCCTACCAGATTATTTTAAAAACTTGAAACTAAAATTCATTTGGTATAGTGTGCACCCTCTTCCTCTTCAGATCCTCTGGTCCAAAAGATTCAGGCAGCAGTTCTTCAACTGTCATCTCCACGTACGAACCGTCTGGTTTGGACAGATACACCACCCAGCTGCCTCCAAACTGATGACGTTAAAAATGGAATTATTATGTTAAAGTCATTCCTGCACATTCCTACCTAATTAAAAAATAAATGGTCGAGGCTTGACTTACTTCCCTCATGAACTGCCTACACGCTCCACAGGGAGAAATGAACTGTTCAGACAAATCACTGTCAAAAAGTGAACTGATGTTAATCATTGCTACATAAACAGATTGTATCTACCTTTATGTATATAATAACTACAGACTACCTGGCTATTGCAATGGCTTTAAAATCTTTGTATCCTTCTGATACGGCCTTCGAGATGGCGGTCCTCTCTGCGCAGATGCCCAGGTTGTAGCAGGCGTTTTCAACATTGCAGCCTGTTTTGGGGAAAATCAACAAGATAAGTTGTCATAGCTGGTTAAATCTTACAAAATGTTTATTACATTCAGCCATTAGTCGAGGTTAGGGAAGCAGTCTTGACACCAGAAGGTTGCTGGTTTAATCCCCAGTACTGACAAGACACAATTAAAGTGCTTTTGTGCCCGTCTAAGATCCCAGCTGCTTTCCAGGCATGGTGGATAGAGGCTGCACCCTGATCTGGGCAACTGCGTTCACTGCCTCTAATGTAGGTGTTTACTAGTATCACTTTCATTGCATGGATGGGTTAATTACAGAGGTCAAATTTCTGTCTGTGCAAATGCAGTGGGTCAATCACTTCACTTTCCTATAACAAATCCATGTTTGTATTAATGCACGCCTTCAAATATAGTATTATCTCATATCAGGCAGATTTTTAAAAACGTCTAATCATTACTATAATTACATATAGAATGATTTATGTATTATTTTTGTAAGGAGTCTCCAGTGTCAGCATTAAAAAAATGAGAGGTGTATGACTAACATTCTGATGGGTTTGACCTCTTCTAACAGGACGATGTACCACCACACATGTCCAGAGATGCCACATTATAGACAAAGGAACACTGATCTAAGTCTGGGGTTTTGCCATTCTTACCTCACAAGATATCAGAGTTATCGGACACATCTGGGATGCCACGCAACTTAGAAATCCTACACCTCAGAATACGTGCGTGCAGAATATTTCCGCAAAATCGTGTGTGTTTGACCTGCACGTATTAGTATTTCTAGCACTTTAGTGTAATGCTATA
>JAOVVF010000001.1:8748155-8760628 GCA_028565595.1 Duopalatinus emarginatus
TATATGAGTCAGACACTGCTCACAACAAACCTGTTTTGAAAAATCGAAGTCCTGGTCAAGGCTGTGCGGTTGAGCAACTGTGCTGTGTTGTTTGTAGTTGTTTTGCTGAGCTATATGACTTCCATGTGGTTGTACTTAGTACAAGCAAACCGTAAGTCACGTGTCACATTATAGGTCAGTTTACTTTTCTTGTATTAATTTCCTACTGAGACCCAAAACCTCAGGACTCAACCATAGCGACGAACGCTAATCATTAACCTGCTGGAACGTGTTATGCAAGACAGATGTGGTCATGATGACTGGAAAGATGCTTAAACCAATTTCTCTTCTCTCTCTGTCTTTTTTTTTTTTTTTTTTTTACAACACAGACAGTACAATACAACCTCACCCACCACTATCAGAAGCATAGTGAGTGACCACATGCTGCACACATTCACAGTCGTTTTCTCGTCCATACCATTAAACCCACCTGTCTGAACAGCTGCCAAACAGCTCTGAACTGTTGAGGCATGGACTCCACAAGACCTTAGAAGATATTCTGTGGTATCTGGCACCATGACGCTATCCTTCTTTTGACCAGATGGGTTAGCCTTAACACCCCCACGTATCAGTAAGTCTTGGGCACCCGTGACTCATGACATGACTGTCACTAGTTCACCAGTTGTCTTTCCTTGGATCACTTCTGTTAGGTATTAAGTACTGAATACTAGGACTCAACAAGACGTCCTGTTCTGGCCGTGTTACAGTTACTCAGATCCCACTTTTCCTACTTCCAACACAACAGCTTCAGGAACTGAATGTTTACTTGCTGCCTAATATATCCTACCCCTCAATAAGTACCAAGATAATCAATGTTATAGTTTGTTTGTCGCTGTGAAATAACTGAGCTGTGTGTGCTGTGGTTTCTTGTCTCTGTTATAATTGTAATAATCTGTTATAATGCTCTGGTTTAATTGTAATGAGCTACAACAGTACAGGATTTTTCCTTTCTTTTTTTTCTAAATTATAGATATGCGTAGAGTGCATTTAAAGGCTTAAGAGCTCCACAGCAGTCCTCCCTTGACATTTCTTATGCAACCCATAGCATTATACTGTATGTATTATTGAACATTTATAGGAACTGAGAATCTGTACAGATTATGTACAGAGTAAAAGAAGGGTACAATATATTACATATAGTATATTCTGAGATCTAATACATGATTTACAGTGTCTCACCTGTGAACACTTTGCCGCCATGAGCTAGAAGCGCAGCCCCGACTCTGAACTTGCTGTAGGGACAGTAGGCAAATTTTTTCGCCTCCAAAGACTGTCGGATCAGTCCAGTTACCCCCAAGGAGTTGATCTTTAAACCGGTTGTCAGCCCATGTAGCAGCTCATGTCTTCCTTTCAGGTCTCCCATTTGGCCCTTTGTGTATGTTGTGTGTGTGTGTGTGTGTGTGTGTGTGTGTCAGTAACTAAAGCTTCTCTTTTTTAAACCCATTGCATCCTTTAACTGTCTTAAGTAAGTCAGACTTTCCCAGAGTTGACATGTAGCCAATCCCTGTTCTAGAACCTTCTCTCCTCCTTTACTCCACCCCCCATTTCAGTTCTGTTATTCAGAGTGCATTTATGCATCGAGTGTACATGACTTATGTAACAACGTCAAAGTCGAAGGTCAGTGAGAGATGTATTTGTGATGAAATCAACTTGCTCTTTAAAAGGGAAGGCTTGATATGCAAGTAATATGCCTGGACGATAAATGTTTTCCCATACACTAGGACACTACTCTAGTAATATATATATTTTTAATTATATTGCTGTTTATACCCCTGGTTACGGCTTTGAAATTCTGCAGAAAAGAAAAAATGAGTAATGAGAATATTATAATATTATTATATTACATATTTAATACTGGTAATTAATGAAAATCCTTGGATTTTATATTCCAGCATAGTCATATTCTGCTTTTTTGCAGGGTGGAGTAACATTTCATTAGCAAATATTAAAGGACTTTCAGTTTATTCACAAGCCAACACAAACAAGAGGCTAAAGAGACAAGAGTTTGTTTTATTTAGGGGTCAAATTCAACTGGCGAACCAGTTGAACATTAAGATTAACAAAGCTTATCACCGATCAACCATAACATTAAAACCACTGACTGTAAAGTAAACATCTTTACGGGTTAGACAACTGAATCAGAGCATCTCCAAAAACAGCAGATCTTGTGGGATCGTTTGAGGTCTTGTGGAGTCTAATCTCAATGGATCAGACAGAGAAAGTTTTGGCAGCTGTTTAAACAGGTGGTTTTGTTGTTATGGCTGATCTGTGTATATCACTGTGTGTAAACGTTTGTGTGCCTAATGTTTTTTTAATGGGAAAACTGAAAATGTACTAAATGTACTGTATCGTTTTATCAGAACGAGCTTTTGCTACTTGTAATAATGAAGAAACATGAAAACTGACACACTTAATGCCTCAGGGTTTTTTTTTCCCCTTCATTCTTTCTAATGTCCCAAGAATATGCAAACGTCCCCACATATTGTCTACCAGTGTAGAGGTTGAGGAGGATTGGTTACCTCTCACACTTCTTAACTTACATAGAAATGTAATTTTCACTGACCCCAGACCCCGCACTAATTTATTACCGTCATGGAAGGCAGTATGTCCCAATTCTCCTGACAGGCAGTATATATTTACTGAACATTTGGTACGTCAATTCTTCCTGTAAAAACAACAAAAACAGTCTAGTCCCTAGTTGTTGTCAATGATCCAGTTGATCCAGAGGATGTAGTTACGAACTTTGGTGTACACACCAGGAAAATACGGATTGGCGCAACCAATGCCCCAGGAGACGATGCCTTCTAAGTAGCCATTGCATACAAGAGGGCCACCGGAGTCACCCTGCCATGAAAAGCAACGGAATATAAAATGTTATCATGTCCATATGCTCACAAAGTCTAAAGAAGAACTGTGATCTTTATCTTTGTACTTTATGTTCAGTGGTGATACCATAGGCTATACTACCTAGTGACCAATAATGAAGTTACTGTAAGGATTTTAATTAGTATTTTATACATTTATTTTGATTCATCTAATCATTTGTTATCTTCATTTGATCCTGATCAAGTTTAAAGCCTAAAACGAGAGTACAACCAGTCCATTGCGGAACACTATGTACACAAATACTTTCTTAAACCATGGTGCAATTTTGTGTAGCCAATCCACCTACTCAGTTTCATAGAAGACGGACCGAAAACCCACACAAACAAAGAAATAACATGTAAACCACCAAACAGGATCTAACCCATGACCCCAGAGCTATGCGGAAGCATTGCTAGCCACTGCACTCCACTGTCAGTGGAAAATACAGCCTAATTTGCATAGTATGACCTTGTCCAGTTAACATTCTGTGCCATTACACATATACCAGAACTTAACTTATGTACATGATATATTTATTTAGTTTTCAGTCCTGACTCACCTGGCATGAGTCTTTTCCTCCCAGTGGAAAGCCGGCACACACCATGTTGTCTGTTATTCTGTAGTAATAATAGTACTGGCAGTTGGGGATGATCTGTACATCCACAGCACGTAGCACAGAAGACAGATAATAGCTGTAGACTTGTGTGACCCCCCAGCCGCTCACTGCACACATCATGCCCCCGTAGAATGGTGGCGTGTCTGCGCTAGGCAGCTGAGCCGGCTGCACGTTAGCATTCAGTTCAGCTGGTCGTTCAAGCTGAAACCCATACAAGCACATTAATTAATTAATTGATTGATTGATTGATTGATTGACTGATTGATTGATTGATCCATCCATCTTGAGCAACAGGTTTATCAACATTGCAATCAATACAGAGCTCAATCCATTTATATATATATATATATATATATCCTTCCTTCCTACGTTGAAGAATTAGACTTGCATCATATGAACCCTTACGGACAGTAAAAATCTCCATGACACATAGCCTAGGAACCATGAATTTTGCTTTAGACAGTGAGTGATATAAATGCAGGAATATTAGGATTGAATAGTTTCACTCTCTATCAGTCAAGTGTCCATCATTTGAAAAAAAAAATGAACAACAAAATTAACAACATTTGCAGTTACAAGAATATCATGTTATAACTGTAACAACTTTTCTTGCTGTACATTTGCACTTTTTCCATATAGCAAGGGATTATTTATAATCTCACTATACATGTCAGCCAAATGAGGATGGGTTCCCTTCTGAGTCTGGTTCTTCTTAAGGTTTCTTCCTCTTGTCATCTCAGGGATTTCTCCTTGGCAATATTATTCCCTCTGGCTTTTCATCCAGGATAAAATTTATATAAATTTACTTACCAGATTTTATATTTCTATAAATCTGCTTTGAGACAATCTGCATAGTTGAAAGCGCTATATAAATAAAATTGAATTTAAATGAATTTAACTTGCATCATTGAGACTATTGGAAAGCATGGTTATAACGCTAAAGCAATGATTCTGTGCTTACAAGTGGGAAGTTATATTTTTTCTGTTCCAACACACTTGGATCAGTTATTCAGACCAGTAACACAAAGGTGTATAGGAGTGTTCAAAATAGAATACTAAAAATGCAATAAAAATTGTATTTTTTTCTTCATATTATTATCTTATTATTTTTAATATAAATATACTTATATTTGTGTTTATGATTGAGTTATTAACTTTTTTCTTCTAAGTTAAGGTGCATTCTAAATTAAACCCTACTACATCCCTTCAGGGTCTCTTTGGCTCAACCGTCTAGGAGGAAAACTCTATAACACTCTTAGAAGGTTCCAAGTAAAGACCTTTTTGGAAAGAAAATGGTTTAACTATACAAAGACCCCATTGTTTCTTTGTTGTATAACTTACACAAAGAGTGTTTTAAACTAAATGAAGAATCTGAGTTGAATCGGCCTAAAGTCAAACCCACCAAATATTTAGTTTCACTTACCTTTAGGAGCATGATGTCGTTATCAAACGTCCTGTAGTTGTACAGGTAGTAGACCATGGTTTTGGACACGTTAAACACCTGCTCCACTCCCTCTTTCTTTAAGAGATCATGTTCACTCAACACTACTTTGATCAAGTAGTTTCTGCGGATCAGAGATGTTATTTGTTAGAAGTCTAAGACCAAATGCTAGTATTTTTTTTTATTTTAATGCTCTCCAGTATAAAGGCTTCTTTTAATCATGCTTAATGCAGGGATTTAGGCAGAAAAAGGAATCAACCAGAGTGCAGTCAGCTGTATTAAAGCCGGTTTGATGTGGCTGCAGTACTTACGGCTTCCAGCAGTGTGCAGCAGACACCACCCACTGTGGGTGAATCAGAGTTCCTCCACAGTAGTGCTGGTTGTTGTACTGTATCGAGGCCTGGTATTTTATGGAGTACGGTTCAACCTCTTGGCCTCCAATGATCCTTTGCTGTAGGGAGACTATGAAGAGAAGGAGCTCTCATGTGTGCTTTATAATTCATCATTCATCAACATGCAAGTAGATGGATTCATTCATTCATTTTCAGTAACCACATTACACTCCTGCCTTGTGGCCAGTGTTCCTGCTATAGGCATTGACAGGATAGAACAGTTCCCAGTTGGCATACGGATGTGAGCCCAAAAGAGGCCCACATATTAAAATGCTCATATGGTCCAGGTCCATGAAACACATCTGGGCCACCAGTTGTACATGAGCCATTTCTGGCAGTGGCAGTTTAAAGGTGGCTTAGATGGTAGCCCATTTTAGGCTGTAAACTGAGGTTTGACATCTGCATCTAGCCCTTTTCTGTGCCATCATTCCATGTGGTATGTGGGCCAGATTTGGGCCCTATCTAATTCACTATTTGGTTTACAGAAATGAAGGAATGAGTAGATGGATGTTTTGGGAATTACAAAAAAATGGGAGAATCTGGTAGATCCAGAGGAGACCAATCCAGACATGGGGACAGCATGTAAAACTCCATACAGACAGTTCATACAGACAAACTCAGGATTGAAACCTAGACCCACCATGCCACCATCTTAAACAGCTGCATATTGTCCATAATGTAGTGGATTTTGTAAGTTTGATTTTGTCAGTAAAAAATCTGATTGGTTGTTATTTTTGTACAGTTTACAGTAATAATAATCATATATTATACAGTATAATGATACTAAATGTTATAAAACACAATCTAATTTGATTGTTTAATGCAGAGTTATTGGATTACATATAATTGACTTACATTATAAGTAACAGAAACTTTACCTTGAATGATGGAAATGATGAAAAGCAGTGAATATTCAACACAGTCCTTCATGCTTAAAATAAACAGAAATGCAAATGTGGGGGGTAAAAATCAGCTAGTCATAACTCTAAAACTGAAGATGAATGAAACAGTCTAACATGCAATTTGTGTAGCATATACACATCGTATAAAAATAACTATTATAATGTTATTAACAGTACTTACTCGGTCTCTCAGGTAAGCGCAGCACAGGTCAGGAATAGCAGCTCTTTCACCACTGGTGACACTGATTACATGTTTTTATACTGTAACCATATCCATCCCTTAGGTATGATAGCGTGTCATGTTTATTGTTTCCTCAACACAGACCTAGACAATAATAAGAACTGCCATTGCCCTGCAGAATAGATTTCAGTAGTTGTGGTGGACTCCCTTTATTCACTAACTGTTGAGCCTGTCCAATTTGTCTGCAGCTTGACAAGATAATAATGGACTGAGCTAATTGATTTGGCAGAACTGTATATGTTATACTGATATAACTGTAATATTCAAGAAATCTGATTCAAATAGCATGATGTATGTTGTTTTTCTGTATTCTGAAAAGAGTCTGTAAGACGTTTGGTGTGCTACATACACTGTGTCTAATACATTTATTTATTTTTTTATATATATACCAAATCCAGATTAATTTAACCAGTTTCTTCTAACTAATCCACCATCACCAGTCAGACAATATGCCTAGATTTAGTTGCACAGGTCAGGCCGTTTCATACTGTGTTATCAGTTTATAATCTCTCTTTGCCCATATTTCTGTGTTCATTCCTTCTCTCCTGACCTCTTTAAGCACTGCTAGAGAGTGAGTGCACATTATATGGCATTGTTCTGCTTTCTCCCTCGGGCTGATAGCTACACCGGGACAGGATGTCTTTCCAAACCATGTTACAACCCAGGAGCTAAAATACAGCAGTCACGTCAACCACTGCAGGTTAGATTTACCACATGTAATATATCTATATAGACGAAGTGGAGTATATGTGATCGTATATAATGAAGTATGATGCTCTTGTGAAAGTTAGCTATTTTAGTAACTGACACTGACTCAGGAATACAAATAATAATGACCAATGACCACTAGTTGAAGATTCAACTGAGTATCAAGTGATTGAAAATGGATAGCTTTTGGGAACTGCATCTATCAAAAGTAATCAGTAATTAAAATTTAGAAATTAGAAACAAAAAACAGGCTTAGAGCATTTTTCCAGCCCGTTATTACACTTCACCCCATCTAAAGCAGAACTCAAGACACTAATGATGGGGAATGGTTAACATTGTTTTCACACTGCAGCACTGGTAACTACAAATGGCAAATCTTCTTTAAAACTTTTAACACCTCTTATGGTGATAGTTATAATGTAGCATGTATTATACACTGATCAGACATAATATTAAAACAACAAAAATGTTGGAGTGGTATATGTGAAGGTATAAGGCAACAAGTGAACAATCGGTTCTTGAAGTGTGTTGGAAATAGAAAAAATGGCCAAGCATAAGGAGTGACTGACCAAAATGTAATGGCTAGATGACTGGATCAGAGCATCTTCAAAACAGCAGGTGTGGTGTGGTGTTTTCGCTATGTATTGGTTAATACCTACCAAAAGTGGTCCAAGGAAGGACAATCAGAGAACCAGCCACAGGGTCATTGGTGCCCAAAGCTCACTCATGTGTAAAAGGTGTGAAGGCTTGTCTGTCTGGTCCTATCCTACAGAGGATCTATCTACACAAGGATCTACTGCTAACATCTTGGTACCAGATACCACAATGCCTCGACAGGTCAGAGCTGTTTTTGACAGAAGGTGTTAATGTTATGGCTGATTAGTGTATAATGCTCTGTCCTCAGAAAGGACAAAAAGAACAAAGGACAGTGTTTTTTTATAGTTCTTCATATGCTAATATATAGTTATACTAAATATTTAAGATTTTAGTCACTGTAACAATATAATCATTATATCTTCTTGCTGGGTCACAGCGGAGAGTGGACTAGAGGAGAGATCACCCTTTTTTTGCCTCAATGAAGCATGAATTGTTGCCAAGCTGCAATAGGAACCTTAGACACTCGTGGACAGCTTCTGATGTGGTTTCCTCTTGGAGTTGAGAGGTGATTGTTCAGTTTTAGACAGGTTTAACCAGACAGTATCACATGTATTAGTCCTTCTATTGCCACCATGCACAGGGTAGTGTTTTGGACCTTTGTGCTTCTGAAGCTCTTCATAGTCAGCGGTAAGTAGATTTCTCTGACTTTTAAACAACTTTATCTGATAATGTAGGCAGTTGAGGAAATGCATACTTTAACAGTTTTAAAAACAGAAGTTAAATGATGCCAGGCTCTGTCGTACAGGACATATAGGTTAACTTACAGATTTTTATTTTTGCATTGCCTCTTGCAATGTGCCTCTTTCTTCCAATATAATGTCAGGAGAGTTCATATTTCTTAACTGTTTTTCTTTACATTCTGGGTATACAGGATCCCCTGGGGTCACAGTTGACTTGTATAGATCCCTTGAAGCTATTACTTCCCACAGACAAGGACAAACTGTTTTCTATTCAAACTGTTCAATAGACACACTTCCCATTAGACAGCGGGTACATCTGTTGTTGTCCTTCTCTCTGAGTTTTTTTTTTTTATTATTATTTTAGATAAGCCATCTGCAATGCCTGAAAGGTCTTAAAATCTTGAGCAATCTGTTCATTTCTTTTTTCTTTCTTTGTTTTTTTTTTTACCAGGTCAAGATTTTTTCCAGAACCGGAGAGCTGGTGATTATGCTCCATCACCACGTTCAGTCAAATATATAGTGTCTTTGCAAACCTCAAAAGGCCAACATTTCTGTGCAGGATCCCTGGTGCATAAATATTGGGTTCTCACTGCTGCACATTGTAAAATGGGGTGAGTCTGGTCTTTTTTACATAGCAAAGTATTCTCAACTTTTGCTGTAAATTATACACTGCCATGGGAGAGACACTGAGTCTCTGGCCAGTCGCCCACCCTTTTGGATGCGATACAGACCAAAAAATACAGGGAACACTGGCACACCATAAGAAGGATAACCTTGATGTGTCATTATAGTGTTTCACATTAAAAGACAAGTGCTTATCTGCAGCTGTGAATGCAATCCTGTGCCTCGAAACTCCCAAACTGACCTAATCAAGTGGGTAACTGAAACTTCTGTAGATCACAATCGTTAAAATCAAGCAATGCTAAAAGCAAAATAATATATATATTTTTTTTTTATGTGTACAGATTAACACATTGAAGTGCCAGAAAAACTAGTACACCAGTCTAATACTTGGTAGGTCCACAGGGCATGGACTCAACAAGCCTGCAGAAATACTCTGTAGGCAATGAACACCATACTTCCTGTAGAATGGCCCACAATTCTGTTGTATTCAAAGGTACCCAGATGAGCCACACATTGCGTTCACCTGTGAGAGACGTTTGTAGATGTACCAGGGTTCCCATGGAATGCCAGCTAAACAAACCCTACCACCAGCCTATTTTGCATAGGCTTGTCTGAACTACTAACTATTAACAACACAGTTAATTACATTCCTTGGCTCCTAAAGTAGGGCCAGCGGACACCTGAATTAGTGATGAATTGACTTTTCATGACAGTGGCATCAGGATTAACAAACAATGGGGTGTGCTGTCATAAGAAAATAACCAATGAGGGGGTGGTGTGATGTGGCACAACACATAGCAGAGTCACTGTTACCTTGTCATGTTACCAAGATACCAGAAAAGATCCTCTGTCCTAAAGAATTCCCTGTGGTGGAAAACTGTTACCAAAAGGTTCACCATATTAACAATTATATGGACCTGAAAGGGATCATACCAACAAAATGTTGAATAATTGACCCACATACTATCATACTGTACTATCACACCTTCAGAGTCGGAACTGAGTGTCACAGTCCTGTAGTGAGCTTCAGGTGTGACATGACACTTATTTATCATGTATGAGATGCAGATGTCTTGCATTCAGGGTGGATCAGATGATGATAGTGGCTGGAGACAACTCTCTTGGCAAGTACGAAGGGATGGAGCAGTACTCGAAGCCACACTTCATTACACCTCACCCACTGTACAACAAGAGCACCAATAATGCTGACATCATGCTCATTAAGGTATTTTTATTTGAGTATAGGGTTTGAAACTTTCTATGAACATGTAACACATAAGACATTATAGTGTATTTATAAGGTATTTTATACATTGTTACATGTATACATTGTTACACTGTACACATGAAAATTCCTCACTCTTTATAGCAAGGAATATAATGTACTGTGAATGGTATGAATGCATTATTAGTGGTGTTTGTGACACATTGTAGTGCCAGTAGCTAAAAACTTTGCACAGTGGATTATACTGTATATGACTTACTGAGACCTGTGCTGATGTTTCAAGTAAGTCTAAGTATTAACTTTTCATTTATACATTAATAACAGACATGTGATGAAATGAGATATATTTTAAAACAAACTTGTTTACAAATCCAGTTACATCTCTGGTAAACGGAGTGCCAGGAAAACTGGTACACCACTCTATACTTGGTATTTCTCCTATAAGGCATGGACTACACAAGACTTCCTGCAAAATGGTCCACAATTCAGTTTTATTCTGAGGTGTAGGATTTCTAAGTCTCACAGCATATTGCATGGCATCCCAGATGTGTTTAATAACATTAAGATCTGGCGACTTAGGTGGAAATCACAAAACCCCAAACTCACATGAGCATTCCTTTACCCATAATTTGGCATCTGTACACGTGTGTGATGGTGTATTGGCCTGTTCGAAGGGACCAAACCTGTCAGAATGAATGCATATTTGCAAAAACCCAAATGTACCAGTTTTTATGGTACTTCATTGTTACATATACATTGCAGCACAGTGAAATAATTTTCCACATATCCTAGCTTATTGGAAAGTTTAGAGCGCAGGTCAGCCATGATCATCATTAACCCTGGAGGGCTTTTCTCAAGGGCCCAACATTGTCAGCTTGGTGGTGTTGAGCTTGAACCCCTGACATTCCAATTAGAAACCCACAGCCCTAATCTTTGCTCCTGTATACCTAAATCTAACCCACTAGGCAAAGTAGACTTATGTGTGTTTGATATTGGTGACATAATGTGTTACATGCACCATTCATAATGCATTATAATAAGAAATAAGACTTCATAATGCATAAAAGAGGATTTCTATATAATACGATCATAATTTCACTGTATATTATAGATGCACTTATTGTTCATTAATGTCACAGAGAAAATGACCAAGTATTTTATTTCTAATCCACTGACATCATTGTTTTTATTTTAAGTTGTAATCATAAATACAGGTTATATACAGGCCCCTTTAAGATTGAAATGGGTCAGCATATTAAATTTAAGAACCAACTGTCAGTACATTACTTAAATCGTTACCAGTGCCAGTGTAAATATTATCTTTAATCCAAACCAGAAGGATGCTGTGATTAAATGCCCGAGAATCAACCAGATGTCCAGCTTTAATCTCTACACCCTTTTTATTGTTTGTTTTAGCTCCGGGCTCCAATAAAACTGAACAGGTACGTCTCCCTGGCTCCTCTTCCCAAGCAAAACACAGGAGTGCTGCCTGGCCAACTGTGTCAGGTGTCTAGTTGGGGTTCCCCAAGCCAGCGCAAGGGTGTGAGCCCCCTCACACTTCGCTCTGTAACTCTGCCCGTCATCTCCACGTCTAAGTGTAATAGCAGCAAGTCCTTCAATGGAAGCATTACAAGCAATATGATCTGTGCTGGCTGTACTGAAGGCAAGGATGCATGCAAGGTATCTGGCCTTAAGGGTTTGAGTTCAGCAAGGGCATTAAAATGTCTGTTTGTTTTGGTCTTCCAGTTTTAAGTTGAGGTGACTAGACTTATGTGTGGTATAACCATAAAGATGTTTTCCATCAGATTGTAATGAAGAGAATCAGAGTCATTGTGGTTTTACTCCAGAAAGGTGACATACTAGTATATATTTCAGAATCAGAAAAAAAGTATATTTCTACTTTGGCAACTCTTTTTAGGGGAATGTAGCTGATGAATTCTCAGACAGTTGTTAGACATCTCCACATGATGTCATAGACTCATTTGTGTATTTGTGGAATCGTCATAATCATTTGCATAGCAAAATGTGTTACACAAAGAAGAACGATTTTCTGAAGACATATTCATAGTAAATTTATTTATTT
>JAOVVF010000001.1:8773911-8784086 GCA_028565595.1 Duopalatinus emarginatus
AGGCCAACGTAGTGTTAGGAGTCTTGCCCAAGGACCCTTATTGGTGTAGCACAGACTGGCTGCCCAGACCAGGAATTAAACCCATGTCTCTCACATGGGAGCCAATGATGTTACCGCTGTACCACACCAACCTACACTAAGATGAGTGTGTCTCTAACCATAATTTGGAGTCTCTAGATGTGTGTTGTGGTACATTGTCCTGTTGGAAAAGCCAAACCTATTATAAATGAATGCAGGGCATGAACGGCTGTAACTTGTTTGTAGATGTACCAGGGGTCTCATGGAATGCCAGCTAAATGCCAGCTAATCTATATCAGTTTATCTGGTACCTTAGTGTATACGTCAATGTATATTTACTGCACAGCAACTTTTGCCTTATGGTCCTGGGTTTGCCTCCTACTCTACAATGTTTTATTAAACAAAATAAAATTAAACTGCTTTGCCATACATGTAGTGTTTCTTAATAACTGGGGAAGCATTGAGGCACTCAGACTACTTAGGAGCTTTAATAAAGGTCTCCTGGGTGGAGTTCCTTCCCTAATGAAGCTGAATAAGACGCCATGGGTGTGTAAAGCTTCATCAGGGGCACTGTTAAAAGATTCATTCATTGATTCATTCATAGATTTATCTTTATCTCCCAGGCCTTTTTTACTCTCAGTAAAGCAGGTCATATTGTGATTCATGACTTTCTGTATAAAAATAAGCACAGGTACTCTTACTATTCTGGAAGATGTCTTCATTTTCCCTGCAAACAGGTTTCAGTGTCAATAGCTGGGATTTTGCAGTGTTTATGATGGGATGGGATTGGGAGGTGTCTTTGGGTTTTGATTGTATTGTAGTTTCCAGCACGGATGCTTCTGACTTCAGTGATATGGTGAAGAAATTCAAGGTGGACAGTATAGAAAGCGGAGGTAAAAATCAGAAACTCTTGATCTGTGTGGCTAGCAACACAAAATACAACTCCACAAGTTTGCAGAAATATTCTATAGGCAATGAACATACCTTCTGCAAAACGATCCTGTAGGATTTCTGTGTTCCACAGCACGGTCAATGGCATCCATTGAACGTGTTCGATAACACTGAGATCTTGTGGTTTAGGTGGGAATGGCAAAACCCCAAACTCAGATGAGTGTTTATCTATACATAATTTGGCATCTCTAGACATGTGTGGTGCATTGTCCTGTTGGAAGAAGCCAAACCCATAAGAATGATTGCAGGGCATGAATGGGTGTACCAAGGTTGTTATGGAATGCCAGTTAAACAAACTCCAATACCATTACCTTCACCAGCCTGTGTATTTTGCATAGGCTTGTCTGTACCAGCGTTTTTGCACTTTAGTATCGGTCAGTAATAGACATAATAATAAACTCTTCTATTTCAGTGCTCAAATTTCATGTATCAATCTTGTAAATCTGTTAACCCATGTAAATTAGGGATTGCTATGGAACACTTGTTCATATAATTAACACTACAGGATTAAAAAAGGGGAGGAGGGGTGGTGGGGCAGCCGCCGGCTTGTGGTTAAAGAACCATCGTTGGGGCTAGAAGGTCCTTGATTCGAGCCCCACAACAGACAAGATTTGTCTGAAGAGCCCTTAAACAAGGCACCTGACCCCCAACTGCTACATGGCCACTGTGGGTAAAGGGGCTGCCCACCACTCTGGGCATGTGTGCTCACTGCCCCCTAGTGTTCACTATAGTGTATGTGTGTGTTTCACTGCACTGAGGGGTTAAACGCAGAGATGAATTCCACTGCACAGTGGTTAAAAGAGTTCTCACTTTTACTTTTACTTTGAAGGTGCCATATGACAGGTGTTATGCCGGGAATCAGGACCAAGATGCACTGATATAGAGTAAAGGTAAGTGCACACAATTTATTGTCTTTAATTTTATTATATATTTAAATGTTCAAATGTAATGTGAGCTTTAAGTTTACTATATCATAGTAATAATTATAAAATGTTATGATTATGAATTTTAGGAATTATTACTGTCTCACAATATTATGCTGAAATCTGGCACTGCATCCAGGGATCTGGGGTGGTGGGTTCGAGTCTCAATCAGGTCTTTGTCTGTGAGACGTTTGGTGTGTTTTCCGAGTCCATGTGGGTTTTTGCCGGGTGCTCTGGTTTTTTTTACTACTTCCCAAAAAACGCATGGTTGGTGAACAGGATTTATCTAAACTAAATTAACTAAATTGCCCTAGGTGTAAGTGACAAGGCACACAAGCAAACCTTCTCTCTCTTTCTCTCACGCTCTCTCTCTCTCTCTCTCTCTTAAACTTTTCACACTGCTGCTAACGTCTATCCAATTGGATAACATTACTATTTTGTGCATGACTGAACCTTACTGCTCCCACTACTGTCCCCTCCCTGTATTTATTGTTAATGTTCATTGTACCATAAATTGTCTCACATATTTATTGTCTTGTGTCATTGCACACTGCTACTGCACACGTGCACTTTACGTTGTATTTTGTAGTTTTTTGTTCTGTGTAGCAATTTGGTCCTGGAGAAACCTTGTTCTGGTTAACTGTGTACTGTACATCACTGTATAAGGCTGAAATAACAATACAA
Organism: Duopalatinus emarginatus; assembly: GCA_028565595.1. Classification (NCBI taxonomy): domain Eukaryota; kingdom Metazoa; phylum Chordata; class Actinopteri; order Siluriformes; family Pimelodidae; genus Duopalatinus; species Duopalatinus emarginatus. The sequence goes on from JAOVVF010000001.1 coordinate 8,776,488, forward strand.
TCCACTTCAATTGACTGGATTATAACCTGCAATAAAATGTGCAGCTTTTTGACTGTCTGTCCACAAAAGTAACTATAAAATATATAGAATAAATAAAAATATAATAAAATTAAGTAAAATATAGTTATAAAAGTAGAAATAGAAATGCACATCTAGGAATAATTAGAAAGAACAAGTATAACATATTTAGAAAATATTTACAAATTAAAATATAAAAATGAAAGAAAATGGGTGGTAGAATGACTTTCTGATGTACAATGTGTGCAGGGTCCATATGTACAAATTACAGCGGAAATGAGCAAATAATATAATATAAATAATATATATATATATATATATATAATAAGCAATTCAATGTTTAAACAAATAAACAATAAATCATCAATTAATCCCGCTGCATGGCTTTATATGCGGAACCATTAAAATCGGCGGACTTGTTTCTTTCCGGTTGTATTTGAGTGCCGCGCGCGCCTTGTGAGAAGTCAGCACGCCATTGTATTAATTTTCTTTATTTAAACACTTTTTAAAAAAAAAAGAGAATCAGTGTAATCTGTTTGGGTTTATCGACAAGTCGTAGAACTCATAAAGTTTAAGTTTTAAATCATTAGTATTTTAATTAGATTTGCGGACATGGCTACAGATTCCTGGGCTCAGGCTGTGGATCAACAAGAAGCCGCGGCGGAGTCGGTAAAAGACTTTAATCTCTTAATATTTATATTTAATACAATAAAGCTATTAATCATTACACAAGTGAAGGATTCAGACGTTAACCAGTTATTATCTCAGTGAAAGTGAAAGTTAATCAGGCTACAGCTAACAATGCTAGTTAGCTAACTAACATGCTAAATGCTTATCTGTCATTTTAAAGCTTTAAATCTTATTAGTATTTATTATTCCGCAACTTTAAATTACACTAAACACTTTTTCACTTCTCCTTCTGTCATTAATAAAAATTATAAGCTGTGTATTATGATATTTTATTGTTTAGCTCGGTAAGTAATGATGCAGCGTCGGGTGTAGTTACAAATGCCTTCGTCGTGGTCGCGTAGTGCACTACGTAGGGCGCGAGACGTTATTACTCTGTGTTCAGGAAGTGGACGGGTGTAGGGAAGAAGGCTTCTTTTGGGATTTAGCCACCTGTTTAAAGGGTTTAGCGTGTCATGATTGTAATAATGTGTAATAATGAGTTATTTAATAAGATTAAATTAGTTATTATCCTAGTGCACTGTTTATTCCACAGATAGGCAACCTTCAACTGAGTGAAAAGGAAGACAAACCAAAAGCAGAGGAAAATGGTAAATAAATTAACATTTTATTTACTTTATTAATATTTTATAAATTAACATTTTATTACATTTACATTTTTTTGTGTAAATTTGAGTTTTCTTTTATTGTTTGTCATTTGTTGTTTAACAAAACTTTACCAAATTATATTTTAACATTTATTTATTTATATTTATTAAATACTACTGCTAATAACATGATGATGATGATGATGATGATACTCCTACTACATTGACATCCATTTCTTTTGATTTTTATTTAGGAGCCAAGGCTGAAGGAGAAGGTGAGAAGCCTGACGATGAAGAAAAAGGTCAGCCTCCATCTCCTCCATCACTATACACCCAAACCTCTCATACCCACCTCTAATTGAGCGTCTGTCTCGAGTACATCTCTAATTTCTGACTGTTGTGTTGTGTTGTGCTTGTAGAGGACAAAGCAGCTCAGTCGCTGTTGAACAAGTTGATACGAAGCAATTTAGTGAACACTACCAACCAAGTGGAGGTCCTTCAGAGGGATCCGAACTCTCCGCTGTACTCTGTGAAGTCATTCGAGGAGCTGCGGCTGTGAGTTTGCATTCGTGCAGCGGTTACAAGTTTACGGCAGTGATGTTCACTTTTTGATGTTTATATACGTGTATCTGTTCTTGTAGGAAGCCTCAGCTACTTAAGGGTGTTTATGCCATGGGCTTTAACAGACCCTCAAAAATCCAGGAGAATGCCTTGCCCATGATGCTCGCTGAACCGTAAGTTTAAAAAAAAATCTGAGTCTTTAGTTGAACATTTTGAACGTGACTGTTACCTAACATGCAAAGATTTTCTGCAGTCCGATTGAATTAGAAAGTAATCAGCAAAGACTGGTAGGAGAGAGTCACAGGAATTCTCAGATTTTTAGTAAAAGCACAGCTTTCATGTTAAGACTATTATGGTTTTATGCAACCTAATGACCTGTTCTGGTCATCATCATAATAATGTGTGTTGCCTTGTGCATTCTATGCTCATGTGCAGAGATCACTAATGTGATCAGATACAGGTATATGGTCATTATTCTTCAGTTTAACAGATTATTTAAAGAATTATCCCCCTTGTTAAATCAGATAGGAATTGCATCCGGAATTCAGTCTATTCCGATTGAATTATTGGTCGGATATTTAATTGCTTATCAGGCAATGTAGCCACTGTTGGTTAATTGCACTATTTTACATTAACCAGATTATAATTATAATAGTTAATGGTCACAGGAAGCTGTACTGCAAAAAAAAAAAAAACAGTGTCGAAAATGTGCCCATTTTTGGCTGTAACAGTAGACTTGACACTGATGCCAGCTGAGGGAAAGTAAATTGATGTAGACAGGTTTTCTGGAAGCCACACCATGTTCAGATGGCAGTGCTCCTAGATCTGATCGTTTCAATACCACAGTTAAACTGTCATTACAATACATTACATTCTACACTACTGACAGATTTTAATGGTAAAATAACCTTTTTTTTAAATATATTTTTTTTTAATATTAATTCTGTTTTACTCAACCTTCTCTATGGGGTCAAAGTTAATCCACTTCGTTCCCTTTTGCAGGAGAGTTAATTTCCTAAAAAACTGACAGCTATACTTAAACGTCTTTTCTCTCTTATTTCCTAGCCCACAGAATCTTATAGCGCAGTCCCAGTCGGGTACGGGTAAAACGGCCGCCTTTGTCCTGGCCATGCTCAGTCATGTGGATCCCAACTACAAATGGCCTCAGGTATGTCCCAAGTCATCCTTCACATCAGCACGTGGTGAAACGAAATCATGTTAATCAAACTACCTAACATCAGTCTGAGCTTTGGTCAAGTTAGACTGTATATGTCTAATGTACACTGAAGTGCCATAAAACCTGGTACACCTTTTAAATACTTGGTAAGTCACCCATGTGAGTGTAGGACTGCAGATGTCCTACAGAACAAGTTACAGCTTTAGCTATAATTCGTGTCCTGCTGGAGGAGGCCAAACCATCAGAATGAATACAGAGCATGAATAGGTCTAACTCTTCAGAAAGGAGGCACACACAGTGTGCTTGTGTCAGAGATGTTTGTAGACGCTCCCTGAGTCTTATGGAATGCCAGCTAAACAACCCCAATGCCAATATGGAGTTTCCATAGATGTCCATCACTTTATATGGCAGTTAATATTGTATAGTATAACTTAAGTATAAGTAAATGGCTTGTGTCTATAAAGGTGTCCAGTCTGACAGTCCCTGTCTCCAGTTGTGGCAGTAGGCACACAGACTAGACACAGATCAACAGCCATCCAGTAAAGGGGACATTTCCCAAGGGGGACTTGATCCTAAAGGCAGGATGGCACACTCGCTGAAAATTTCAGTAATGCTATTTAAAAAAATTCCTACAAATGACCAAATAACGACCAGACTAATGATACAGAAGTGCTATTTCTTTCTACATCATGTCTTGATTTTATGTTGTATGATTTGAGTGCTGATTTAAAAAAAGATCTTTATTTACACGTTAATGTCCTGGATGTCATAAAGTGCTAATGAGCACAACAAATAATCTTGGTTTCTTGAATTGAAATCATGTAAAGTCTGACTGTAAGTGAGTGTGAAAGCTGCAGAGCTGCTGTGTGTGTGTGTGTGTGTGTGTGTGTGTGTGTGAAAGACATGGACATAACGTGACTCATGCTTGCAAGTGTCATGAAAGAAACAAATGTTTACGTGTTTCATGTTATTGGTCTCTTATTTTTGCTTCCCCTTTCCCTATTTTTGCCTCCTAGTGCCTGTGTGTGTCGCCTACATACGAGCTTGCCCTCCAGACGGGTAAGGTCATCGAGCAGATGGGCAAATTTTACCCTGAAGTCCAGTTGGTGTATGCGATACGAGGAAACAAATGTGAGCCTTTATGTTTACCAGGCCACCTACATGTTGTCTGTTTATTCTTCTATCAGTAATGAACTACTTAAGGTTGATGCTGATTTTGTATATGATGACTCTGATTGTGCAGTGGAGAGAGGGATAAAGCTTCAGGAGCAGATTGTGATCGGCACCCCTGGCACAGTCCTGGACTGGTGCCAAAAGCTCAAATTCATCGACCCAAAGAAAATTAAAGTGTTTGTTCTGGATGAGGCAGATGTCATGATTGCCACACAGGGTCATCAGGACCAAAGTATTCGCATCCAGAGGTGTGTATGCACTCCCTTTATCTATAAGATTGAATGGTGAATTATAGTGTCATATAGTATTATTGTAATGTCTGCAAGTAGCAGGTGGCTTAGAATGGTATACAAACCCCTGCATAAAGAATTGTTGTTTTTTTTACAGGATGTTGCCCAAAACCTGCCAGATGCTCTTGTTCTCTGCCACATTCGAAGAGTCAGTGTGGAACTTCGCCAAACGAATCGTCCCTGACCCGAACATCATCAAACTGAAGAGGGAGGAGGAGACTCTGGACACCATTAAGCAGTACTACGTGAATTGCAACAGCAAAGAAGAGAAGTTCCATGCCCTGTGTAACATCTACGGTGCCATCACTATCGCACAGGCCATGATCTTCTGTCATGTACGGTCATAAACTGTTCTTTCACCTGCATGGTACCTGTCTAATTCTGTTAGACTAAAAGTAGGAATTCTGCCTCTTATTTGTATTTCAGACCAGGAAAACGGCAGGGTGGCTAGCAGGGGAGCTGTCGAAGGAGGGCCACCAAGTGGCGCTACTCAGTGGAGAGATGCAGGTGGAGCAGAGAGCAGCTGTGATCGAACGTTTTCGAAATGGGAAGGAGAAAGTCCTGGTCACTACGAACGTCTGTGCCAGAGGTAATGGTCATGTTTGAGCTAAACTTTCCTGAGGGTCATGAAATATTTACCCGTTTTAACAATCTGTATAATATTCTAGCCTAGTCAACATGACTCGGGTTAAAAAGCAATTCTGCCTTCATTCAATCATGTTAGTTGAGTATCTGAATACATAACTGGACCTGTATGAAAGCTGGTCTCTAGTGTAGATGACGAGGCTGAAACATTTAACGGTCTCTCATATGTTGTTCTGATGTTTAGGTTCACATTAGTGCTAGCTGATGCAACAAAATTCAGTGTTGCACAGATTTCCAAAGAGCAGTCTCATCTGCTTCCTTACTCAATGGGCTTGTCGCTCAACCTTTCTCTTTAACATAACCTAAATGTTTTCTGTTGGATTGAAGTTAGGTAACCTACCTGGCCAGTCAGTGTGCTACGATTCGTTATTGTGCTACAATATTCAAACTTGGAGACCTGTGGCCCTTGTTACCTTGTCTCCCTGCATCTTGGTATATCCACAGGCATTCGTATAAACACGCTTTTTGTAAATGTCATCTGCCCAGCACACACATCATCATGTTCTCATTGCTGTTCTTTTCACCGTCAGGACTATGTCATGCCCAGGTTCACACACATGCTGACAAATTGTCAGGCTTCTTTTAATTTTCAATGTTTATATCTGTAGCGTTGTACTATAGAGCAAGCAAGGTTTCTTTCTTGGACACTATCCATCAGAGTTGACGTTATGCATTGCCTTTGCTCTGTCTGAGCTGTCTCGGAAACTCTGATTTCCACTGATAACCCCTGTGCCAAGTCTGGAGCACTTGTCTGGTTTTAGAGCTAGATTGTGCGAGTCCCATACTCTCCCTGGTGTCATTTTGGGATGACTGGTACTGATTGGTGGCACTATAGTTCTTGTACCTCCTGATTACTGTTGCTATTGACTTGTTGGTTACCAGTCTAACTGTATAACTTTCCATCTTGGTGAAGGATCCAATTATCCAATTTCTCTCAGTTTCTTTGTTTTCAGTTGACTTGATTATATAATGCTGCAATTACTAAGAGGTGATGGACTATTGAGAAGTGAACTCAATTCTGTTGTATACCGCAATTAGTGCTGTGAACATGGCCTTAATCTCATCCTTATGAATTACAGGTATCGACGTAGAGCAGGTCTCTGTGGTTATTAACTTCGATTTACCCGTCGACAAGGATGGAAACCCTGACAACGAAACGTACCTGCACCGGATCGGGCGCACAGGGAGATTTGGCAAGAGGGGGCTGGCAATCAACATGGTGGACAGCAGGTTTAGCATGAACATTCTCAACCGCATTCAGGAGCACTTCAGTAAGTTTTGCCTCTCTAGTAAGCTTAATAAACCCTTTAGAAAATGCCATGAAGCAGTTTATTTCAGACTACATATGTATAGAAAGGTGATATTTGATAATGTTATTTGCATCTTTAAATACGGTCATTTGCATCACTTTAAATAATTTCAATGAGGTTTCACACTAGCACTGCCAAAGTGACGGGTAACCAGCTTCAAGTGAAGACATAGTGGCAGAGTGAGTGGCAGTGGTTGAGATTTTCTCAGGTTTATGCAGATGAGGTATAATGATATAAAGTGACAAATCTGCATGTTTTTGCTCCAGTGAATTCCCCTGACCAACCGCACAGCACGAATTGTCTGTTGTTCCCAGAAGCTGCTACTTTCACAATTTTATTTCCAATCAGCCCCATATGGGCATGAAATTTATTGTATCCTTATAGATTTTCTTCCTATCCAAAATCTAAAGAAAATCTAAACTTGACGCTTTAACCTCCAACGTGACCCGAATGACCCAGCTCATGAGCTCCAACTATTAAATTGGGTTAAAAATCACTTAAATTATGATAACTTGCCATTCTCATTGCAGAAACAGCTCTAAAAAGCTTCCACTGTATATATGCACTGGTGGATTAGTCAATGGCGTTGCTATTAGGGGTGTGAATCTCTGTGTAGCCATTTGAATTTGATTGATTTTTTTTTTTTGATTTTTTTTTCAATTTAGGAACGATTTTTTTTATTCAAATGGTCTATAAATGAGGAAAAGACAATGTAAACAAATAGAACATTTTATTTATCATTTTATATTTATACCAAAAATAGGATTGTGCATAAAGTTCTTTAACTTGAATGACCAGTATTATATTAGCTTAGCTGCTTTTTCTTAAATAAATAAATAAAAAAAAAAAATCAGCAAAAAATAATTCAAAATATACTAATGCAAAAGTAAACATAGACTTCAGTCTACCACAGTGCATTAACCTTTAACTCAAAATAAAATACAGACTTTAAAGTCATAGTGCATTACTGCATTGATGTTTTGTAAAATTTTGTTGGAATGGCGTCTGTTAGCATGTAGCTGGCGAACTAGCCTGCTATATAGTGTCCTGGACAGCCCTCTTCTGTGATGGCCAAGCAGTGGTGGACAGTAATGAAGTAAATGTAATTTGTTACTGTACTTAAGTAGTTTTTTTGTGTATCTGTACTTTAC
>JAOVVF010000001.1:8784186-8796564 GCA_028565595.1 Duopalatinus emarginatus
GCCATAGTAAATCAGAATACTTTTACTTTTAATACTTAAGTACATTTGAAGGTAATAAATACTTTTGTACTTTTACTGAAGTGAAAATCTAAACAGAGGACTTTTACTATTACTGGAGTAATATTTTACCTTGGGTATCTGTACTTTTACTACACTACATGATTTGGGTACTTCATCCACCACTGTGGCCAAGTGAACACACAATGCATTGTGCAGTCCATTCGGGAGTAGGAGCGGCAAAAAAATAAAACATATTTTAAAATTTGTTTTTTAGATGATTCAGAAACGCCAGGACTAGGAATCGAGATTCTTTAAAGAATTGTTTTTTTCAGCATTTTTTTTTAATAGGCACTTGATCTAACTTGATCTAACTTGATGTATAATCCCCCCAAATCTTAATCCAAAATCTGTTTTGTTTTACCCCTCAGACAAGAAAATTGCAAAACTGGACACAGACGATTTGGATGAAATTGAGAAAATAGCGCACTGAGGATAGACGCGGTCCTTCAGCACTGGTTTTATTCCTAAAGGCTGGGAGTAGAACTACACCGACGAGGACATTTATAAAGGATGTGGAGATGTCTTATTTTAGCATTTTTCTCTATAGGTTTTAACATTACTGCAATTTCACTCTTTGTACTTCTTAATAAAAATCTAAATGTTTAGTTTTTTTTGTCATGTGAGTAAATGAAGTGTGTAGACTATAAATATATATATATTTTTTTTCAAAAGGCCATTGACAGGGCTTTGATTGATTTAGACAAAATGAGGCGTTTACATGACAAAATCTCACTTGTTCTTCTGTTCATGCTCATCTAGGAAAACAGAAACACTGAGGTTTTTATATTTCTGCTATAGGTCATGCATTAATATATTTTAAGGTCTAGATACAGCATTTCAAACCAAACAAACCTCTTAAGGAGGAAAAGGATTGTCTTCAGTTGTTTGAAGAGATTATTGTTGATTTAGTACCTCAAAAGCATCAGTGTTGATGGTAATGGTAGCTATTATTGGCTTTGTTCACTTTAAAAATAAAGTTGCCAAAGTTTAAACATGTACAAATTCAAGTTTGAGTAGCTAAAGTTATTTGTGCCTGTACTGATTTGTACCAGTACACCTTACATTTTAAATATAAAGTGAAAGCACACAATTGTGAATTTTAAGGTATGTACATACAAAGCAATATTGGGTTTTTAATTAAGCAGTACAAAGAGTGAAAAACTATAATCAGTATGTCCCCTCAGAATGAACATTTAAAGGGGAACTCGTGTTGATAAAGGTGTTGGTGGAGCTCTATGCGGACGTCATGTCTATCATGTACACGGCTGGTTTAAAGCACACCAGCTCATTTTTAGGTGTGCTTTTGGCCCATAAATACATCATCCTCTGTGCTACTTCAGGGTAGTTGTTTTAGCGAAGTTACATTGTGTGAGACATTTTGTATCACAAGCAAAACACCCGGAAATGATTTTATTCATTTACATAAGTGGTTAAAGGAGCAAGTCAATATGCAACTCATGATGTTCACTTCATAATGTCACCAAATTTATTTTGTCTGCTTTTTTTTTTTTTTTTTTTTTTTTTTTTAAAACAATGAGACCTTTTATTAAACCATTTCTTAATAGATGGTGCGAACATTGCTGAGAAGGAAGTCTTAGCAGGCAGAGATTTAAAAATAAATAAATAACTTGACCACAAAAACCTTTATAGTTGTGAAGGAGATTCTTTTCAGACCAAGCAGAACACAGATGCAAAGTACTTTAAAATTGATTGTACTGGCTCACAAGATTGTGAATTTGCGGGTTAAGTTAGCTGAACGTCAAAATGACTGAAGCAAATGTCCCTTGTTCTTTATTTTGTCCCTATTCCCTCCTGTGGCTGAGTTTCATTTACATTTGGTGCATCCGCTGCTTTAACTGTAAAAGTATAAAAGCGTCTTTTTTTTTTTTTTTTACAGACAAGACCTGTATCGGTGAAGTGAGAGGTCAAAAATCAAACCCTATAGCTCGAACCGTACATGTTGGCACCTATGCCTTATTTCTCGAGCATAATCTTTAAGAATAACTAAAAAAACAAAGCTGCCTGTAAAACATTCCTGCTTGACTTCAGGGTTCAAACATTTTTTCATATCCCTCTTGATTAGTAGATACGCGTAGCATGCAAGTGGACGGAAATAAAAACACGTTCTGTGTGCCGAGGCTTCAAGAATAGGCTCGCTCGCTCACTGTGGACTTTCTGTTCCCGGGAACAGTTCTACTGTTATTCAGGATGCATTCTTTTGTTGATTGTGGTGGCCCTTCAGTGTGTTCTCTTCTCTTCTCAGATGAAATAAAGAATTAGTGCTTTAAATGATCACAGTGTCATCACATCCCAGAGGATGACTCGAATAATATGCAACACCCCAACCCTTATAAGACACACAATGTACGTGTGTGACCGGATGTTCTGAATGTATTATAGACTTCTGTGTAAAGCGGTGTGCTGAATGCTACTTGTCCTAGGAATACAGCGACGTGCAGAATTCTGTGTGGTGATAATGCATCTGAATGATATTGTTATGTTAGAATAAAACTGAAGAAGTTATTGCTAAGTGAGCTCATGTTTTATATGTAAGAAATAAACGACAATCCAGTGTGCTGGTATAGGAATATAAAACGTCTCAGCTTTTTTAAAAAAATGCTATCTATTTTTTAATAATTATGGAATGCCATTTACTCACATGTAGTTATGTTTAGGTTTGTGCTGTATACTGAAGTGCCCTGTACACCAGTCTAAGTCATGGCTCTGTGATTACGGAACCAACTTTGTGACCGGAAGGTCCCCGGTTCAAACCCTACAGCTAACAAGTCAAGTGCCCTTGATCAATGCACAGATGTCATTGAGTGGTTCACTTTCAGTGCAGAAGATATAGACGTAGTCATTCCTTTACTTTGGCTCATTGTCACCTTGACTCCTCAGACTTCCCTGTGTTGAAAAAGGAACAGCTTTACCAATTACAAAGAGACTGAATGTTAAATATGAACTTTATTCACTCTGTACAGATTTTACTATGTGCGCTGCTTTCTCTTTCATAATCGGTCTTCCCTCTGTATGGCCCCAGGTCTGTACAAAAACAGCAAAGGCAACACTTAAGATTTAAGCTTGTAATAAAACCAAGATTTGATTAACCAGGAAGAAAACAGAGTCTTAACCTGAGTCGTTATACTCCACGTTGATCAGGAAGAGGCCGTATGGTGGAGCCGCCATGTGTTGAGGGTAAGCCAAGGAGTCCCTGGTGTCTAAGAGGTCCTGAACCTGACGGACAGACAGTTTACCCTGGCCAACTGCAACCAAAGCCCCAACCATCCTCCTCACCTGAGTCAATAAAAATAATCTGATTAACGTTCAAAGAATAAACTTGTAAACTTGTTATTGGCACCAAAGAAGAATAGCATACACAGGAGCGATGTTTTCTGCTTATGACGACTCTATACAGTATTATATTATATATTATATTATATATTATATTATTATATTACTATACAGAACACTGGCGCCAAATTAGAAAACGGCCAGGGCCATGCTTAAAAAATGCTGCGTCTTTTATTGTATGTTGAATAATAATAACTCCCCAGATCAAGACTTTCTTAACTTCCCCAGAGAGCGAGGGCCAGGAGGAAGACGGTAAACTGTGAGACCTGGCCAGGCAATACTTACATGTCAACAGTTAATGTTACACGTCAGTGTAGTGAGTGTTGATGCTGCAGTATAGGGCAGGGAAGACCCAATTTAATATTAGCCCTTAAAAAAGGGTTAAGCTTATTAACACTGGCTGCAGCAAGCTGGCTTTCCACCTGGTTTGTCATAAAACACAGTGTGTCTAAATGGTGCATTAATGCCATCACTATACAGATATACGTAATCAAATAATCATTAATTAAATTAAACACATTTTCTATTGCAGCAGTACATATTCTCACATGTGCATTGTTTTTTTGTTTTTTTTAAATTGCTGTCTGTGTGTGCATGACAGGTCATGATGTAATTATTACTGTGTATAATATTATAGCCTACCTTAGCTGCAGAATTCTAGTGATCACTTTCAACCCCTTGTGACAGAACAAGTGTCAAAACTGGTATGAGTAACTACCTGGTGTATGTATGTCAGGATATTTGACCCCTACAGACACTGAGTGATGCTTTAGACTGAATGGACCTTCATCAGTACCTTTAGCGTTCATCATTTTTACATAAGGACGACATGATATAATTGTGTAGCTGACTGAGCATAGCATTCGGACTCCTAATATCTTAAAATATCCTAAAAATCAGTATCGTATTCTTAATGTATGCTATTAAATCGGCAAAGACTTCGTAATTTGTGTTTACCGCCGGTCAAATACCATTATGCAAGAGCTAGACAGATAGACTAGAGAGATGTTTAGAGAGAATAACAGCACTGAGACTTTCCCTGCAACATCTAACGAGGTTGAAGAGGGATCTAGTTTCGTTCCTCTGTGCAGAATATTTAAGAGTCTTTTTTATTCTGTGCTGGACCAGCAGTAGGTTTGTGGTTAAGGAAACCAGCCTTGGGACAAGTAGGTGCCCAGTTTGATCCCTGCAACTGACAAGACTTGACTGAAGTGCCCTTGAGCAAGACACCTAACCCCCAATCACTACCCCCTAGTGTGTGTTGGCTAGTGTGTGTAATGTGTGTGTTTGACCGCACGTATGGGTCAAATGTGGCGATCAGTGGTCAAAGGAGTAGTTCACTTTCACGTCACATGATTTTTAATAAGACTTGTCCATTCTAAACACTCATTTCTGTTTTGGTTTCAGATTATGAACTTGTTCTGTGGCCATAGTGTAAGTCGTAACCTTTTGGCAGAGGCAACCATGTTTGTCACTAAAATATCCACATCATTAAGAATTCAGTGCAAATTCACAATGCTAATTTGTCTCGCACTAGCTGTTTTTTTTTTTTTTTTTTAATAAAACTGCAGAAACTGGAGGTCAGTTATGTAACTGCTTCTATTTGCAGTATGTAATGTGCATAAAATTCTTGCATTTTTTCCTTCTCAACACAAGGAGGCGCACAACATACACTTTTGCTTCACAAAGGCAACAGAACAATACTCACTTGTTTGTATAAAAAGGACCTACTTTTAAAGGTGAGTTCCCAAAACTGGAGGTCCCTGCAAACAAAAAAACAACAAATAAGACAGGATAATAGTCAAGAATTCTTTCTATTCTGCTGTAGCCATGTCTGTTATTGTGTAGACATGTTCGACTGTCTTTTTGGCCTTGATATACATGAGTGACGTAAAATAAATAATGATATCTGTGTACACTTTGGCACCCAGAAGGTGGTTACGGATTAACAGTTCATGGAGCTCCTTTGTGATTTTCCCCTTACATTACATACACTGATCAGCCATAACATTAACACTACCTGCCCCAAACATGGGGCATGGACTCCACAAGACAGATCTTTTGGTAAATATTCTGTAGGATCAGACCAGATGGTCTAGCCTTCATCCCCATGCCCATCAGAGAGTCTTGGTCTTCTATACCATGTCTTGATGGCCCTTGATTGGTATTAGCAATTGGCCAACAGTGCTTAAAGGTGATCTGTGATCGGGATCGCCCCCAAAATCACTAATCTGTCCATCGTTACTAAAAATCCAACAATTTTTTAACTCCTTGTACCTTCTTTATCGGTCAATAACGTCCAATCTTAGACGCAAACTTTAACCACTAAACACCTCCTGGTTGACTGACCGCATTTTGCAGTGAGTGTAAAACATCTGGCCAGGTTGTTGCTTTAAAAGGGCAATTGTTGCAGGCAGTGAAAGCCAGGGCAAATGCAAACGTTAATGCAAACGAACGCAAATCTGGGAGCATGAGGTCACATCACTACGCTCCAGCGAGCAAAGAAAACCAACTTGTCCATCACCTCCTGATATCCCTATACACCAATCTCAATATGATCCTTTTTATTTCAGACAGCTAATCATTAAAACGTTACTGTGAAGGATGAAATCAGAAGGATGTAAAACTGGTACATTATGTAAAAAAAAAAAAAGTACAGTGAAGTGCCAGAAAAACTGGTTCAGGCAGATCGAAATCTATGGAAGGTTCATAATTGTATGGGGTTTGTTTAGCTGGCATTCCATGGGACCCCTGGTACATCCCTGGTACGTCTCTGACAGGTAAACATTATGTCTGTATCTAAGTATTAGACTGGTGTATGTACATGAAATTAAATTGTAATAGCATCATCCTCTTACGGTAATACTTTTACAAAGTACAACAGGACTCTAAATATGTAAGTGACCATCAGGTAAGTGTGTGTGTGTGTGTGTGTATGCGTGGGGTCACTAGGAGCTACTACTCCTATGCCGTGTTTGACATTAGTGTTAAATAAAGCAGATGGCGTCAGTGTCCTGCTGTCCTCCTTTGAAGAGCCACATGTGAGAAAGCACCTGCATGACCTGGGTTGACCGTGTCTCACACATCGACACAAAGCACTTAAACCTGACTGTTCTGAAAGGGATTTTCTCTTACGCTCAATGTGTATCACAATATTTCAGTAATATAGAGTAGCAACAAGGAAATGTACACTGAAGTGCCGGAAAAACTGGGACACCAGTCTGATACTTGGTAGGTCCCCCATGGGGCATGGACTACACAAGCTTGTGGAAATATGCTGTAGGTAATGAACACCTTTCTTCCTGCAGAACGGTCCACAGTTCTGATATCCGCTGACCTAGGTGTGAATGGCAAAACTACAAACTTAGATGAGTGTTCCTCTAACCATAATTTGGTGTCTTTAGACATGTTTTGTCCTGTCAGAAGAGGCCAAGCGAATCAGAATACAGGACATGAACGGGTGTAACTCGTCAGAAAGGAGACACACGTAGTGTTCACCTGTCAGAGATGTTTGTTGATGTACCAGGGGTACCGTGGAATGCCAGGTAAACAAAGTCCATAACATTACGGAGCTACCACCAATTTTTCTGCCACATTAGTGTAAAGGCTGAAAACAAACCTGAGATTCAGCCAGTGACCCATGGTGATTTACCCACGATAAATTCATCATGTTATATAAGAAATAAAAAACAATGGGTGTGGTACAGTGGTAACATCATTGGCTCCCATGTGAGCGACCTGGGTTCGATCCCCAGTCTGGGCCGTCAGTCTGTATTACACCAATAAGGGTCCTTGGGCAAGACTCCTAACACTACGTTGGCCTTCCTGTAATAGCAGTAACCTTGTAAGTCGCTCTGGATATGCCGTAAATGTAAATGTTTCATAGGTGTCTTCAATCATAATGGTTTATTTTCATCTAACAGCAAGTAAGAGTATGCTTTATTTCACTTTCACCACAGCAATTTGCCCCTATTATCATTTATTCTTCATAATAGAGCATGACCAGTTGTGCTTACTGGACTCCCGGCTACGGATAGCTGTAACATCACCCCGGATTCAAACTCAAGTTAATAGGGGGAACAACATGTCATGCATTTTTATCATTTCTACAGCATCCTCTCTTTTCTCTTATTCACTTGTAATATTCCCTGACACTGGAGACTTCTGCCATAAATGTTAAATAAGCACCATATCAACAATTATCCATAAGTATTTTATTTTTAATTGTGTATTATTAGTCTTCTATTCTGTGTAGCATCCACTTTACCATGCTGTTGCTATAGAAACAATAATGTATTATAACCTGTGCATGAGTGCTTTCTGGCAGATCAGAATTGAGAATTCAGCACTGCTGTGCTACACCGTCATATCACCAAACCTTACATAGAGAACATCCTAACTTTATCTGTTATGTCTGTCATGCTGATGCTAGCCTTTGGACAGAAAGTGTGTTTGCCAATATAAAAAAAGATCAACAGCAAAAATGTTCCCCTTAAAACCCTGAAGGAGAAAAATGGGCACACCGACGTCATGGCATCCTTCACTGGCTCGGGCTGTAAGCAGCGTGCGCCCTCCGCCCACTGTGATAATCGTGTCTGCATCCAAATTCATACCTGCCCCAAACCTGTTGCCTAGCAACGGTTTTCAAATGCAACCTCGTATCCTGCGACTCCTACTCCTAAAATGTCACCATCCACACACATGGCTCGTCCTCACTAACACAACCTGTACATCATTATGCAACACAAACAGAAAATAAAAGCACCATATTGACTGCAACTCGGTATTTCGAAGCGGCATTAAAAATGAATTTCAGCACAGAACACTAAAGCCTGGTGTATAAATATCACACGCATCATCCTACCTTCGTCAACGTATTGCATTTATTTAGGCAGTGAAGATTTCAAGTGAACCTGTGTGATGGTTAAGATCCAGCTTTCGTTAGTGGGTTTGATAAAGAAGTTATTGAAGTTAATTCTTAACACTAACATTAAGTTAACTCTTACAAGGGCAGGTCCTAACATTATTTATTCCTTTTATCCAACAGCAATTTGGTTAGGAGTCTATCATCACAGCCAATCTGTGCCTACTCTTCCTTGCAGAAGTTATCCAAATCTGTCAGACTGCAAAGGTATCTCCTGTTCGGGTCACCCCACAGATTTTTTCAATTAGATTCAGGTCTGGTCTCTGGCTGGGCCATTCCAAAACACTGATCTTCTGGTGACGCCATTCTTTTGGTGATGTAGAGGTATGCTATGAGTTGTTGTCATGCTGAAAGGTGACATTCCTTAATCTTCAGCTTTTAAGCAAAGGCCGAAGGGTTTTGTGCCTAAATTGATTGATTATTTGGAGCTGTTCATAACTCCCCTCACCTTGACTAAAGCCTTTTTGCTTAGACACAGTGTTGTTTTTACTCCAATCAAACCTTTTGGAATAATGGTCTAAAAGCTTGGCCTGATCAGACTGTACCACAATAGGGCTGTGCGATATGACCAAAATTTCATATCCTAATACAGGTCCATTCATATCCCGATAACGATAAATATCACGATATAGCACGTTTTCTGTACATTCAGTAATTTTTTTAAATAAAGTGACTATTATACTTTGAGAATTACACCACAGTGAATTCCGAATATCACTCCACCACATACACATGGAACCCTAGAAACGATCCCAGCGTTAACAAGCCAAACAGCTTGTCTGGGGTTTGTTTTGTACACTTGACTGTCGTTTTGAGGTTCTCCTCCATAGGCTCTCTTCATACTGTTCAGCTTGATCTGCAGTAAAGTCTGTATTTTGCGACACAACGAAACAGTTCCTATGTATTTTACTAACACTTTAGTCTGTATGGATTAGATGGAAAGTTAATATGCAGTGTGACCGATATGGATTTTGAGATACCCACTCTACATTACCCAGAATGCCCAGGACGCAACAGGAGATTGTGTACCTGTAGAAGTGGCGCTGGCTGAAGGAGAGGCCTGGCTGTACCTGCACCACCTCCATGGTCTTCACCGGGTTCTTGAACGGAGCGTCTGAACTGAGTGCACGGAAAGTGCTGAAATCGTGTGTTCCCTGTAACACGGCTCCCGCCTCCCGCATGGCGTCTACATTCAGCTCCCTGTGAGAGATAGAAATCATCATTCTGTAATATTAGCTCCAACACAATGTACTCTGCTTAAACGCTGCTCACCAATCCCTGTGTCTGGGTCACTGTCAGTAGTGTGACATGATAAGAGCCACATTGTGATGGCTAGACGACTGGGTCAGAACATCTCCAAACTGGTGTTTCCTGTATACAGTGGTTAGGGACAGCTGTAGGCTTGTGGTTGAGGAATCAGCCTTGGGACCACGGTGATAAGACTTGGCTGAAGTGCCCTTGATTAAGACATCTGACCCCTAAATGTACCAAATGTGGTCTATTCTACCCACTTATTCCGAGTGAATATTAAAGGAGCTCTGTGTGCAGACTCCGTCTCCACAATTTTGGGGTTGATGGAGGGGAAAACTGTTAGCTGGTATGCCTCACCTCAGCCTACTGGTTTTGAATGGCCTAGGGCAAACACTGTTAACTTTGTGGAGTCACAGTCTGACTAGAGCATCTTAATAATCTGTCATAATCTGTATGTTTTGAGACAGACCCCATGTGTAATGCCCTGCTATGAACTTTTGTCCCATACAGGATTTTAATTTTCATAATATTTGCATGTTCAAGGACAAGAATCTATATTTGAATATAATTAATGCAAGTCTCAAAACGTGACTTGTAAGCTGAATAGCTGATGCACCCGGGTCTAGATTAAAAAAGAAACAACTGTTATTTGTGACTTTTCATATATGCACTAACTTTTATCCACAAAACTAACTTAAATCGGTAAAGAACGCCAACAGGAAGAGATAAAAATAAAAAGTGCTGCATGAAATCATGGACTGTTCATGGAAAAAGAGGAACTTGTATGTGTGTGAGAGATACAGAGACAGAGAGAGAGAGAGAACGAGAGCGAGACAGACGTTGGTGTGGGTGTTGTTTTGCGTCACTATAGCCTGCAGCTTATGCTGCCCTATTTAATCCTAAAAAGTGAAAGCGTGGACAGAAAAGATGTTCAGGCAGCAGCCTAAAAGTCAAGACACCACTCAGAGGCTTTCAGCCATCGCTCTCAACATCTGCTTCATCTCCACTGATCTCCAGAGAAAACTTTTGGGTTTGTCCTGGGAAACTCCTGCACACTGTGCAACTGTGACATAGCTCTACTTTACTAGACATTTTAAAGTTGATGAAACACAAAAAGCAAGTTGTTCATTGATTGGTTTAATTTACATTTAACTTACGATATAATAAATATGACATACATATTATAATAATGACCATGAAATCTGTCTCTCTTTATACTAGCCTTAATTTATTATCTAAAGACATGTCATCATCCAGCAGTCTGTTGCATTGTATTTCATTTATATAAACAAGACAATACATTTATAGATTAATTTTTCTTGTTGTCGATCCTTTGATGCAGCCGAGGCCCAAGGTTAGGGAACCAGTCTTTTTCTGAAAGGGTTGCTGGTTCAATTCCCCATACCAATAAGACATGACTAAAGTGCTGTGAGCAAGGCACCTAACCCTTAACTGTCCACCAGGCGCCAATATATAAGGGCTGCCCAATTCTACGGGCAAGTGTGTTCTCTGCCTCTAGTGTGTGTTTCATTGTAACGAGGTGTGTGCAAGCACAATAGGCCAAACACATCACTTTCACTAATTGATTCCTTAATAACTCTGATGTCATCTCTGTATTATGTCATCTGGAATTATCTTTTGTCAATCTATTATTATTATTATTATTATTATTATTGACTGATAAAGTACAACTTAATCTCACACTGACAACAGGCACAGACACATCTGACAGGCGTTCACAGACCATTACACATTTGATAAATTCTCTCATCTTTTGTTTGTGTGTAGTTCCCTGTTGCTCATATGTGTTTATTATTCATGTGTTACTCTTCTGGAGCGTGTCTGTTGTCCTGCTGCTCTCTCTGTCAGCTCTCATGTAAATTCATTCACTTGAAATTAGGGAAAAAATATCACAGATACTCTGATGATAATAATAGATACGACTGCTTGTGTGTGTGTATTGTAGTCATAGATCCTAAAACTTTAACTCACATGTCCCGTAATGTCCAGCACAACTCCTTCTCTGTTATGGGCAGTTCAGTGTGTCGGTGGACTCCGGTGACCAAGCGGTAGACGTAGGTTCTCGATACGGCACGGTAGCGGGCGTGAAAATCATTCTGTACACAGTAGACTCTTGTGATTCTGTTTAAAACACAATATTTTCAGAATTAACTCACAATACAATATAAAGCTTTGCACTTTCCTTCTTATCATACAATATATGCACAAAGGATTTTTTTATGACATCCTGAAATCCTTAAGCATTAACATGGAATTGGTCGCACTTTGCCATGAAGCTCCTGGTGCACTGTTTATGTGCTGATGTTAATGCCACTCATTGTACTCATACAATCATTGTATACAGTCTACAGGTTCGAGCCTAACTCAATCGTCTGCTGTGTCAATTTTGTTTCACTATAATTACTGATAATGGACATGCTTTCCGTAAAGAAGTGTTTATTTTTGGTTTACATTTTTGGAAGGAGTCTCCAGTGTCAGAGCTTAGTGACGGTCAGAGATAAAGCTTATCTGAAGTTGTCAGGAAAAAGCACTGACTGCTGGGGTATTCAGATATTTCATTTTTTCCTTTCTCTTCTGAAATAAAACGTATCCTGACTCTTGACTCACCCTATATTTGAACCCATTCATTAAAGGCTAATGTTGATCCCATCTTTACCTCTCTTGGGGTGTACACACGTTAACACAATGGCGTTTAGTCTACAAACTGGATTCCAAAAAAGTTGGGACACTAAACAAATTGTGAATAAAAACTGAATGCAATGATGTGGAGA
>JAOVVF010000001.1:8807903-8829055 GCA_028565595.1 Duopalatinus emarginatus
AAAGGAAATGCAAAACTTACTTTCATCAGAGAATATAACATTGGACCACTCAGCAGCAGTTTTGTCTTTAGCACAGACAAGACGCTTCTGACACTGTCTCTTGTTCAAGAGTGGCTTGACAGAAGGAATGCCACAGCTAAAAACTTTTGTCTTGTATACATCTGTGCTTGATGGTTTCTGAGGCACTGACTTCAGCTGCAGGCCAGTCTTTGTGAATCTCCCCCACATTTTTCAATGGTTTTTGTTTCACAGTCCACTCCAGCGTGCAGTTATCCCTATTGCTTGTACACTTTTTTCTACCACATATTTTCCTTCCCTTCACCTCCCTATTAATGTGCTTGGACACAGAGCTCTGTGAACAGCCAGCCACTTTAACAATGACCTTTTGTGTCTTGCCCTGCTTGTACAAGGTGTCAGTGGTCATCTTTTGGACAACTGTTAAGTCAGCAGTCTTCCCCATGACTGTGTCGCCTACAGAACTAAACTGAGAGACCATTTAAAGGCCTTTACAGGTGTTTTGAGTTAATTAGCTGATTAGAGTGTTGTACTGGGTGTCTTCAATATTGAACCTTTTCACAATATCCTAATTTTCTGAAATACTGAATTTGGGGTTTTTTTTATTAGTTGTCAGTTATAATCATCAATTTAAAAGAAATAAACACGTGAAATAGTGAAATCAGTCTATGTGTAATGAATGAGTGTAATATACAAGTTTCACTTTTTGAATGGAATGTATCATCAGTTTATCATCAGTTTCTAATAATACCTTCAATTAGTGAAAATGAAAGTTAACCACTCTTCTGACCACTGTGCAGTGGAATTAACCTCTGCATTTGACTTGAGCAGTGCACACATGATGCACACTAGTGAACACACACACTAAGGGGCAGTGAGAACACATGCCCAGAGCAGTGGGCAGCCCCTTATTTGCAGCTCCTAGTAAGCATGTTGGGGTTAGGTGCTTTCCTCAAGGGAACTTCCTCAGGGGACTCAAACCTGAGACCTTCTGGTACCATGGCTTATTAACCACAAGTATACAATTTCCCCAATTACTATGCAACTATGCACGTTTTAAAAATAGTTAATGCTGTGAGAAACCAAAGTCAATCTCAACAAAACAATTTGTACCTTAGACAACTCTTTCTTAATTTTTGGGATAAAAGACAAATACTTGAATGTGAATGTGTGAATTGTATTGTGTCTGCAGTTCACTTTACAGGCAGCAGAGGGCTCTGTATATACCTATATACTTCTTTAATACCCTGGCTGTTTTCTATGTACTTCTTGCTTATATAGTGGCTTGATGACCTGGTCTATAATAGATCTGATATAATTCACTCACTAGTCAAACTAGGGTTTGAAAATTAGTGATACCACTTAGCCAAGTGATGGATGAGGGCTAGACTCAGGACTGATTTGTCTTTACCCATGACATTTTCTTTTCTTCTTGCTTGACCGTGCTATACTGTACATTCATAGCCTAGTAAGATACACTACTGTGCAATAAGTCTGATGCACAATATATTGTGTTAATACAAATTTTGTTATAGACATTTATTTTATGATTTCTGCATTATTGAGTGAGTACAAAACATTTTAGACAATATAATATAATAATAATAATAATAAGTGAAAGTAAGAACTTTTTTGACAACTGTGCAGAGGAATTCACCTCCACATTTAACCCATCCATGCAGTGAAACACACACACATGCAGACTAGTGAACACTAGAGGGGAGTGAGCACACATGCCCAGAGAGTGGTGGGCAGGCCCTTTATCCACAGCACCCAGGGAGCATTTGGGTGTTAGGTGCCTTGCTTAAGAGCTCTTTAGTTGAGTCTTGGTGGTCACAGGCTCGAACCAGGAACCTTCTGTCTACTGCGTTACAGAAAAAAAGTTTGTATGTCAGTAAAGAAAGCAACTTTAAGTAAGTGAGTAAAGTGAGAGAGACAGTCAGTCCCTGAGGTGTAATTCATTATTGACAATCACCTAATACTTTTTCTTAAACATCTTTACTGATTTAAAGAGGTATGAATGTGAGAGAAATGTTTTACTCCTCTTATACCACAGCAAATTTCTTATCTATTTATCATCTACATTTTTTTTTCCAGCTTTTCATTTTCAACACTTTCTAACCTGCACTGCTGTGTGTGTTTATTTATTTATTTATTTATTTATTTATTTATTTATTTATATATATGGACAGACAAGAACACGTGGACATGAGCTGATGTAAAACCATGTGTCATATACTATTATGTTGTTAAAAGTAAAATTTATCACATTGTTAGGATAACATCATAAAAGCTATTTTATTTGTAAAAGTTGTAGTTGGTTATTAAACATTGTTTCTTGTCATTTTAACTACATCAGTCCAGTTAGGGAACAGTATCTTATCACAAAACCTTACCAGTCTATCCAGTGAACAGGAGACAGTTTTAAAACAGAAGGACATGTTTATTAAGCCAAGTCAGTCTACAGGCTTAGTAAGATTTTATAGTAAACACTTACAGACATATGTCGACAAAAAAGTCTAGTGTTAGCCTTTAACCGTTTTAATTTGTGAGAGCACTTTGTAGACGGTCCCTAAGCTCAGACCAGCGGCGGCTTAATGATACAAATTGAAGTGTATTGATTCAGAGCAGCAGTGAGTGTGTGAGTGTGTGTGTGAGTGTGTGTGTGAGTGTGAGTGATTCAGCGGGCTACAGAGGCTCGGAGTTCACCATTTTACAGGATCTGTGTAAGGGACAAGAGCGATGTGTGTTTCTGACTGAATCCGGATTATTCAGACATCATGACGGTGGATTTTGAGGAGTGTATTAAAGACTCACCCCGGTTCAGGTAAGAGACAGAGAGAGAGAGAGAGACAGAGAGAGAGAGACGGTGACAGTCACAGAGACAGAGAGACAGAGACTGGGTCAGAGACAGTTACAGGGAGACAGAGACACAGAGAGAGAGTCTTAGAGATAGTGTCAGAGAGACAGGATCAGAGACAGTCACAGACAGAGAGAGACAGACAGAGGCAGTCACAGACAGACAGAGGCAGTCACAGACAGAGAGAGAGAGACAGGATCAGAGACAGTCACAGACAGAGGCAGTCACAGACAGAGACAGGATCAGAGACAGTCACAGACAGAGGCAGTCACAGACGGAGAGAGAGAGACAGGATCAGAGACAGTCACAGACAGAGAGAGAGACAGGATCAGAGACAGTCACAGACAGAGAGAGAGAGACAGGATCAGAGACAGTCACAGACAGAGGCAGTCACAGACAGAGAGAGACAGAGACAGGATCAGAGACAGTCACAGAGAGACAGAGTCAATGAGAGAGTCAGAGACAGAGAGATGGAGACAGTCAATGAGAGAGAGAGAGAGAGACAGAGAGAGATGGAGACAGTCAATGAGAGAGAGAGAGAGAGAGAGACATAGAGACAGTTGGACATGTAATATGGTTATTGTGGCTTAATTTATATATTTATATTATGGTTTATTATGGTGTTATTTATTTAATTGTTTATTATGGATTTCGGTGTATTCAGAACATAACATCACAGTCTGTGTCTATAGAAGAGAGACATGGTCATTTCACCATGGCTAAAATATACAGACCGTTATTTTATTATTTCATTTCCTTGCTAGACTGGTGTGTATAAGCACTCACACTTTACATTAAATTCACTAATATAAATCTTTCAGATTGTAACAAACCAATTGTCAGATTTGTGACATGTCCCTGTCTTGTAAAAAGAACTGCCTTTCATTAAATCCATCCAGGGGCAGGCGTGGCTTGGTTTTTCAACCAGGTTAAGGTTGTGGTCAGCTTGATAACACATGGTCCTTGGTTCCATCCCCACAACGAACAATATTCTACTGCAGCCCCCTTAATCAAGTCACCTAACTCCCAACTGCTCCCCGGGCACCGTAGATAGGGGCTGCCCACTGCTTTGGTCATGTGTGCTCACTTACTTTTCTCAAATGCTTAGAGATGCTTGGATTAGGACAGGACACTGGGATAAGAAGACTTTCACTGCTGGTTGTAGTTTAGTTAAAGAGCGAGCACATTATTCGAACTGTTTTCTTTCGTGATTGCATCACGGAGGGTCTGAGGAAACCAAACTATGAGTTATTTGCCCTACTTTTCCAAGATTGCATCATTAAGGGTTTGGGTTAGGAAACTTTTGAGAGTAAGATTATTGATCAATGTATTGTGAAAGTGAAAGCGAGAGTGAAGTGAAAGTGAACTATTTGCCTACTGTGCTTGCACACAGAGGAATGTGACCTTCGCATTTAATCCATCCATGCAGTGAAACACACACACTAGTGAACACTAGATGGCAGTGAACACACTTGCCCGGAGCGGGGGTTACCAGGGAGCACTTGGGTGCTTTGTTTAAGTGTCTTGATGGTACGAGGGATTGAACCAGCAACCTTCAGAATTTCCACTGATTCTAGATCAGATCAGCTTCCCATGAGTGCAAACGGATATACGGACATACATTTTCCAAATATCAAACTTTTTTCTGGCAGTTTTTTCAGCACACGTAAGTGCAAAAGTCACACAGACTATCATTCATCATTCTTCACTCGTACCTCATGTGTAGGTCATGCACTGAGGTCCATCAAATCCATCCATCTGAATACCTTCTCGAGCACTGACAATTTATTTCCCGTGACTGAACTGCATTGGGAATTCGCCGTCTGCGTCTGTTTCTCAGAGTAATGAGTGATGTCCGGAAGCGTGACCTTCCCACCAGCAGCTCTTTGAAGGCCAGGCGCATGGGGTCATCCAGGCTACATGGGACTCTCCATGAGAAGGTGCTCAATCTGGGCTGAGCTCCAGAACATTCTGCTCATCTGATGCATAAGTAATAGACAACAGAGGGTAATGAATAACGTGACTCCAGTCTGGTCACATTATGAGAAAAAGACGTAGACACGGAGTTACCATTAAGATGAATTGCGATCCTGGGCGATGCAGTGACGTCACAGATTGCATGCCTCGGCTTTTTCACTGACATGAACCTACAAGTTTGTGTCTTTAATGGAGAAGCTCTTTCCTGGTGTTACTTCACGTCTATTTCTGGATAAAAGACCACACACAAGCGGACACTTTCTTTTTTCCGTGCTATTTCACATGCGATACGGCCCCAGATATTCACTCTTGGCAGCTTATCGTACGTGTCTGCTATCACTCACGAGGAGAAAGCATCACGAAAGGAATATTTACATTTCAGCTTCCTCTCTTTTTATAACCGTTACCCATGACACGTGAGTTCACGCTCGTGTCACAGTGCCGACGAGGCTCTGTGCCTCTAGATTATAATGTATTTACAGCTGGACAAAAAACAACATCTGGACAAAAAACTTCCGCAATATCTTTCGAGATTTTCTGTGGGAACCTGACAGGCAGACAGGCTCTCCTCAGACTGTTGTAATGAGCTACGATTAAGCAATGAGACAGAGAAGGTGGTTCGGGAAGATTTTTTTTCCTCTTACTTCTTGTCACCTGAAGTGCTCGAGGTGTATAAAGTTTTATATGCAGGTCTGAACCTGTAAAGGTGCAGCAACGGAGGAGAAACGGGACGGTTGTACACCAAATATCAAGCAACCCACAGCACTGTGATTATTATCACAATGACCTCATGTGGGATTTGTTTTTTATTTCTCAGACCAACCAGATAACATGTGGTTGTGTTAGGAATTACTTATCATGTTTATGTTATGTTTTGTGAATCTTTCTCACAGTGATTCACAAATACAGTAGCACTTTTGTCATGCTTCCTTTCCTCGCCGCAGCGTATGACAATGACAGTCTGCCGCATGACCTTTTCATTATTCTCCGTTTCTCTTCCTTTTCCCTCACTCAGGCTCTTACACACCAAACACACACTTCTCTCGTAAATCACCTCTACTCAGCCTTCAACCTCACGACCTTCAGCAACCTCTCCTCCAACAAAAGCAGCCAAGAAAGTGTTCTGCTGCCTTCGCAAACACTCGCAACCTGAGACTCCCCATCCTCCTCGAATGCGTTTTCATAATCTGTTCCCCTTAATACAGCGTTTTCACTCCACAATGCATATACCTAAAGCTGATATTCATTACCTGATCTTGTACAGGCCAGATTTCCTCAAAGAGGATCGATGAAGTCATAGCGAGCACGCCCCGATCAAACAGGCTTCTCTAGTCTGTGCAAGGTGAAAACGTTCCTTGTCATTCTTGCACTTTCGCTCCAGGCTTTCGCTAACTGGCCCTGTTGGCTGTATACTTTCTGTTTGGTTGCCCCTGGTTACAGGAAATTGCCACTTCACATATTCGCAGACAGCTTGAGTTCTGAGAAACAGACAGATGCAGGGTCACGACCCTGGAACGCAACATGTGTTTCTTATGGATGTCCTTGCTTAAACAGTACGCTGGAATGCACCGGAGGAATCTGTAGTATGTAGTGTGTATATACTGTGTTTGTATGTACTGTATAAGACGATGCTTTGTTGGACCGGAGAACGTGATATGTTACATATGCTGTCAGTCTGGATTAACAGTGATTTGAACTTTGTGTGCCTGATCGCTATTGAATTATAGATTTGTCAGTGTTTTCCTCTGTCTGTTGAGATGAATCAGTATGTGATTTCTGCCAGATAACCCTATTTTTAGAAACAAATCGTCCGGCTTCCAATGAAAAGGCCGAATGTGGCAGAACGAGGGTTTTTATCTATGACAGTAGATTTATCATCACCGGCAGCCATGGCAACAGGCTTCCTGGGTCGGAGGTGGATGCCTGCCTCCGCTGTGTGCGAAAGCTTGTCCGTGTGTCTATGTGCATTCATAAAGTGACTAGTGATTTCCACAAACATGTGGATCAGATTCTATACTGATGTCTCTTCATGGCATTGTTGTAATATATCTGCTAAAGAACGGTTCATCCATGAGGTATGTTTATACCAGTCGTCCCCCAAGTGCTCACTGATCACATCCAAGGCCTTCATGTTAAAGCGCGCGCTCTCGTCTCTGTAAACACGGGACAGTGTGGGTTTCCAGCCCATGCTGTGAACGTCAGGGAATCTCCTTTCATGCTGACACCGTTTGAGAATTTCAAAGAAATGTGTCAAGTCTGATGCCATCGGGAGTGTTTAGACATTAGTACCTCAGTCTGCCTGGTCTCTTGGTCGACTGGTGCTTCATGTGGAAAATGTGACCTCTTACATTAACGTGATCTTAAATTGATATGCACGTTGGAATTTATAAAGACTGACCCTGACACAATGTTGACACAAAATTTGATGTGCAGGAAGCAAGAAAAATGGGCAAGTGTAAAGCATTTGAGCGACTTTGACAACGGCCAAATTGTGATGGCTAGATGACTAGGTTAGATCATGTCCAGAACAGAAGGTCTTGTTCTTAGTGGTTAGTATGCAGTGGTTAGTACCTACCAAAAGTGGTCCAAGGAGGGACAACCAGTGAATCGGTCACAGGTAACAAAGGCTAGATCGTCAGGTCCAATTTACAGAAGGATCTGTTGCTGACATTTTGGTGCCATATACCACAGACCATCTTCAGAGGTCTTGTGGAGGGCATGTCGCAATGGCATAGAGCTTAATTTTGTCGCAGATCAGTGTGACTTCAGGTTGTTGATCTAATGTGACTAATGAAATGAATTAGTTACTAATTGCAGTACTCTGCATTAATAGAGAGTATTAAGAGTTAATAATTAAGAGTATATTAATAATTAAGAGTATGTTAATATATTAATAGACAGCAATAATTATCGACAGAGATCTGGAAGAGGCATGCCAGTATGTATTTATAACTGTCCATTTGGAGAAGTTGTAATGACTAATATGTTAATTAGCCAGGAATATTGCTCATGTATCGGGGTGATTCAGGGGTGGTTTTTTTTGGGTGGAATTGGGCTCGCATGGGCAGGATTTTATGACGATTAACCCAGAAACATCCCAGGACTTTCTGACTCACTCTTATAATTACCTACCTATCAGCACTAGTTTCAGTGTAATTACTCCATAATTAATAATAGTTACATTTGAATATTTTGCTAAGATTGTTAAGGGGTACAGGAACCAGGATTATAGTATTTGTCACGTGTACAAGCTCAGCATTCAATTACGTTCTTGTGTAAAGCGGACGTAACATATATGGTCTGGAAAACAGTTCAGGAAGCACAAATATCCGGCGAGGCTTGATATCTGGCCTGGAGCCACTCATTGCTACACCCTGCATCGCACAAATCTTACAGCTTTACCTAAACAATACCAGCTCTGTGTGTTTCACGGAGACCCTGAAGACAACGCAGAGAAACGGGAATTGTAGGCTAATGATGTCAGCGCCTTTAAGCTTCGGCTGTTATTACTCTGTAATCCATGCATGTCTCCAGACTAGAAGTGTACATTGTGTAAGGGAAAGGCGTCTGTGTCTCCGGTCCCACACAACACAGGAATGTATATATATATATTTGTATAAACCTGTTGTCAGGTGAGTCATACTACAGGTATGTGTTGAATGAGCTCATGTACGGCTTCTGTTCCTGCCTTGGAATTCATTATGGATGATGGTCTAATGCTAGCAGGGCAAAAATACATCCATATAGCATATCCAGATAATATAAGGTTGATATCTTAAGGTGGATCATTTTGGATTTTTGTGGTACCAGGCACAGCAGCACCACCCATGCTCTTTAGAAATAATACACAGAAATTGTATGGAAGCGTGAGGCTGTGCAGAACGGTCCACAATTCAGTGTATACCAAGGTGTAGGATTTCTGTCTCGCACAACTTCTTGCATGGCATCCTAGATATTCTCCATAACAGTGCGTTGTGGTGACTTAGGTAGGAAAACCCCAAACTCAGACGAGTGTTCCTCTAACCATAATGTTGCGTCTCTAGATGTGTGTGGTGGAGCATTATCCTGTCCATCAGAATGAATGCAGGACATAAACGGATGTAACTCGTCAGAAAGGAGGCACACACAGCGCACAAAGACGTTTGTAGGTGTACCAGGGGTTCCATGGAATGCCAGCTAAACAAACCCAACACCATTATAGAGCCACTACCAGCCTATGTTTTATGCATAGGCTGGTCTGTACTAGTGTTCTGGCACTTCAGTGTATAATTGGATCAGAAGTGACTGGTGAGCTGCATTTGAAATACAGCTAAGAAAGAAAAAATGATTGGTTTTAGCTCTCCTTTTTATCTGATCACCTTTACTGTGTTGAAATTTTAATAATAATCTAATACCTGAATCTGACAGCACATGAAAATGTAATATCTTGAATTACTTCATGTGTTTTTCAGCAGACAAGGAGGACCGGCTTGATGTTTTATGCTCCGTGTGCTTCCATAAAGCCAATTCAGTCTCGCAGCTCTCAGAGGATAATGTGTTTATATGGATTGTATTTCAAGATGAGGTCATTCCTAAGTTCAGAGGTCTCATATTGATGGGTTTTAATATCCTCTGAGAAAAATACAGCCTTCCTCTATGGAGATGCTGTTCACAATGGAAGGTTCTTCCATTAGGGTCATGGATATGAAGGACTTGGAGATTGTGGACTTCATCTTCGAACATTTCATTCAGTCGCTGAATAAAAACAAAGCGCATTTTCTTGGCCCATATTGGTTTGATGTGTTTCCCAAAGTGTAAACCCGAAGCAGTCTGCTGAAAGCCTTTTGAAACGGTACACTGCTTTTATTCAAACCGCGATGACGTGTTAGCAAGTCGAGCGCAGCATACATCGAATTGAGCATATTCTGAGTTCTTGAATGGCTTGTTAGCGGAGTTGAACAATATTTGGCGTGTTCAGGTTTGATCAGTTTTTCAAGGTGCCTCTTTGAATGCCGATATTGTTTTGTCTAGGCTGTTTGCAGATAATGCACGAACTCCTGTGTGGTCATCCATATCATGTACATTTAGCGCTTTGTATGATAAGTGCTCTGTTGCATTTTTGACCTCTGAGAGGTTTGAATTGGTCACCGGCTGCTGGATTTGAAGTTTCAATCTGAAACGTGCATCTATTACATGACTCATACTCCAAATCCAGTGTGCTTAAACCCAGCCCCACGATGCAAAGTCCCTATGAAAGAATGTTGCCTTAAATCTTTCCGAGAGCCCTCAGGATTTTCAGAATGTTGGACCGCTCACTTACGTCACATTTGCACATTTTTAGTGTGACCAAGAATCCTTAGGGAAGGTGGTTAGAGAGACTTTCAGCATGGTAGAGAGAACATTTTCAATCCCCAGAAACCAAAATGACTGGGTTTGCTTGTCAAGCTGTTCTCACTGCCGGTCTTGGGCGTTCTGGCAGAGCCGCGTCAGGGAAATGTGTTGCTGTTTAGAGTGCAGCCATATTGCAAGCAGGCCTCAGCAATGTTTCCTTTGTTGTTGCTTTTTGGCCACAAATGTATCAGTGAAATATGAGCAAGGCTAAATAGGCAACATGTGGCGGACATCTGAAACATCCAGCTTAGTGATGTTTTACTTACTAATGTGAAAAGCTCACAAACGCAAGCCCGAAGAGGCTTCTGCGGAAATCCTGAAATATTTCCTCTAATTGTCTACCGTAATGCCTTCATGTGGTCTATGCCTTTGTAAGGACTTTACGAATGAAATGCCACGCCAAAACCGGATCACTTATACATATAGTACCTGAACAAGTTATATATATTACCTGAAAGAGGCAGAATCTGTATGTGTTTCGACAGATTAGTTTATTCTTTAACAAAGCCTTTCTGATGGATCGGTATCGATGAGTAATGCTCACTAATTGTAGTGTCCAGCTGCTTTGTCTTAGTTTTACCGGATGATCAGTAAGTATGTGTCAGGGAGTAGTGTAATGGTATTGACGGAGGTACTCACTCTTTCTTTCTTTCTTTCTCCCTTCCTCAATCAATCAGGAGTAATTAGGAATGATTAGCTAGCCACCCGAAATTGATTGTCCATCCAGCAGCCAACTAGTTGATTAATGAGTTTGAATGAGATTTTTAATCAGTCTGCTAATTATTTTTATTTGCTATCATTCTGTCAATTTTTAGTCATCCAGCATACAGTAAAGAAGCTCATTTGGACGTGCAGTAGATGAATCTTTCTGTAGCTAGATAGATGGATAGGTAGGTAGGTAGGTAGAACTTTATTAATCTGGAATCGTATCGATACAGCAGCAAGAACATAAAACACCAATATATAAAGTAATATAAAGAAATATAAACAATAAGTAATGAAAACACAATAGGCAAAGGATGTATTTGTATTTGTATTTGTATTGCGACCGGATGGTCACTGGGTCGATCCCTGTAACCGACAAGACATGGCTAAAGTGCCTCTGAGCAACACACCTCACCCTCAACTGCTCCCCAGGCACTGTGGATAGGGCTGCCTACTGCCCTGGGCATGTGTGCACACTATGCCCATGCCCCTAGTCTGTGTGTGTGTGTGTTTCACTGCAGGAATGGGTCAAATTCCTGTGCAAGCGTAGTGGTCAATGAGTGGCTCACCTTCACTTTGCTATATACAGATACGGAGCAAAAAACATAATAGAATATAAAGTAAATAATGTAACATATAATCGTCTATCTATTTATCTATCTATCTCTCTCTCTATATATATATATGCGCTATATATATTTATATATATATATAAATATATATTATTATATATATAGTATAGTGTTATATATAGTGTTATAGGTCAGTTCAGACTTTTCCATCATGACCCTGACTCTCTCATTGTGAATGTGCATGTGTGCGTCTCCTACTCCCACCTTCCGTTTTATTACCCTAGAGCTGCAATGACACCAGAAAATATGTCTAGCTTCAACAGTGCCATTAATAACAGCAGTAATGACGGGTCTCAGCAGTGCTTTTCCCACAAAGGCCCAATGGGGGATGCTCGGCTCTGTTTACATTATTCATAAATTTTATATTGCAGTGTTTTATAAGTTATTGTAATGAAAGAACAAATAAGTTCGAGCAAGACAATTGTAACAAAAATGTAACTTATGATCAAAGACTAGCAGAAGTGTAGTGCCTAGGATTTTGGGGTAGTGGAGGTCAGTTTCATGTTGAATAGTTTAGTTCTCAGTGTCGCTCCGTAATAAAAATCCAACAATGAAGGATTTCATGAGACCCAAAAGATAAAATAACATCCCTTTTTGTCTCAGAAGTGCATGTTTCACAGCCTGGAGGCCCATCAATTTTCCGCAAGTCCAACTCCAAAGCATGGCGCACTGGGAGCCGGTGTTGGAAAATCCAAACAGCGGAAGTATTGTCTTTTTTTTTCTCATTGGACAGACTCATGGTGGGAAGAAAGTGCATGTTTAGTATATACGGTGCGTTCGGTTTTGTTTGGTTCACTTCACATCCAGACCTGGATGATATTGAAGTGCACAGCATGACCTTTGGGAGAAAAGAGAAATGTTAGATCAGAGCCAGAGCAGCAGCTTGGCAGGCTCTAGTTTTGAACAGGATAGTTGCTGACTAAGGCGTCTTCACGTTCTGAGTGTGTACTGTGAGCTGGATCGGCTCGATTTATGTGCTGAACGAAGAAAATTTAATCTGTGGGAGCACCGAAGTTCACCAGACGTCAAGAACATGCCATGGTGCCTATCATGGAAAAGTGATGCTGACTGTAGGTTGGGAAGCTGCCATAAATGTAGTTACGCACACATGGTCCACATGGTCCCTCACTGCTCTAAGGCTTTGTTCTGAGTTGACAGTTTGTAACCACAATATGTCATGCTAGTATTTATGTTTTTGGCCATTCACTAAATCTATGAACTGTTATTTTCATATGGAGGATATTGCATCTTATTTGCTTGAGATCTGAATTATACTGCAGTGATTAATGGCACCTTAATTTCTTATTTAGTCCATGCCGTCTATCCCTCATCATTTTTAAGTTTAAAGGCAAGTGCTTGTGTTTGAAGGCGGTCTTGGATGAATCTACTCATGCAAATTTGTATGCATGAATTGCACCCAAGCATGGTCATATAAAGAGTTCACTGGTGTCTTTTAAAGATTGCATAGTATATTACAGACCACCCTGTGTGTTTGGGTAAACCTGCTCAGAGGAACCTCGCAAAGTCTTTGCTGTTAAAAATCTGTGTCCCTTCATTCCGCTTTCCACATCCAATCTTGTCTTAAAGCACCCCATGAGGTCTGGACAACAACCCAGCTCATTATGTTTATTTTCCCCACCACATCTTTTATTTCCTTCCAAGACTGCAGTGATTATATTGAGCTGACATTCCCAAAGTGGAGCGCAAATTCAATGATGGTCTGAAATCTTGGTGCCCCCCCCCACCTCCCTCATGTGCAGTCATATCCACCACTTCAGATATATAGCTTACATGCAGCTGTGAACATTCTGACCCTTCGTTTCCTTTAAAAAAAAAAAAAAAAGGTTCACATATTTCCCCAGCTACATAAGATCCTTCCATGAGAACATCTGTATGTTTTTTTAACATCCAGCTCCCAGTAGTATGATAAATTAGCATTTGCGTAACCGCACAGAAACAGGGCTCAGTGGCGTCTACACTGCTCTAGAGTGTCTCTGCAGAGTTGTTTCTCTCTGAGCACATGTTACTCGATTGTGACTTGGCATAAAAGCAGCGTGGTCCGATAAATAATGGCTGTGTTCAAAAAAGACTGGGTTTTGTTATCTCTGTAAGGCGTCGAACAAATGTGACACCCATTTGTGCCGTCACCCTCGCTGTGTCATCGTAAAGACGGACGACTTTTTTGGAAAACAAGCTGGGCGTGATTACTATCCATTCCAACTGATGACTCAATTTAACGTTCCAGATCACACTGTTCATAGAGGACAACAAGGCTTGACTCAAGAAGTCGACTCCCCGAGCTCTGTTCTCGTGTGAGAACGACATCTGCATCGGAGAGAACCTGGAAAGTAACCCGGCAGTTTCTCCTTCTGTTTCCATGTCTGTCTTTGTCTTTTTTTTTTTTCATCCCTTTGCTGGAGCTACATGTCCAGGCTTATCTGTTTGCTCCAACTCCTACTGCCAAGCACAACAACCCCCGCCAAGACAATTAGCCACAGATCCAGAACTCTACAGTGCTCTCTTATGATGGCCAGAGCTCCTTTTTCTCCAGCAGTTCCTCATGAATGTACCTTTTGGAGAACTGGTTTTGTTTGACAGTGAGCTCTGATAAGACATTTTTAAAAAAAACAGCCATATCACCTAAGGGCTTGAGTCTGTCTTTCTTTCTCAGGATTAAGACAAAGCCCCGGTGTGAGCATTTCTTCAGACATTCCTCTCAGTCGTGGTAATGGGTTCATAACTGTTCAGACAATGATGCCTGTCGCTTGGTTGGAGAGTAGGAATGTTCGCAGGGTTGATGGCCTACCTGTACGGCTTTAAGCTGGTCTTTGTCTCTCTCCTGTATCTGCTTTTATTTTTCCATCAATAGGCCACATTTCTCATACTGAATATGAACAAATTTAATTGTGTGGTTCCTGCAGTCTTTATATTTATTACTCCATTTTTAGGTTTAAATCATCAATTTATTTCTATTTACGTTCTTACATTTGTTCAGAGAAACTGGTCATTAGTTGACTTAATTGTACTAATTATAATTAGTTATATTAAAAAAAATAGGTAATACTTTTTCGTCACCAAAGAGGACTATAAGAGTTTTTTGACTGGATGAATTGATCTAACCTAGTAAATTAATATTATTAGTATTTCGTTTGTACTGATTTGAGGCGATGATGTCCAGAAATTTCTACTCCCATGTTGAGAAACCACACTGGTTGTTGGTGGTGCCCCCCCCCCCCTTCTCTCTCTCTCTCTCTCTCTCTCTCTCTCTCTCTCATTGAGATGATTTTTTTGGTCTCATATGAAGCGAAGAAACCGCCGTACATTCAGAGTGAAAGTGCTCCCCGGGTGGGCCATAATGATGGCAACCATTTTTGTACCTTTTTCAATGTCCTGCTGTCGTCAGCTTTTCACTTCTGATGTTCTGGTATGTGTTACATTTTTTGATGGTATCGTTTGTGCCTGGCATCAGTGTGTAATTACTGGTTAGTGGCGAATGAGTTAATCAGCACATTGAAAACTGCAGCGTTGTGGATAGGAAAATATTACCAAGAACTCAGAACATACTTTCCTATATACACTGAAGTGCCAGAAAAACTGGTACAGACTGTAAAAAAAAACTGTAATGGCTGGTGGTGGCTCCATAACAGTATGAGATTTGTTTAGGTGGCATTGCTTGGGACACCTTGACCATCTACAAACATCTCTGACAGGTGAACACGTCCTTTCTGACGAGTTACAACCAATCATGTCCTGCATTCATTCCTGATGGGTTTGGCCTCTTCCAATGTACCATCATACATGTCTAGAGACACCAAATTTGTTTTTGTTTTTTGGGAGATTTCCACCTAAGTCAAGGTTAGCAAACACATGTTCGGTGCCATGCAGCAGACTGTGGAACGCAGAAATCCTCAGAAAACAATAGAATTGTGGAATTATAGTGTTCATTGCCTACAGCGTATACCCGTATTTCTAGTCATACACTCTGGTTCAGATGACTTGTTGTATTTAAAGGACTAGCCATCACCAATGGCAACACCAGAATTGGATAAAATGCCTTTTCAAGCCTCTGACAGATTTTAGTTTTTTTTTAGGTTCATGCATATTTGTTTTCTCAAGCAGATCCTGGATCAGCTTCAATCATTCAAATGCCATAAATACAAATTGGGTGGCTAATGCAAATTTTTGGCACACATCTTATTTACGTGGGCTCCCGGACTAAAGAGTGTGCACAGGTCTCTCTTTTTTTACTCTGTCTGTTGGCTATCAGTGTGGACTTGGGGAAGATCCAACAACTTGTATAACTCATGGGAAATTCTGGCTCAGTGGTCGTCTTGTAAAATACACTTGTCTGGAGAGCATCCGGACTCTGAAGTGTTTAATTTGAAAAGGGTAGGGACACTCAAACAAAAAGAGACTGATGTGCAATTAAATTAAACACACATCTGGCTGTTGCGTTATTTAAGTAAAGGCAGTTTTGCATTGTTTTAGAATGCTTCCAAGGTCACTTGAGTAAGGATTTATCAGGACTGTGTTAGCTGCAGAAAGGAAGGAGTTCATCTTGTGATGATTACAGGACAGTCACCTGTACACCTGTGTTTGTCCTTCCTTGGACCACTTTTGTTTGTATTGGGGCAGCCATGGCCTTGTGGTCCCGGCTTTGACCCCTGCACAGAGCCAGACATGACTGACCGCCCCAATTGTTCCCTGGGTGACGAGGTTTGGGGCTGCCCCCCCGCTCTGGGCAAGTGTGTTCACTGCTCCCTAGTGTTCACACACTAGTGTGTGTGTTTCACTGCATAGATGGGTTAAATGCAGAGGTCACATTACTCTTTGTGTAAGCACAGTAGGCAAATATTTCACTTTCATTTACACTTTAACTATTGCCATACACCCCATAAAACCTGCTGTTTTGGAAATTCTTGGACCCAAGATTTTTAATACTTGTCCATTTTTTCTTGCTACCAACACATCAGCATTGAGAACTGACTGTTCACATGCTGCCCAACAAATCCCACCCCTACACAGACACCATGTAATGAGACAATCAGTGAGATTATCACTCCACTACAGCAGGAGGTTGAGAGATATCCTGCTTACAGCCATGACAGTTCCTATAGACAATTAGGCATAGGCGGACGGGTGGATGGATTTTGTTCAGGAAAGTGGGAATGTTTGGCAAGTCCCACTTCCCTTTTGCTTCTTTTCCCTCCATTCTAGGATTTAGAAAATGTGTGGGAATTCCTCAGCATGTCTGTATTCAGCCCATACTCACTGTAAATTCCCTGACAGGAGAGATGAGTCACAGCTGATGGATTGCACCGACCTCCGCCATGATGAAAGCTACTCACCATGCTGATCTTGTGCCATTTTTTTCTTTCTCATCCTCCACCTTTATACCATCTGAGATGCAAACGCATTACAGTTTCTTCTCTAAACTCCGGATCTGGCCATGGACGAGGTGGTGATTAGATGATGGGTTGCAAACCCATATTTCACTTTTTATAGCATCACACTTCAGTGCACTTTTACAGTGTGTGAGTAACAGCTGTTACGTCTTCTATCCACTGTACCGTATAGCCTGCTGTAGTTTCGGCGCAATCCAAACAGCGGGGAGACTTCCAGCTTCTTGCAGAGGAGCATGGGTTATTATCAGATGTGTGTTATTATCTCATTGACGCAGTTTTCTGGTTAGGAAATTACACCTTGTGGTAGCAGTGGAGTCAAAAAGTGTAATGCTAATGGACGTGAGCCGTGATGTAAACCTCGTTATGTGGTGTAAAGGATGGAGAGCTAGATCTCAGAGCAATACTAGGTCTTTTTAGACGAAAGCTAACCTTCAGTTTGTGCCACGACTTTAATATAATAAATACAGTGAATGGTTTTCATTCATTAATCTTCAAGTCCTTTATCCAGATCAGGGTCACGATGGAACCCAGGGTTTAGCACATGGCTAGTAATTGGTCTTAATGGAGGAAAATGTATTAAGTATACGAAACCTGATGGGAAGATAAAGCCTTACAGTGATTACTCTATTTCTGACTCTTAATGCTTAACGTCCGTGGTATCTCTTCATTCCTGAAATGTCAGGAAGTGTGAAGTGCTGAACATTTCAGGCCCAGCATGTTTTATTTGAGGATGTGCGCAACCTGTTTTCTATATGAAACATGGGCACGGAACACAAATCAGCGATTAATGTACTTCGGACAAGTCTTTGGCTGACCAGTTTGATCAGTTTCCTTCTTTTTGTTGTTGCAAAGGAATAAACCAACCACATGTCTGATCACTGGCCATTTGGCAGAAAGCGAGCACTGTTCACTCCATCTGGCCTGAGTAACTCCAAAGAAAAACAATGGGGATTACATTTTACAGATATAACTCTCTGATTCAACTTTATTCCAGTGCATCAGTGGGATAAGTGCACACACTTAGATGTCTGTATCAAAAAGACCTGCATCGTTTTTAAATAACAGCGAGCTGGGTCAAACTTGTACACGGCAGCAACCACCTCCATGTTGCTAATTTGTTTCTTTTTTATAGCATCCTTCATCAAAAGTTGTTTTTGTGTCCAAGAATAGATAGTAATGTGGGGGGTGAGATGTGTAAAATATAGAGGCAGTGATATTTTTGAATCCACTTTGGTCCGAAAGTACATCAGCTAAAAAAGAAATGACAATTTCCAGACCTTTGAATGAAGATTTTGAAGTCTTGTGCTATAAATATGATACTTTTCCTAAATATTGTGAATTTTTGCTATTTAACAATCAATAAAACTCTCTATTTCTAATTTCATGCTGCTTTATCTATATTTTTAACACACATAGTGTTATGTGATTATTGTATGAAGTCCACACTAATGTAAGACACAAACTGCCATGTTGCTCAGACCAGGTTAAAATACGACTGACTTAATTATCATGTGTGCAACGACAACTCATGTGTGGGGGGCAGCTGTTGCCTAATGGTTAGCGAACCGGTCTCGTGATCGGAAGGTCGCGGGTTCGATCCCCACACACGAATAAGGTGCCCTTGAGCAAGGCACCTAACTCCCCTAACTGCTCCCTGGGCGCCGTGGTTTGATGCTGCCCCCCACTCCGGGCAAGTGTGTTCACTGCCTCCTAGTGTTCATTGGTGTGTGTGTTTCACTTCACGGATGGGTTAAATACAGAGGTCACATTCCTTCACAGTAAGGCAAAATAGTTCACATTAATTTAATTTCTTTCATTTTATTTCATTTCATTTCATTAGAACGTTGTAACATTAAAAGAAGCAATCAAACATCAAAGCTTCAGGCATGTACATTGATATTCATACAAAGAGACCACGAGACGCAGTTGGCTGTTAGAGAACTGCGCGGGACTGTTTTTTCATCCCGTTTTCGTCCGCTCCCGCTGAAATTCTGCCCATTACCGCCCGCGACCGCAACGTGTGTGCAACGTGTCCGCCCAATTCCACGATGTGTATGTCCACTCCCGCCCGCGACCCGCGAAGCTATGAGAATTATTCCCGCACATTGATAGAGATGCATTGATTTTGTGTCTTTTCCATCCCGCTGGAGAAAACCTAATATATGATATTAATAAAGAGATTCTTGGGGTTTGTTTCCTTTTTCTGGCCTGCAGCTTTTGACGCACTTGTCAGGAATAGCGCTCCTATTTCGTTATTTTCATGTAGTTTTTAAATGAAATAAAGTCAGTTTCATATTCTATTCTCATTCTCTGTATTTTATTTACTTGGAATAACCTTTAGGCTATAGTCTATAATCCAGCAGAGTTTTCTTTCAGCCGCCCATTCCCTCCCGCAGCTAAGTGCAAGCCGCCCGTTCCCGCGAGATTTGCGTCGGGTCCCACAGGACCCAGCGGGAACCAATCCCAGTTCAGACCTCTATTGGCTGTATCACTAGGGTATAGATTGGACGTCAGTAGGTGAATGTAATAGTATGTCATCATTGTAATGAGTTGTTGACCCACGCTGGTTTTTTTATAGGATAGAGGCGTTAGGATTTCGATTGGAAATTGCGTCATCATCCGAGGTCAAAGACATGGCAACACAACAGGCTATAAATACACTTCATCTTTACACATACAAGTGTAACCACCCAGTCATAACCGGCTCGTTCTTTGTTACTCCTCTTATTCACAGCTAGTAAACACATGCTTAACCATACATCTTTCATTTATTTGTTGTTACCCCAACACTTTTTTTTCACAAATCCGGCACTCTTTACCACACAATGACGATGATCTTATGTTATTTGTGTAGTCTTATGCAGTCAGGTGTTTCGTTTTTAGCTCTGAACACCACCCTTTACAATAAAGCTATGAGTGGTATCCACTGAACAGTAAATCCTGCAGTACAAGGCCTGGATTGCAGATGCTGGAAGTACATTGTCTCTTTGCTGACTGGCTATACCAGTCAGTCTTCTCTCCCTAAACAAGTTTGTATTGCCTGCTGACAAGAAAGAGTTCCTCTGTTCTCACTCTGTTTTTTTCTAGATAAAGGGACTCACTTTTGTTTTCCCTGCTCATAAAGAGAGGTCTGTAAAGGGCAGACACATGTGAATATAGATTGATGTTCAGCAACATGCTCAGCTCTCTCCCTGAAGGCCCCAGTCATCAGGCGGATGAAATCAGCCGCTGTTTTAGCCAATTGAGGTCGTTTACTAACAGCCCAAGCTTTGTCAGTGTTCCAGCGGCTGCTCGGATGCGGGAATGTGCCGAGACAACGCAGCATTTTAGCCACAGGCAGGTGCTCAGCCTTCGTCCTGTGCCAGTGCAGCTTCCCAATATTCCCAGTATGGAGGATGTATAGGATACATGCAGCTGGCACTGAAATGATGAATGTTTGGGTGGACACAAAGGTCAGATCTTGCCTGGGGCAGGACTGATAAACAGTGCATGTGTGTGTTCGGTTTAAAAAGGCTCAAGGACGCTGAGCCAGATTAATTAAGTGGAAAGCGTAGGGAATTGGTTATGTAGTCTTTCCAAAACAGAAATCGCAAAAGCTCAGAGTAAACTGTTTGCTTTAAATGCAGAATGTTTCTCTAAAGGACGTTCGGATATTTTGCATCAGTCTCACAGGGTTAGGATTGAGACTGGACGCAGACATGACCACTTTCCTTCTCTCCCTCTAATAGCCTGTAAAAACACAAGGCAGGGCCACCAACAAACTTGTGATAAAGCAGACAGAGAGCCCTTTTAGAAACCTTAAAAATAAACAATGGTCAGAACAGAACAGCAGAGAAGTAGACGTGACCACTGACTGTTTCATTTCCACTCCAGCTCAGCTTTTTTAAAATTTTTTTTAATATTTATATTTTTTATATTTTTTAAAATATTTTTTTAAAACTGGTCTGAAGCTGCATTTTCTGTCTGCATTTTCTTGTAGCTGTTTTTTCACCAACTATGATATAACTATATACTGCATAATTGTTTATATATATATTTAAAATGGCATGAAATACTTTAACCAAGGCAAAAATTGCAATTACTATAATATATACAGTACTGTGTAAAAGTCTTAGGCACAGACAAAGAAATGTTGTAAAGAAGTTTTTACTATGTGAAAGACAAACGCCACAATGAGCTGTAAATAGT
>JAOVVF010000001.1:8832742-8845600 GCA_028565595.1 Duopalatinus emarginatus
GTTCACTGCCCCCTAGTGTTCACTAGTGTGTGTGTGTTTCACTGCACGGATGGGTTAAATGCAGAGGTCGCATTCCTTCTGTGTGCAAAACACAGTAAGGCAAAATAGTTCACTTTCATTTTCATTTTAAAAAATATCGTCTCTACTAAACATTACCTCCAGAATGTTATCCGTTGAGCTCCAACTGAACATCAACTGATGTTGATTATGTTTAATCACATGCTTACAGTGGGAAGCCACTGAGTCATACTTTGCTCATGTGGTGATGTGTTGTGTTTGGTGGCTACTGAAAGCTGAGGAATTGAGTTGAGCCTGGCAGTCAGATGCACAGCATGGAATCTGAGCTGGGCTTTTTATAGTAACAACCCCTTTCTGTAGTGTTATATATAATACTTATTATTATGTGTTCAGTAAGTGTTTAGTAATAGCTACAACTGTGTTGCATTAGTGAAGTGATGCATTATCTTTTATTCATGGCACCATTGAGTCTCATTCTTATAGCTCTATAGAGCTGATTATTCTACTGCACTGTATGGAAACTGTATAGAAGGAGATATTGGTTTAACTACATGCTTCTTCTCTTGTCCTCTACTTGCAAGGAAACACATGGTCTGAGTCTCATTATGACTCATTATTTGTTATTATTTGAAGATTTTTCACTGCTAAACTGTGATCATGGTGAATTAAGCAGGGCCTCACGGGGCTACAGCTGTGTTTCAGGATCATGATGATGCCTAACAAGAATGTCTGTGTTTTGCTTTTTTGTCCTTCCAGAGCGAACATCGATGAGGTGGAGACAGATGTGGTCGACGTCGAGGCCAAACTCGACAAGGCACGTGAGATCCCAGCGACCGTTCGGCTGGCTTTTGATATTAATACACCACGAAACCCCGACGTTAATTTATCTCAAAATGTATTGGCACTTTTTGAAGTGGGAGGAAATGAAAAGCATGGCTGTGTGTGTGATAATATCGGATTTGTAAAGGAGTAGAATCGTTGCGGGACGTAAATCCTAGCTCAGATTGTAGCAGCTTAGCACGGATCAGAAGAGAGACCGGTCAGGGTGCTTCGGGTCTTTGTAACAGAACAGAGTGTAAATCCTGATTACACAAATCTATGCTTAATTGAACTTTTAACTAATCTGAAAACCATGCACGTGCCATGCACTGAAAGATCCTATTATGCAGCTATTCTTTTCATTTTCCTTTCTCTTCAGCATTCCTCTACTACACTCTGACACATCTACAAGCGTACATACATGTGCGTCATGTCATATATGCTCCAGTTTCCCACTAATGCGATTAGAGCAACTGCCACAGCTTCAAGTTTATTTTGTATTGCAGAGAGACAAGTGCCGCACTGAGAGCTCTCCACTACCCTGTGGCCATGTTATTAATTTATAGGCTTATAAGAAGGAGGATGTATAGGGATTGCAGGCAGTGACATCAGTGTAATTGGTTTTGCTTCACAGCGTCCATGGTACAAGAGATTTATGGGCAAAATAATCGCATCAGGATTCTAGGAGCTAATTAAAGTGCTCTGCTTTCATGAAAAATGCTCTAAAAATAGAAGCTCTTAATATAAATCTTGATAAACAGATATAGGGTTTCTTTGGCTTTTTAACTCATCGAACTGCAAATTATGCCAGAAGACACAATGAACCAATGTGGTTGCGTGGATGTACTGTGTTTGCACACAAAAGGAATGTGATCTCTGCATTTAACCCATCCGTGCAGTGAAACACACACACACACACCAGTGAACACTAGGGGGCAGTGAACACACTTGCGGGGCAGGGGGGGACAGCCCCAAACCGCAGTGCCTGGGGAGCAGTTAGGGGCCTTGCTCAAGGGCACCTCAGTCGTGTCTTGCCCTGGGTGGGAATCAAACCCACGACTTTCTGGTCACGAGACCAGTTTCCTAACCACTAGGCCACGGCTGCCCCTAGGTGATCTACACACATTAATTATTAG
The DNA here is from genome assembly GCA_028565595.1 of Duopalatinus emarginatus. NCBI lineage: Eukaryota > Metazoa > Chordata > Actinopteri > Siluriformes > Pimelodidae > Duopalatinus > Duopalatinus emarginatus. The sequence continues at coordinate 8,834,716 of JAOVVF010000001.1, forward strand.
AGGGAGGACAGGATCAGAATCAAAATTAGGCACCAAGTCAAACACCAGGAAGTCTAGACACAAGGAAACAGCTTGAGGTTACACAGGAATCCAAATACTAAGCAGACTTAAGCACAGAAAGACAGGCTTTAAATAATCACACAGAAAACAGGGCTAACTAAACACAGGCGGACATAACCAAACAATCAACAGAACAGAAAACAAGTCGGGATATTCAGGGGGACTGAGAAAGGGTGGGAAACAAATTGCTCAGGCTGGAGGCAGCCATCTTATCCTGCCACTAGGAGCTGGGGCTGAAGGACCTTTGTTGTTATAATAATAATACTTCATCAGTGCTTTATTTTAGCAGATTTACATAAAAAACATACATTTTAGCTGCTTATAGTTCCATTTCATGTGAAAGTGAACTGCTCATTGACCACCGTGCTTGTACACACAGAGTAATTTAAGTCATTTAAGTCATCCATTCAGTAAAACACACACACACACACACACACTAGTGAACAGCCCTGCTCATGGTGCTCAATGAGCAGTTAGGGGGTTAGATGCCTTGCTAAGTCATGTCCTTTCGGTATGGGAATTGAACCAGAAACCATCCGGTCACAAGACCAGTTCCCTAACGTTGTTGTGGAACATGAAATAAGTTAGTTATCACTTACTAATATGACTAATATTAGCATTTAGTACATTGAGGCTATAATGTTATGTCAGTTTTCTCTCTTTAAGGTAATAGGACAAATAGGGTGTGTTGGTGTGGTACAGTGGGAACATCATTGGGTTCCCATGTGAGAGACCTGGGTTCGATTCCAGGTCTGGACAGCCAGTCTGTACTACACCAATAAGGGTCCTTGGGCAAGACTCCTAATACTATGTTGGCCTACCTGTAATACCAGTAACCTTGTAAGTCGCTCTGGATAAGAGCGTCTGCCAAATGCCGTAAATGTAAAAAATATAGCTTGTAGCTTGTAATTTTCAATCCTGAAGACAGCTTTCGAAAAAACATGGGCAGTGGTGGCTCAGTGGTTAAGGCTCTGGGTTGCTGTTCAGAAGGTTGAGGGTTCAAGCTGCAGTTAGTCCTTTTCAACCAAAATAACTCTGGTACCTGATCCAGTTCAGACTTCTTAGAACTTGTTCAGAGAACCGTCCTGTGTTTGCACCAGTTTTTATTGGGACAAGAAAACTGGCACAATGGAAGTAAACAGTAGTAACAAAATTGCAGAGCACATGGATTACCTGTTAATACAGAGGCATGGATCATCTATTGGTGATAAGAAGACATCTCTTTGTGAGACACGACCCTGGATGTCGATACACTTGGCACTGAAAACTCTACTATTCTTTGAGCTCAGATAGAATAGACTTTTCAGTTTCTGAACCTATATGTTTTTGGTGGAAATGTACCAAATGGTTCAAAGTTAGCTGTGCAAATTAAACAGGAACTCATTCCATGTTGGTTCGAAAAGGGCTCCACCAAGCTCTCACTCCTGGGCCCTTGAGACAGGCATTCAACCCTCTTTGCTCCAGGATGCTGTATAATGGCTGACACTGTGCTAGTATGTACTAATGTAACAAATAAGAGCTTCTTTTAAAGAAACAGCCTCTGACTGTGACCGTGTAATAGTGACAGTGGAGACTTCTTCATAAAAAAACTACAAATGGATTTAAAAACATAACAACCTCTAATAAACTCATTATCACGACAGTATCATTTAATTGGCCACATTCTGCCTTCTGACATAACCTGTGTGTGAGCGTGCCTGTGTGAACAACCCTTCCTGCTGCGTGCTTGCATGCGTATTAACCTACACTGCAGGCTAACACCTAATCGGCATTGACCGGTTTCTGTTTATGCGAACGCCTGCGCATGCTGTGAGGTGATAATTGCAGGGTGATCTAGGAGCAAACACATTTAGGAATGCTATAATTTCAGCGTCAGTCCTAATTCGCCTTCTGCTCTACCGTCATGACGTCAGGTCTATCTTTCCTTCTTTCTCTCCACCAGCTGGTGAAGCTGTGCAGCGGGATGATCGAGGCCGGCCGGGCATACACCAACGCTAACAAACTCCTTATCAATGGCATTCGAGACCTCTCTCACCACTGCAAGGAGGAAATGATCTCTGTAAGTTGTGTATTGATTTACAGTGAAGCCCAAAATTGGATGCTGGATACTAGTTTTAGCTCACTACTGTAATAGTCTCCATCCTGTGGACTAGTAGAATGGACGAAACTGGGTGGCGGTAATCACAGGGTGTATAATGTTGTGCATCTATTTGTGTGTGTGTTGCAGGAGTTTCTGGGGAAATGTGGAGAGAGCCTTCAGGAGATTGTCAACTACCACATGGTGAGTCATCGGAGTTCTGCTTCCTTGGCTGCAACAATGCACACACACATGCGTCTTTAATAAAAAATGTGCTGAAACACATATATATATATACAGTATGTTCCTATCCAAACGGCATAATGGTCCATCGTTTCCTGCGAGGCGAGCATGTCTCTTGGGTACTTTACAGTGAAACTATGTTGCTTTGGCTGAAATGTAACCCCCGAAAAGGCTTGTTTCTTTACATGCAGTGTTTCACATCTGCCTGATGTGTTCCACATGCTTCCTTTTTATGCTGATATAGCATTGGTTATATGCAGTTTGCTTTATGCTGGTTGAAAGGAATGTCTCGCTTTTTTTTTTCCATAAATGTATACCTAAATCATATACTTGCCTCAAGTGTAAATTTTTTCCTACATCAACAGTGCCAGGTTCTTAAGTTCAATCCTAAGCTAAGATTACTGTCTGTGCTGAGTTTCACATGTTCTCTCTGTGTGTCCATGTGGGTTTCATCCAGCTTGTTCCCACCTTCCAAAATATGGAGTGCTGAATTGCTCCCGGGGTGAATCTGGTGAACGGGACTGGTTTCCCATCAGTGGTGCGTTTCCACTTGACAAACCCCAAGTTCCCATGATAGGCTTCGAAACCAGGTGGATAGAGTGATTATTGATAAGGATTGAAAGTAAGGATAGTCTGTATTTGGTGTATTTGGTGTATTTGGTTGGTGTGGCACAGCAGTAACATCATTGGCTCCCATGTGAGAGACCGGGGTTCGATTCCCAGTCTGGGCAGCCAGTCTGTGCTACACCAATAAGGGTCTTTGGGCAAGACTATGTTGGCCTACCTGTAATACCAGTAACATTGTAAGGAGCTCTGGATAAGAGCGTCTGCCAAATGCCGTAAAATAAAATATTTACCAATGTGGAACTATTTCCAGCGTTCATGTACGGTTCAGTAGATCCTAGGGGATGGAATAACACCAGTTTAGTACCACTATAATAAAAGTGATCCCGGGTGTTCTGTATTGTGTTATTGAACTCTGAATCTTTGTGACACACAGCACTAAGAACTAGATGCAGTTTTGTGCAGAAGTCATTATGGGTGAAATAAAAATCTATTACTTGGATGGGTTATCTAGTGAAACATTGAGAAAGCAAGCATATCTTATCTTATCATATCATATCATATATCATATCATATAGCATGGCTGAGTGATCACATTGGGGTAAAAGGAAATATGTGTGAATTAGTTTTTTTTTCACGTAAGGTAGATTTTGGCTAGTTTTGATGAGCTGATATATAACTGTGTTTTTAATAAATCATGAAAATCGATCTGTAAATATAAGGTCTAACTCAAGCTGATCCTCGATTAGGATAAAAGGCTACAGATTTACCCATTCAATTTAACCAAGAGAGAACTGTTAACTCCTACATAAGGGTATCATTACATCTTTTTGGTTCTGTTTTCAGTAAACCATGACTCCCTCCTTTGTAACCAATCACAGTGTATTATCATGATCCTGATAGAAAGATAATACATTATTTTGTTTTTATTTTATTTCAGCAATTTATGTGTACAAGATCAAATGACTTCTTTGAATCTAGAAGTCAGATATGGGATATATTGCTGACACAGAGAAAGTCCCTTTCCTGTTTTTGAAAGCTTATGTAATTGGAAACACAACACATGAGAGAGGAAGAATGAAAAAACATGGAAGATAAGGTTTTAAAGGGGACATAATATGAAAAACACACTTTTTCAGTTGTTGTGTACATTCAATTGGGTATCTGGAGACCCTACCTACTCACAAACTACGAAATAAGACAACCCAGTCATATGTAAGAATACATAGGATTCAACAAGCAGTCTACATTTTACGCCCTTTGTGACAATACATGGGGCCTCCCACCCTCCCTCCCTCCCTCCCTAATACCACCCTTCCATTTAAATATCTATTTAAAGTAAAACATATAAAGCTTTTTATCCAGAAAGCATGGTGGACATGTCAGACATCATGCTTGACCTCACTCCTATTGGCTAAAACAGCATCTGTGTAATATGGCTATGGACACACTGTGCGGCAGAAGGAGGGTGAAGTGAGCAGCAGGTCCTGAAACTGATCATTTGGAAAGAGCTGTTTTAGACAGGGTGAAAAGACACCTGTAGTATTTGATCCCTGTGGTATTTTGACCAGAGAATGCAACTGTAAAATGTGTACAAAATGACTAGTTTTTAAATGACTTGGCATTTCTTGGTCTGATTTCGCCTTAGAATTCATCAAGAGCTTCACTGTTTCTCCAAAGTGCACCTAATATCTTTAATCAGGGCGCTTTTGTTTTGTACGATGCACACAGAACAAATACCTGTAGCACAGCCGAGCTGACTAGCTTTCTGGAACAGAGGAAATTCCTTGGTTGGGGTATAAAGGGCCTGTGGCTTTTTAATTGTCAGCGCAAAAACTGCTGATCCTTTCCTTCAAGCCCAGCACCATGTTTTCCTGTGAGATTTTGCCGCTATTGTGCTGCTTTATGGAGCAAGTTTATTCCTGTGATAAATTGGTTTGTGGAGATGTGGTGGAGACGGTGCATTCCTGGGGCTGAGCATGTAGGCGCGATGTTTTTCAGGTCACAGCCTTATGAGAATGTGTAACATGTTTACTTAGTCACAGTCCTTTGATTTCTCCAGAGCTGGTTGAAGCATCCAGATGACAATGACAGCTGTGTGGCTTTTCCTTTCGTAGGTCACTGCTTTTCTCCAAGCGCTATTTGTGCAATTGCGTTACAAAATGATTGATGGTTAGTCCTAATCCCGTTCACCGTCTCCTTTCTATTTATCAACCCAGACCTGTGAAGACGTCCTGAGCAGAGAAGCCATCGCTTTAATTCACTCTTGTGTCTGTCTCTGGGTCAGAGCAGTTAACCTGCCACTCTGTAAATCACAGACCTGGCAGTTTGCAATAGATCTAATCGCTCTGCTTCATAAATCCTGAGACCTCGGGTTGCAATCTGATGTCGTTTCACACCAGGGAAAAATATGTATGTCTGTGAAGGGGCGGGGGTAGGTGGGGTTGAAGGGGCAGCATGTTTTTTTTTATGCCTCTGTGGGGACATTTGACTGGTCCCCATGAGGAAATTGTGTTTTTTTGGTTGGTTAATAAAAAACAAGCCCATTTTCATTACTTGGGGTTATGTTTCGGTTAAGGCCAGGAAGTAATTAGTAAAGTAAAGTGAACCACTCATTGACCACTGTGCTTGCACACAGAGGAATTCAACCTCTGCATTAAACCCATCCATGCAGTGAAACGAAACGCACACTTCTGAACACACATCTGGAGGCAGTGAACAAGCTTGCCCAAGTCAGTGGAAAACCCCATTTACACTGCCCAGGGGTAGTTTATGTCCCTTATTTGGTAGCTTATGTGCCTTGCTTAAAGGCACTTCAGTCGTGTCTTGTTGGTTGTGGGGATTAAAACAGCAACCCTCTGGTCACAAGGCTGGTTTCTTAACCACAAGCCCAGGCTGCACCATTATGTGGATTAATAATGATTTCAGTGAAATGTGCGCGTGATTGATCTGAGGTTTGGTGTACAACCCTTCAGTTTGGGGATATAGATCACAGTCTATATTGCATCGCATTACATAACCTGCAACCACTGCTAAATCCTTTTTCTTCATTTGTCCTACATCCTTATCACTAGAACACAGTGGATGTGTCCTTCCTCTACAGGACTAGGAAAAGCAAACCTTTTAAAGCTGTGATCCTGTGAGTAGAGACGATGGTCGGGAGGGTGATGGAGATGTCTGGTTTTTTTTACTTAGAATGTAAAGGTGATGTGCTCAGTGTAGACAAACCTTAGGACACAAGTGAGTCTAAGCTAAAAGAGTCAGAGTCCAAAATGCTGCTGGTTTGGAAACAAGGATCAGTCACTGTGGCAGGTGGGCGTGATTTGGGAATACACCCTGGATGAGATGTTGGGGGGCAAATTTAGTATAGCCAGTCTACCTACAATCGTGTTTTAAATGAAATCATCAACCACTGTGCTTGTATAGAGGATTTTGACCTCAGCATTCAACCTGTATGTGCAGTGAAACACACACTAGGGGGCACTAAGCACACTTGCCCAAGGCACCCAAAGAGCTGTTGGTTGGTTGGGTGCTTTGCCAAAAGGCACTTTAGTCGTGGCTTGTCAGTATAGGGGTTTAAACTGGTAGCTTTACAAGACCAGTTCCCTCACCTTGAGCCACTTCTTTGGGAGGTGTGTGGAAACTGGAGGACCCAGAACTGAAAACCCATGTGGACAGGAGTCCATCCAGACAGGAACCAGAGTTCAGCACTGATGCCTCAGCACCATGCTTGCCTATCTGATTTACATGAATGTCTTAATATAAAATGCTCCAACGGAAATAAAGTACTGGTTGGTCTTATGTTTATTCATGTGAGATATGATTAGCATCCTTAATGTTTATCAGGTTGTGAGCTTTCTACCAGCCCTCAAATCAGTGACAAGGGATTAGCAACAAGATATATATACCTACTGACAGATATACAGTCTTAAAATAGTTTAAATTATTTTATTTTTTTTAAAGTTAAATGTAAAACCTGCATCAGTTCTGGTAAAGATTAGGAGCTGATGCTAACACTTAACATAAACAGCCCTATTTGCTAATGCTAGTTTCATTTCCCTCAAAATTATTCCACGTGATGCTACTAAAGCTAATGATCCACCCTGAAGCTAATGCTAGGTTTGATGCTACATCTTTGGGCTGTGCATAAAGATAGCGCTAATTCCACTGTTATTATTCTGCGTCAGAGGAGCAGCTCGTTATTATTATGTTATTTTGATAGCAGTAAAGATAAGTGATCGACACTGAGGGTACTGAAAATTGCTGTGGGAAAAAAGGCAACATTTTAGCAATTAAATTAAACTAGAGTTACAATGCTAATAAAATGGCTTTGAGCAAATACAGGCAAACTTTAAAGACATTAAAACATCTTGGATATAATTATTTTCAGTTTATTCAAGTATTTCACTTGGGATGATGAAATGTACTAGAAAAGTAATAACTTTTGTTTTAGCTCCACATATTTGTGTTCAGAAGAAAGGGCTGAATGATTCCCAAATGATGGTTAATTAGCTATTTCATGTACTGGTTTTGGTTAAATGAGGATTTCAGTAGTGTAATGGGTATGTACAGTATAGAAAGTGTCTCGAACCCTACTCTAATATTTGTTATCCCATAATCATTAATACTCATCACAAGTGTTGTGCACCCCCTTGCTTCACATTTCTCACACTGACTCATACATCCCCTCATTTATTGCCATCAAGTGTGTGTGTGGGCGTTTCCCCAGATGAGAGCTGTAAGATGAGCCCAGATCAAGCGCTCGATCTTCGTTTATTTACCGTCTGCGGCGGCAGAGGGACCTGGTTGCATAACGGCAGCTCTTACTCACTCGCCAGCACCGCCGTCATCTTTGCACTAAAAGGAAGACTCCCACAATCCAAGCTGGTGTTGTTTTACAACTGCTTGCTGTGCAGGTCCAGTCTGGGCAAAACAATATTGAATTTCACAGGAAATTGTGCACCTCGCAAAACAACAAAATATCTTCGCATTCCGCATTTAATTACGTCACAGAAATCTTTTTGGCGGTGTAAGGTGTAGGGTTTCTCACAGTAAACAATCGAGGTGATGTCGGTGTGACCTTGACCTCGGACCTTTGCAACCTTTCTAGGATTGGAATTCGCGTCTTACTGCCACAGGGAGTCCTGAGGTTCTGTTTTTGTAGCCATTTCTGTGTTTTCTTCACAAGCTGGAGGTGGTGGAGTCAGGACCGTATGGGACATGCTGTAAACTCCAGCGAAGCAAGGTCATTTTTCAGCTTTATGAAGCAATTTCCAGAATCAAATAAAACCAAACACTGAAATAAAAAGAGTGAAGCAAGAGCGGTCTGTTTGTCATTTAGGTCTTTGACTTTGCTCTGACTTTGCTCTAAAGACTCTGGAGCTTACTGCTTTTGGAGTCCAATTGGAGAGTTTTATGAGCCTTGATTTCTTTCTGACGTGCATCTGAACATGCGAGTTAAACCAAATTTTGCATGCCTGTCATAAATGTATCTTGTTTGGTTTTTGTCCTTGAGGAAAAAAAAAACACAACTTGGATTTGGATGTGATTTGAGACTCCACATATGGGTAGCACTTGCAACATCTTGGTGCAATTAATGATCCTACAGTTCCAGGTCTCGTTTGTTCTGTCTGTTCTTGCTCGTTCTTTATGTCTCTGGTTATATCTCTTTTTCTCACTTTCTTTTTTCTGGAGGTTCAGTAAAGGCACCTCAGTGAGCTACTTCTTTGTAACGGCGATGTGTATGCTGTTGCGTATTAATGCTTGGCACTACATCAAGGAGCCTTGGTGCTCTCTCTAAAAGCTTTAGGCTTCAGGCCACAGTGAAACTCAGACTTTTGCTTTCAAGTTCCCTCTTCTCTCACTCATCACTGTCTTAATTACAGCTTCCCCATGGAATACCGGATATGGTTCAGTGGATCTCATCTTAAGCCGATTTCTCAAATTTTTCAACAAGGATGAGACATAAGGTTATGACAAAGAGAGGGAAAGATGGAGAGAGGTGAGGTGGAGGAAGCATGCAAAATGTATCCTCCTCAGAAGAGGGTGTGAAAATGAACGAAAGAGAGTCAGGGATGAAAGAACCCAGTCCACTTCATTGACATAATCACACAGCAGAAAGGAGCTGTTAACTATTGGCATCCACATACACAGATTCAGACCATATAGTACAACGAATGGTTGCTGTTTAGTGCCTGTTTCTGGCTTTAGTGGATGGAAAGTCCTGTTCCTATTCCAGGACAATTAAGGAAAGGAACAGACGATGTTCGTTGGCAGTTTAATAATGCTAATGATTAGCATTTTAGCTTAATTTTTTAATTGATATGTAAGTGAGAAAAGGATGACCGATTCTGTATCTTATATGATACAACAGTTTCTTGTATGCAAAGATGAACTAGTGTTTTGCATCCTGTTTTCTTCATACCTGTCTCATTTATGTTGACATTTATGTTAATATGCGACATCGTGCCACAAATTTCCAACTCTCAGCATGCCACACAGCTCCGGGTGTTGTTTGCATTTGTTCTCTGTCCTACATGTGCCTTTGTGTCAGTTCTAGTCCAGTCTCGGCAACTCTTTTGTTGTTGTTACCCTATTGTGTTCACCTGTTTTGTGTTTTTAGTCCATGATTATTTTAATCGCGTCTTTGTTTTAGTTTGTGAATTGTGAGTGTATGGATTATTCTAGTGTGTTGCTGTTTGCCTGTGTTTTCTCCCCCTGCTTGGACCTCTGACAACAATCCATAAATTGAACATGCTGAGTTTTCACATTTGCGTCACTCATGTTTTACATGCAGACATGTTTCCCTTAAGCTACTTCGATTTTAGTCTATTGTAGACTGTTGTCTGGTTCTTTCTCCTGCCCTCAATGAAACGTTATTGTTTTAGACAAAAGCCCCAGACACGGTTCTTTCCAGCACCCTGATCCCTTTTACTCCATGCATCCACTTCACTGCATGAACACCAGCTTAAAGAGTGATACCGAGCTGAAAAGAGGAAATGAGGGAGCTGCGGGCTTAAAGCAGGCTTGTCAGGGTTACTGCTCTTTTGCTTTAGTAATTGCAACTTTGCCATCTAGTGGTCATATACTGTGCAGATCTGCTGGATAGCCTAAGGCCTCTCAGTTGCACAATTTCTCATCCTGATTGTTAAACCCTGGGTCAGGTGTGTTGGGAGCACAAGAACACTGGGATTTAACATAATGGTCTCAGAGTCATTTAACACACACAAGCATTTAATGCTTGGGTTTATTTCTACAAAATGATACCAGAAGTTACCTTAATCAAAGTTAAATAATATGGCAATAATTATTGTAATTTATGCATGTTTTTCATTACCTCCTGTAGATCCTTTTTGACCAGGCCCAGAGGTCTATTAAGCAGCAACTGCATGCTTTTGTCAAGGAGTAAGTACTTTTTTTTTTAAATAATCCTGTACTTTATTGCAATAAACCCTTATCTTCTATTCTCTAATGATTCTTGGTTTCCTCCATGCAGGGATGTGCGCAAGTTCAAGGACACAAAGAAGCAGTTTGACAAGGTGCGGGAGGACATGGAGATAGCGCAGGTGAAAAACGCTCAGGCTCCACGCAACAAGCCGCACGAGGTAGAAGAAGCCAGCAGTGCACTTATTGTGACCCGGAAGTGTTTCCGACAACTCGCCCTGGACTATGTACTACAGGTGACTAACCATTCAATAAAAATTAAAACTAAATACAGGGCCGGCCCAAGCCTTTATGGGGCCCCCCCATACCCCCTCCAACCACTTCTGCATATCGCTCAATTACCTTTCTTCCTGCGCCAGAAAAAAACAAAACAATAAAACAAAACAAAAAGGAAGTAGAAGGCCTAAAGCGGGAGCTGATTTTTATTTATTTAAATTTTATTTTATTTTCTTAGAGCGATTTGCCCAGAGAGAGATATTGTGCAATACGCTGAAGTGC
>JAOVVF010000001.1:8852995-8869479 GCA_028565595.1 Duopalatinus emarginatus
ATTTATAAAATAAATGTCTACAACAACATTTATACTAAACACTATATAGGGTGCCTAAGACTTTTGCACAGTACTGTGTGTATATGTATTCATTAATTGATTCATTCATTTGTATGGTACTGCATATCATATATTGAGTGGTTCTAGATCAACCACTGGGTGCCATCAGTTCCTGTGGTGAGTTGATCTTCAGCATGATCATATAACTTTAGTGACTTGCTGTCTCTGCCTGGGGATTGATACGTCTGTCCCACCTCCTTCCAGCTTCCACTGGAGAACAGAGCTGTCTGCTATGAAGCGGCTGCCACAGGTTCAGAGATCATAACCTTTACTGGCCTCATGACCCTACACAGCTTGAAGTTCACTTGTGTGCCCCTGACCAAATACCATATTTAGTGGACTAAGAGCTCTTTAGAGACTATCGCCGTGGATCAGACGTGGATAAATGAGGTTGGATGCTGACAAAATGTCTTAGATGTTTTAGGTTTAGCATAGCTTGAATAAACAGCATCTCTGTAGAGCAGCTGAAACAACCAGCCTGAAGCTATGACTGGGCAACAAAACGTGCCATGAAACGAATCGCTTTACGTCCTGATCGCAAATGTTCACACATTTTAAACAAAGCCACATCTTCACACGCTTAATTTTGCTTCCTGAGATCAGCAGTGAGAAGGCATTGGGTCCGATTTATTACATTCCCATGCAGAGCAGCCCTTTCAATCCATCCCGCCCTCTTTCTCACATGCTTATGTGTCCTGTGGCAGAGTTACGATCTCCCCGGCTGTCTTATCGTCTCTCTCCTGTTCCTGCCCCACGTTACATCTGCCACTCTACAAACACATGGACATAAACACACATCCATGTTGTATAATGCACACACTGGTCTTTTCTATAAGGCTAGCTTCATTGTGACACCCCTGGGACTCCCTTTTATCGTTCTCCCACAGAGTTATGGCATGTTCGGTGAGCTCTGACAGCTGTGTGTGTGTGTGAACACGTGTGAACAGGTGCTGTGCAAATATGCAGAAAAAACACAATGATAAAGTACTGTACAAGTACTGTTTCCTAACGATGTAATCGATGATGAATACATTACTGTTGACAGTTTATTACTGTTGACAGATTATTTGTATTAAACAGGATTCAATAAAGTTTTATTTATTTACATTTACAGCATTTGGCAGATGCTCTTATCCAGAGCGACTTACAAGGTTACTGGTATTACAGGAGGCCATTGTAGTGTTAGGAGTCTTGCCCAAGGACCCTTATTGGTGTAATACAGACTGGCTGCCCAGACCAGGAATCGAACCCAGGTCTCTCACATGGGAACCCAATGATGTTACCACTGTACCACACCAAATGGCACTTTCAACAATGGACATTGTCCCAATGCAGCTTTATAGAAATATAGGATCTGGATTATACAATTATAGAAATTTTATTCATGGTGAACAAAATCAGTGACAACAGTGGCAAGGAAAAACTCCCTGAGATGACAAGAGGAAGAAACCTTAAGAGGAACCAGACTCAAAAAGAGAAGCAGTCCTGATTTGGGTGACGCAGAGTACGATTATATATAATCCCCTGTAGTTGTACAGGCAAGTGAAAATGTACAGCCAGAAAATTCACTGATGGACACTTGACCGAAATGAGTTTCAGCACCAGGAGGTGTTTTTTCTGAATATAAGTACAAATATAATAATAATAATAATAATAATAATAATAATAATCCAACGAAAAACAATAGGGCTTCGCACCGATCCAGTGTGCAAGGCCGTTCCGGCCTCGTGCACCTTGGTGCTCGGGCCCTAAGTATATTGTTGTGTCACAAAATTCTCACTCTATTTTTATAAAATGCAAATAAAACAAACAAGCCCATAGTCATAGACTCTCACGGACAAGACCTCTGAAGACCTGACGGCTGCACACATCACATCAGTATGCCTTTGGCACCCTTGATCCTGTCGCCGGTTCACCAGTTGTCCTTCCTTGGACTACTTTTTCTAGGTACTAACCAATGCGTACTGGGAGCACCCTACAGGACCTGCTGTTTTAGAGATGCTCTGATTCAGTCTTCTAGCTGTTAGAGTTTGGTTGTTGTCAAAATCACTAAAATCTAAAGGATTAATCATTTTTCCTGCTTTCAGTACATGAGATTTAAGAACGGACTATTCACTTGCTGCCTACCCTTTGACAGGTGCTACAGTAACGAGATAATGTCATTCAGTGTACCTGTCAGTGGTTTTGTGTTTTTAATGTTATGGCTGATCAGTGTTCTTTATCTTTGGATAGGAAACTAAATAACAGTGGTGTGCGCACATGTCTAATTTCCTATAGAGGTGCAATTCCTTACATCCTACACAAACCTTAAGGTTTACCCGGGGTAGTTTATCTCTGCTTGCATCTGCAGCATTTTCTAGTGCACAGAAATTTATATTTAAATTTGTAGCACTAAGCAGATACAGATACATATAGTCGAGTGGCACTGTGTTAAAACTCCTAGTTTGCGTTCAGGATGTAGGATGGTATGTCCAGTTCCCCAGTGTAGAAGAAAGCGTCTGCACATAGGGGGCTTTGCGAGGGGCAGTAATGTTTGCTTGATTAAGCAGTAATTGTTTGGTGGGCTGCCAGACAGATGGACGTCGGCTTTTCCAAAAACAAGTGCCCCCCCCTCCAAACTCCGCTTAAGTGCGAGCCTTGCCGCGGGCCGGGGGAGGAACGCCGAGCAAGAGGCCACTCGTAAATCCGCGGAGCAAGCGGTGGCTCGGCTCGTGGCTGTGAAATAATGCTTACGGTCAGGTCAGGGGGCTGCTCGTGCACAAGTAGACAGCTGTATGCTAATCATGTGGACACCGAGCTCCATAACACTCCAGAGGAGCCGCAGTGGAGCAGGTGGCGACTAAGAAGGAGTGGTGCACGCGAGGGCGGTGGCGTCAGTCGCTTTGAAGTCACGCTGCTGGAAGGTTCACGTACACATTCCTTAATGGAACGGAGAGATAGGTTAGTTCTTTAGAGATAGAGAGGTTAGTTGTAGGTTGATTTTTTTTTTAAGCTGATTTGAGGAACGCAAGATCAGGAACTGTTTCTGATTTCCCAATGCTGCTGGAAAAACTTTTTGTGAAGATGAAGATATTGGGGAAGTTGTGGAGGTTTGATTATGCTTTGGTAAGTTCAGCAGTTTAGTCATTTCCTTTTTTTCTGTGTGTTTTAGTAGAACACCATATTGAACAGATATTCCTTTATTATTTCCTTTAAGTTATAAACCTGGTTGATTTTTTTATGTTAAGATATGAACAGCATCACATCTTTCTTAATGGTATAGAAATATTTACCATCCTTTGTTTTTTTTTTTTGTTGTTTTATTTTGGTTTTTAATTTTTTGAAGCATCTTCATTCACTTTTTTATCCTCTGAGCATCTCGGACTGTTTCTTCTATTCCCATTCCTCTGGCATCACTGATATAGTTTATTATTCTTTGTCATCTGAAGGACAGGCTCCCTTTTGAGTCTGATTCTCTTTTAAATGTAAAATCCAGATTTTATAATTCTGTAAAGCTGCTTTTGTGCATTGTTAAAAGCACTATACAAAAACAACTGAATTGAACTGAATTAGTCAGATCACATGTAGTCTCTTTATTTATTAATTCTGTCCCATGCTGTTTATACTGTTCATTTGATTTACCATGTTTAAAGATAATTTCTGACACAGAGAAGTACATTTCCCTTTTCTGATCATCTCCCATCTTTAATAACAAGTCAAAACAATGCAGTCAAACAGCACACTGTAGCTTTACAGAGCTTTACTGATCTAACCCCACTCCAGGTTATGTTAGTTCCCTCCTCATATTGATTTTCAATCAGTGTTTCATGTGCTCACTTGGACTTGTTTTATAGCACAGCCTTCCTCGTAGCTAACTTTATAATGAAACCAGGTGTTTGTGTTGCTCAGATGGCATTACAGAAGGTGAATGTTATTTAGTCTTTATTCTGTTCCCCATTTACAAATAAATGACTGCATACTTTACTATTATTATATATAATTGTTGTATTTTTCATTATGCACCTATTGTTCAGTTAGAGATTTAAATTATACTCATTAATAATAAGTCATTATAATGACGCTAGGCAGAAAGTAAGAAGAGAGAGACATCTATATTCTGGGAGTTTAAGTAGGTAATTTTCATGGACATAAACACACTCAGGGTTTGTAATGAGGTATATTAAATTTGGATATAACAAGCAAACAAGCCCTTTATTAGTTTACAGCCATGGCTTAGTAATTATGTTGGGTTTTTTATGCTGTATGGCAAGAGGTTCCAGATTGCCAGGGTTGATCGCACTAAAATGTTTGAAATACAATATACACTGAATTGCCAGCAAAGTTGGTACACCAGTCTAGTACTTGGAAGGTCCCCCATGGGGTATAGACATTTACATTTACGGCATTTGGCAGACGCTCTTATCCAGAGCGACTTACATTTATCACATTTATACAACTGAGCAGATGAGGGTCAAGGGCCTTGCTCAAGGGCCCAACATTGGCAGCTTGATGGAGGTGGGATTTGAACCCCAATCTTCTGATCAGAAGTCCAACGTCGTAACCACTGAGCTACCAGTGCCCATGGACTCAATTAACATCATACTTGCTGGGAATGACCAAACCCCAAACCCCTTAGATGAGTGTTCCTCTGACCATAATTTGGTGTCTCTAGACCTGTGTAGTGACGCATTGTCCTGTTAGACATACCAGGGGTCACATGGAATCCCGGCTTAACAAACTCCATACCATTATGGAGCCATGACTGATCTGTACCTTTTTTTACTATTAATGTATAGATATATATAATGGATAGATATAATATCTACGTATCATCAGTGCTCTTTTAATTCCCCTAATAGTGTAAAAAACTGGTGTTAGCTTTGTTAATGTAAACAATACAATATTTGTACATTGTATATGTATATATGTGTTTTTTATAACTGAAAAATGGACATTACAGTATCATGGTATCATTTTTTGTCTGTCTTTGACTAGCAAGACCCCTAATCAGGTTAATACTGTGACTTACTATATCATTAATAATCAGGCCATGTGCTTTTTGTTGTCATTTGCAGGACTTTGTCTGTGATGATTCCAAGGTGGAATTTAATGTGGATGCCCCGAACGGGATAGTGATGGAGGGATATCTGTTCAAGCGATCCACCAATGCTTTCAAAACATGGAATAGGTAAAGGGAAAAAAATATCAGAACTCTCAAATGTCCAATATAACAAAAATACCTTACATTAAAACTTTTTTTATGCTCCTCTGTTTAGGAGATGGTTCTCAATACAAAACAGCCAGCTTGTCTATCAGAAGAGGCTTAAGGTAACCTACGGAATATGATTCTAGAAATGTTATATGTATGTATGTGTATATATATATATATATGCATATCTATTTTATTATTATAGGATGCTCTTACGATAGTTGTAGAGGACTTGAGGCTTTGTTCCGTCAAACCTTGCGAGGACATAGAAAGGAGGTTCTGCTTTGAAGTGGTGTCACCTACAAAGTATGCACCTTTGAGTTGTTTTGCATTATCTGGGAGCACATCGATGTGGGCACACAACTAACAGCCACCAATTGTTTTTTCTGATGTCATAGAAGCTGCATGTTGCAGGCCGAGTCAGAGAAGCTACGCCAGGCCTGGATTCAGGCCGTGCAAGCCAGCATCGCCTCAGCCTACAGAGAGATCACAGATAACTACTATATAGAGGTATGTACTCCTGTCTGTAACGCTGTCTGTTTCTTTTCTGCATATTCACAACACAATGACACCTAATTACACAAGCAGCCATGACTAAACATTGTTAACAGAGCTTGAGGAAGATTCATCCCTCATAACTTACAACATGCCTCATAACTCATGGTATATGACTCTGTAATGCATGGCAGTCAGCGTCAAGTGGTAGTGGGAGTACTTTTTTTTGGAATTCTTGGAATTTTTTTGGAAAAAAAAAAATATGATGTAAAAGAAATGTGTTATTGTCAAATACAGAAAATGTCTGTACCAAATGTGGTAGCTGGAGAAGAATAAGGAAGTAAAAATGAGATGAATTCACTTCTAATTTTATATATGCAATGTGAATTTATTTCTGGTGACTAATACATGAGCTGATTTACTCATCCAAACTATAAATCTGGCTGCAATCGTGATAAGTGGCCATTAAATTTTAAACGCATTCTTGGGGTTCTATATACCAGACCTTTAGGGTCCTAACTGCAGTGTATAACTTTCTCCTGTCAGCGTCTGGACAGGACAGCATCTCCCTCCACCAGCAGCATTGACTCTGCCAGCGAGCCACGAGAGAGGAGTGTGAGGGGGGAGAGCGTCCTACAGAGGGTGCAGTCTCTCCCAGGAAATGAGGTCTGCTGTGACTGTGGCCAGGCCGAGCCACGGTGGGCCAGCATCAACCTGGGGATCCTGCTGTGCATCGAGTGCTCCGGCATCCACAGGTAAACACCTGGAATGCTCGTGGTTTATTTGATATTGAGTATATAGTAAATGATGGTAAGGATAATAATTGTACAGATTCTTTATGTTAAATGCAATTTTATTAGTACAGAGTGAATCATATTTGAATGATCATTAAACTGCTTATATGCTAGTTTACATGTTTATATCACAAGACATTGGCTTTTTTTTCTTATTGTACATTAAAGGAGACATTGTTTGCAAAAATACCCCCTAGCTGAACTTTCCTGTTATAAAAACTTGACCGATTACATATTATAAAGAATCCATTCACTTGCCGTTTTATCTCATCTGATAGTATTATTTCAACTGTGCTTTCTAAGATAAACAATGGCAGGATATACCGGTATGGTTACGAACACACTCATCCCTGACTCATCCCTCGAGGTGACACCACCTCCTTTCTGTAGATTAGCGGCGCCACTCAGCTAATCAGATTAAATCTCTGCTGCCTTTTCTGAAGAGGCATTGATGGCGGCAGACGAGCCTCTGAGAGAAAAGACACTGAGATGCATTCAGTATTAGCAGACAAAACAGAAACTGTGAAGCGGACATGTTGTTCCGAAGTATTTCAGATAGAAATATAGATAAGTACGTATTAGGTGTGGCTTATTGCCGAGTATTCCGTCATTTTTTGCAAAAAAAATTTTTTATACCCAGAATCTAAACCCAAAAAGCATATAGGCCATGAATGAAAATGAATAATGCCCAAGTGTGCATTGAGTATGGTGTTTAATAATGCTTTTCTCATGATATGATTGTGTGTAGGAGTTTGGGTGTACACTGCTCCAAGGTGCGCTCATTAACACTGGACTCCTGGGAACCAGAATTAATGAAGGTAATAAAAACTCATCCTGTCAACTTTTCTTGTGAATTTAACACTCCAGTATCCTGTTTCTTAACTCTCTCGCTCTCTCTCTGTCTCTCTCACTCGCTCTCACTCTTGAACCAGTTGATGTGCGAGCTCGGAAACACCGTAATTAACCACATCTACGAGGGAGCCTGTGAAGAAAGAGGTCTGAAAAAACCTGGACCCAACAGCCCGAGGTCAGTCCTCACGTCCGCATTATGCAATAATCGTCTATGTGTCCTGAGGGCTCCTAAAAAGAAAATCTTTGTTCTTTTCTCCCTCTCAGGCAAGAGAAAGAGGCCTGGATCAAAGCTAAGTATGTGCAAAGGAAGTTCCTGAAGAAGATGTGTGGTTTAGAGGCACTGGTCGAGGGAGGCAGGAAGTCTAATCACTGGCATGTGAAAAAGTGCAGAAGGAACAACAGCGCCATCGGGGCCCCCAGAACTCGACACAAGTACAGGCATGATGGTGGAAGTGTGTCGCCAGGGAACTTATCCGCAGGTACAACAAAGAAAAAAATGTAATGACAGTTAACTTAATAGATGCTTTTTAATCAAGTGGCGATCTTGTTTAGGGCTGATGTTTATGTTTATGCCACAACCAATAACTAACTGATCCACAACTGATTGTTGTGGATAATTAATGTGAACTTGAGGCATAAAACACTAAGCTGTTCATCTGTTTGTAGTTACATTTGGTGATGTGCACCATTTGAGAAATAAGTTCTGTCATAACTGCTGAATTCCAGTTATTATTGGATAAGCCTTGCAGCTGACATCACATTATAAACATGCTGTCATAGAAAATTCATCAAAATCAACTAAATAGATTTGAATATACAACAGTGCTGTGGAATAGATGTATTTATTTATAGATTATTATTTATAGATAACACAGTAATGAAAATAATAATAATAATAGTTGTTGTTGTTATTATCATTATTAATGAAATGTGTTATTATATGATAAAATTAATAATTCAATGTATTATAATAAAAATAATAATTATTATTATTATTATTTAAAAAATATCATTATTATTATTATTAAAAATCATAATAATAATAATGTTTTAATAATAATATTATTATTAAATAAAAAAAATAATAATAACTCAATTAAAGCACACCGTAAGTACAGAACCCTGTATTTGAAGGTTAAATACAGTTGAATGCAACATCATCGTATACCTTATTTCCAAGTTGTCATGAAGAAGCAGGTGTAGGTCCCTACAAGACATTTAACCAGTGCTTGTTTCCTTCACCTTTTTTACCTCCAGCTGCTGCAGCAGCCAAGTTCCGCAGAGAATCGCTTTTCTGTCCTGATGAACTGGACTCGCTGTTCTCCTACTTTGACACTGGTTCCGGGCCCCGCAGTAAGTCGTCACACCATTCCAACACCAAAATCTTATTGATGAATGAATCAACAATGATGATAATAAGGTAAATTAAGGCTAAAGAAACCCAGACACTTGTCATGAAACATGACTGGGTGTGCTGTTATAGGAAAATAATCAACAACCAGATGCTGTGATGTAACCCACATTAAAGCTGATTTATCATATGTCAAAGTTCCTGTTATCAGTCAATTTACAGATTCCTCCGACACACTGATATTACACCATATTACACAACCCACTCAACACCTGACCAATCAGAATGCAGAAATCGTGCTGCATTGTAATACGAATAACGAATATCGTGTGAATGCTGTTTGATATTTTGATGTCAGTATTTGCCTTTGTAATTAAGTTAATGACATATCACACCTATGGTCCTCTCTTATGGGAAACTACTAAGCTGTAGTGTGGTGCTGCAGATCTCCAGTATGTGATGTTTCATGCTAGCTGTGTAGTTTAAGGAGGCGGTGGAGTGAGTAACGTGTCCGTGGCTTGGCCCTCTTTGGCCCCGCAGGTCTCAGCAGTGACAGCGGTCTTGGCGGCAGCACAGACGGCAGCACCGATATCCTGGTGTTCGGCTCGGTGGTGGACAGTGTCACAGAAGAGGGTGAGTACTTGGTCCTGAAAGGTTGAGGACACTTACGGCATTTGGCAGACGCTCTTATCCAGAGCGACTTACAAGGTTACTGGTATTACAAGGAGGCCAACGTAGTGTTAGGAGTCTTGACAAAGGACCCTTATTGGTGTAGCACAGACTGGCTGTCCAGAATCGAACCCAGGTCTCTCACATGGGAGCCAATTATGTTACCACTGTACCACAACTACATCATATACACTATATGGCCTAAAGTTTGTGGACACCCTGACTATCACATCCATCCAAACTGTAGCCACAGAGTTGGACATAATTGTCTAGGATGGGTTTGTTAACCTGTTCCATGCATATTTGCACAAATATTATTAACACCCACTTACACTGGCTGAATAAACACAAATCCACAGAGCCGAACTAAAATCTAGTGGAAAGCCTTCCCAGAAGAGTGGGGATTTCTACAACTGCCCAGTAGGGACTAAATCTAAAGTGTGGAAATACACACAGATGTGTTCATTAGGTGTATACAGTATACACTCATGATTATACAGTACTTACATGATTATAGGATGGACCTTAATGTTATCCAGTTTCAGTCCAGTTAAAATAACAATTGAAATGTCAGTGTAACATTTCCATTATCCGTGCTTCATAAACAAATCTGTAGGATTTCAAAGAGACCAAAAACTTGTTTCCCTGCATGCCTTGCTGCAGAGTGTGAAGACTCAGAGGAATCCAGTGGAGAAGTGGAGGTCGAACCAGAGACATCAGACCTGGAGGACGTGCGGGAGCTGCATCCCGGCGCGCTGCTCTATAAAGCCTCACAAGCACGGAACCTGCCTGTCATGGCTGAAGCGTTAGCGCACGGAGCAGACATCAACTACGTCAGCGAAGAGAAAGAGAGCAAGAGCCCTTTAATACAGGCTGTCACAGGGGTGAGTCAACCCAGATTGTGAGTGACATGTTGAGATATTGCTGTCAAATCCAGTAGATTAGTACAAACCTATTACAGACCTTGGATTTCTCTATATAATGTCTTTCTGTCTTTCTCTGTCTCTCTCTCAGGGTTCCTTAATAGCCTGTGAATTCCTGCTGCAGAACGGAGCTGATGTAAATCAGAAGGACGCTAGAGGAAGGGGTCCGCTTCACCATGCCACGTCTTTGGGCCACACGGGGTGAGCTAGACAATCAAGAATTAAATAGATAGATAGATGAATGCAATATGTACGTATACTGAAGTGCCAAAAAAAACTGGTACACTAATACTTCTACCTGGTAGGTCCCTCACAAGTGGGTAGATCCTTATGGTAGGTCCTCATGCTGATGTTACTTGAGGCAGTGTTGCATCCCTATTGCATGAAACAATTCATGCCAGCCAAGTCTTTTTTTAAGCCACACTGCTGTCATTGGGTCAAGGTTTTGTCGATAATCTTGTAGTCAATATGAAAAACCAAGCTTCTACCT
Organism: Duopalatinus emarginatus; assembly: GCA_028565595.1. Taxonomy (NCBI): domain Eukaryota; kingdom Metazoa; phylum Chordata; class Actinopteri; order Siluriformes; family Pimelodidae; genus Duopalatinus; species Duopalatinus emarginatus. Next base: position 8,863,818 of record JAOVVF010000001.1, read on the forward strand.
CCAAAAGAGTCCAGCAGTCATTATGATGGGTTTGGTCTTTTCCACCAGGACAATGCACCACCATACACATCTAGAGCCGCCAAATTATAGTTAAAGGAACACTCATCTAAGTTTTGTCATTCCAACCTAATTTGCTAGATCTCAACGTTGTGGACTATGGAATATTTCACCAAGTAAATATCATCTTGTATACGGCTCAGCTGATGCATTCTACTCTGTCGTGTCCTGTCTGCAGGCAGGTGTGTCTCTTCCTGAAGCGAGGAGCGTCTCAGATGGAGGTGGACGACGACGGTCAGGACCCTTTGAGCATCGCTGTGCAGGCAGCTAATGCAGATATTGTGACCCTGTAAGCATCAGAATCAGACTTCTTATGAAACGGTGATGTTTGCTGTAGCTCTGTTAATGCATTGCGTAATTGTCTGTTCTTTGCACCAGGTTGCGTTTGGCTCGGATGAACGAGGAGATGCGCGAGGCGGACGGCCCCCTCGGACAACCAGGTCAATACCCCGGCAGCAGCCCTACTGAGCAGCAGTACAAGAAGTGCATTCAGGAGTTTATCTGCCTCACCATAGACGAGTGCTAGGGGGCAAAGCTAGGGGTTAAACGTCCAGCAGTAGCAAAATTAGGCGGCTGAGCTTTGTGTTGTTAACTCGACGACACCTCGTCACTCAGTATCGAATACTTCATAAGGAACACGTCTTCGGTCGCATCCCTGACAGATCTGTACCTCTGTATGATACGTTTTAGATCTTTATGGTACGTAGCCTATTGTCTCAGTCCACTAGGTGTTTAGAAATGATTCGACACGTTATAGATGTTATCACAGTAGCGACTGGGGAACGTTCAGTAGCTACTTAATGTCCTGGATTAGCAGTGATCAGTCGCAGGGAGCGTCGAAATCAGAACGAAGACTTTCTGTGGTGTTATTTTGCCATCGTGTGCAAATCCGACTGCGTGCACTTTTCCTACCGACAGTATTTTTAGTATTTGTATGTTTTGTTCTTTTGTGTTGTTTAGTGTGTCCTTTTATTTATGATGTTCCGCCCGGAGGACTAGTGCAATGGAAACTGGAATACGGATAATCTGTATCCACGTACATCTTTTATTTTCTTTTTTTTTCCAAATTTAATCTAATTCAGTTTGATATCTGGACTCGCATTGAGTAGTTCTCTCAACAAGACTTATGATTGGTTTGAATTTTAATTACTGTGCATCCTATAGCCTAATCGCAGGCATTCTCAAGCTCTTTTAAAATTTTAGATCAATCCCAGATGCCAGTTAAGTTTAATTAATGTACAGGAGCTACAACAATAGTTTTGTATATTTGTACCCAGAATGACATAATGTGATTTATTTTCTATGTCAGTTGCTCCTAGGTCGTTTCTGCATGCAAATCATGCTTTCGCGCTCCTGATTTCCTTGTTTCAGTGACACGCATGTGCTCTCGATGACATCTGATGCCGCGCAGGTCGGCTGCGATGTTTACTTACGTCAGTGTGACCTTCTTGCTCTGTTTTGACCGCTCGAACCTTGACATGATGCAGTGAGAAGTGGAAATATATTAGTACTTATAAGATGTAAAATCCATACATCTGCATACAAATGAATGGAGTTGATCATGCCTGAGATTTTTTTTTTTATGAGCAAGCTGTTTTAGGAGTGGGGGAAATGCACTTTCTTCTAATTACTAAAAAAAAAGCATAAAATACCTGAAGAGTAACTAGTGAACATGTTCTGTCTATGGGAGTGTGTTTACAGTGAACGTGTACAATTTCCTTCTGAACAACTGAATCGTGCCGTAGCCTGAACATGCATCACTGTTCCCAACGGCTTGCGCTCTGCGTTCTACTGTGGCTCCTTTTGCCGTTTCCTTTGTATCGGTCTGTACAATCCTTTGTAAAGTCCTGTATTTGGAGATATTATTATTATTATTTACACAACTGAAATCTGAAAGAAAAAAAAGCTGAAAGAATAAAACTATGATGCTTTTGGACCCCTCGCTCTGTTCTGCGCTTGGTCTTTATTCCTGATTGCAGTGCGTCTCTCTGTATACAAATGTCACTAAATATTCAAGGAAATAAAAAAAAAAAGAATACAGTTTTTATACTAAAATCTATTGAGTTCTTGGGTGAACCCACATGATACAGAGAGACGTACAGGCCAGGTTCTGTGTGTGTGTGTGTGTGTGTGCGCTTGTGGGATGGGGAAGGGGATTCTCTGTGTTTATCTGGTCTGTGGGTTAATGCTCTGTAATGCTGACTATGCATTAGTGTAAAGAAGCTTCTAAGGGGGAAAGGGTTGTATCCTGATTGCTGTACATCATTCTAAAAATGATTACGCTGTCCTGTGGTTTTTTCCTCATGACTAGGCTGGTTCACTTGAAGTTCACTTCCTGCTTCTGCCGTTTTTACTAGTGAAATGTTCTTCACGTGCTTTGACGCTGCTGCGGTTTGGAGGCTTTTGGGTTCAACACGCACACATTATATACACCATCTCTTGCCCTTTTCTTTGTCTTATGTCAGTTTTGTTCTCTTTATAGATGCCAGTAGTCCTCAGAGCCTTCAGCGGGTAAAGCACAAGGAAAGAGTGAGTGATTAACCTAGTCTGGACTGGTCTGGACTGGTGTGGTCAGATTGTGTTATAGGGGATGGAGCTCTGTCTCAGTGGTGTGGGGTTGATGGGTTTCTCCTTTAGATCTCTGAAATAGACACACATCTTATATAACTGATACAGACGAGCCAATTCAAAATACATAGTTTGATGGTGGCTCCATAATGGTATGGTGTTTGTTTAGCAGGCATTTCATGGGACCCCTGGTACATCTACAAACGTCTCTGACAGGTGTCTCCTTTCTTACACATGCCTCCTTTACACCCATTCCTGTCCCACAATCATTCTGGTGGGTTTAGCCTCTTCCAACAAGACAATGCACCACCACACACATCTAGAGATGCCAAATTATGATTAGAGGAGTTTGCCGTTCCCACCTAAGTCACTAGATCTCAACGTTATTGAACACATCTGGGATGCCATGCAATGTGCTGTGGAACAGAGAACACAACAGAATTGTGGACCGTTCTGCAAGAAGTGTGATGTTCATTGCCTACGAAATATTTCTGAAAGCTCCTGAAGTCCATGACCCATGTAAGGCCTACCAGGTATTAGGCTGGTGTACCACGAGTGTTGTGTGGCATCCCAAATGTGGTTAATAACGTTCAGATCTGGTGACTTAAGTGGAAATTGCAAAACCCCACCTGTCAGAGATGTTTGTATATGTACCAGATGTTCCATGGAATACCAGCTTAACAAACCCCATTCCATTATGAAGCCACCATTAACCTTTTGGTGGTGAAGAGTTCTATCCTTTAATTAGTACATATAAATACGCTTTATTTCTCTTATACCACAGCTGTTTGCCAGTTCCTTTTATAAACACTCACCAGCATGCTGTATTATTTTTTTGTCTGGTTACATGGAGCATCCGGCAGACTGGCCCCTATAAATGAGCTGTTACTATAGAAACAACAACATATTAGAATGAGTGTGCTGTTATTACCATGTAATCTGGTGTAAAAACACCAATCAAAGTCAATGACTCAGTATTGCTGTGCTATGAAATGGCTCATATGAGACAGAGTCTACATGAATGCATGCAACTATTCATTTATTAGGTTAAGTCTGGGTTTCACTACATCCACTTACTATCTCTGTGTCCTGTTTTTAGATATCACCACGGTCAGTGAGATCGCTCGGGAGTTTCCGCACTTGGCTTAACATGTGAGCTGGGTTGGGTCCTCGAGTCAAGCTGAGCTGTAGACGTTTGACATCATGAACATTTATACCGAAATAAAATCCTTTAATGACTCACTAGTAGAAAAAGGCTCTAGTGTATAACCCTCAAGGTTCTTTCAGGTTTTCCCTCCTTTAGCTTTTTTCCAGTCAAAATCCAATCAGCATCTTCATATAGCAAACATAAACCAGCCAAAGTTTTCCTAGGAGTCTGTGTATTTACTGGATATGGGCTGTTCTAACCACAAGGAGGAGTTTTAATAGACTTAGGCTGTTTTATAGGTCAAATGTTGGTTTTTTTTCTCATTTCTGAAATGGTTTGTGTCAAAATCTTATAATCTGCTATTACATATATGACTTAAGTTATGTTCAAATAAAGAACTTTATTGCTGCACATAAGTACAGCATATCATGGACCAGTCATTGGTCATGTAATATTACCCGATTGTTTTTATTTGTGTGTAATGTATGTCTAACCGTTTAGGGGAGAGTACACCTGGCCATATATACGATTACTGTTTATCTGCAAGACTGGTACATCTGTTCTTGACCCTGGTTTTGTTGTATTTGTTATTTAATAAACCTCAAGCTCACCTCGTCTATCAATGAGACAACAAAGCACCTAACCCACCACCAACTGCTCCCGGGTGTGTCCACTAGTGTGTGTGTTTCACTGCACAGATGGGTTAACTGTGAAAGTCAATTTTCTCTGTGTGCACAAGCACAGTGGTCAATGAGTGGTTTACTTCAAACAAATGTAATAGAAGTAGCAAGAACAGCCCCAAAGCCCTAATCACAAACGATCGACAGGGACGTGGCTGCGGTCCCAAAATGGCTCTGAATGAAGTCTTAGTCTGTATTTTTGAAGAAGTGCTAAACCATATCACCTACACTCTTCTGGGAAGTCTTTGGAGTATGTCTGTGGGAATAATTGTGCATTCATCCAGAAGATCATTTGTGAGGTCAGATGCTTGGAGTTGGACAAGAAGGGCTGGCTCTTAATCTCCATTGTTGTTCATCCCAAAGGTGCTGGATGGAGTTGAGGTAAGGGATCTCAGTGCGCCAGTGAAGCACTTACAGACCAAACTGCTTTGTGCACTGGGTCACAGTCATGGTGGATCGGAAAAGGGCCTTCATCAAACTCTACCCACAAGGTTGGAAGCATACAATCGACCAAAATGTCTTGGTATAATGAAGCATTAAGATTTCCCTTCGCTGGAACTAAAGGGCCTAGACCAACATGTGAAAAACAACCTCATGGCATTATCTCATCTCCACCAAACTTTGCAGTTGGCACAGTGCACTCGCATTTACTAGGTGCTTGATTTTATACATTTGTGGCAATGAGATTGAACTGACTTGAGTCATTAAGTGGTAAGTCTTTTGTCCAGGTAGTGTAAAAAAAAAACAAGCACACCATGGGCATGTTATTTTTAATGGGCCATTGAAAACGTGCACTAAGAGGACATTAGCAGCCATGACCTTGTGATTGGGGAAATGGGTTTGATCCCTACAATGGATAAGACATATCTGAAAAGGCTGGAGAAAGACACCTCACCCCCCAACTGGTCCCTGGGTGCTGTGGTTCCCTGCACAGGAAGTGTTCACTTAAGCAAATAGTTTACATACACAAATTTAAATTATTTTTAAATTCACATTCCATTATGTCCCTAGATACAAACCGGATTCCAAAAAAGTTGGGACACTAAACAAATTGTGAATAAAAACTGAATGCAATGATGTAGAGATGGCAAATGTCAATATTTTATTCGTAATAGAACATAGATGACAGATCTAAAGTTTAATCTGAGTAAATGTAACATTTTAAAGGAAAAATATGTTGAATCAAAATTTCACTGTGTCAACAAATCCC
>JAOVVF010000001.1:8879373-8892259 GCA_028565595.1 Duopalatinus emarginatus
TCTTTACTTTATTACTGTTTACTGCTCATTGTGGGTTTTTTCTTTCAAATAGTAAAAACCTCATCACAACATTTCTTTACATGTGCCTAAGACTTTTACACAGTACTGTATATCCCTGCAATGTACAATACATGACTGAGGTGCCCTTGAGCAAGGCACCTAACCCCCCCAATTGGTCCCTGGGCGCCATGGCTTGGAGCTGCTGGAGCTCTGGGCAAGTGTGTTCTCTGCCCCTAGTGTTCCCTGGTGTGAGTGTGTGTTTTACTGCACGGATGGGTTAAATCTAGAGGACACAGAAGGCAAACAGCTCTCTTTCACTTTCCCTTTCACTATTAAATAAAAATAGGACTCTGGTGTGACTATTAGCCTAAATCTGTTCTGGACCTCTCATCTCTCACAAAGCAGAATCTACAGATTGGACAGAGACACGCAGATTCCGGTGAATATGACTCTCACTGGGTAATTTCCTATTACAGACGCCTGCGTGACTTACTCTCTCGTTTCTAGTAACAGGGCGCGTGGTTCGCGGGAAAGACGCCCAATGCGCATGCGCGGTCCTTTCGCAAGAACAAGGCCGCTTGTACTGTTCGCGCTGGGCGCCCTATTCGCGCATGCGCGGTCCTTTCGCAAGAACAGGGCTGCTTGCGCTGGTCGCCCAGTTCGCGCATGCGTGTTTCCTCGGCCAGGAAGCCCGAGTCGAGCAGCTGATAATCGGAGTTGCAATGTTCGGGTGAGACACAACACCGTCTCTGTGTATTCAGGCGGCGCTTAAACAACACATTTGACAATATTTGACTTCGAGGCCGTCGAACCGAACGTGTTTGTGAATGACTGATGTGAGTGTGTTTTTGGACTGGTGTCTCTAGGCTGCTGGTGCTGTCGCTGCGGGCCGGCTCCATGTTGAAAACTAGCTAGCGAGCTAACAATGAAGGCCTAATCCGACGTCGGTGGGATTTAAACCTGTCTGCACTGGTCCGCGAAAAGAGGACGAATGAACTCAGGTACACCAGCTTTCGACCTATCGAGTACATATATTGTAGTTGAGTGTTTTCCAGTTCATTTCCTGTTTATTCCGTTGTTAAATACGGTGTATTTGTATTCATATTCACTGTGTGGTAGTTAGCTAGGCTACTATAACGAACGGCTCGATTCCAAACGGCTTCCTGTACATGCACCCTACACCCTAAACACATAAAATACCCTTTTTCTCCTATATGTACAGTACACCTTTCTCATTACTAATAGTGATCGAGGTATTAGAGATTTGTCAGGGTAACATTGGTGGCTCTTGGAGGTCTGGGTTGTTCTAGTGGATGGGGGCAGTTCTGTAGAAAACGGGTGGAGTCGTTTTAGGAGCTGCTGTAAACACTAATCCTATGTCAATAGAGGTGTAATATAGATTATCTTTTGATTAAATGGTCCAAAAGTGTTGCATGGGTTATATCACACTCAGGTATGCACTTGCACTATTTCCTGATCAGAGTTATATCCAGGATATTGTGGTGAAGTAAAGTGAAAGCTGTTTTGTGGTCAGAATCTTTTTTGCTTTATGAATATAAAGTTGGGGTAATAATAATAAATTTACATGATAGATAATCAACAATGTAGTTATGCTGCAGACATTGCAGTATAGTAGTCAGGATTGTAATGTAGTCTACCTGATCATATACTTGCCTATGGTTATTTCAGTGAGCTTGTTGTCTTTTTCTCAGATTGTTTACCGGTTCCTGCTGATTTCTACTCGAGACATGGGCATTCATACATTTGCATTGGTTTGTGGGTGAGCGTCATGGCACACAGGTTCACAAAGGAGTCTGACGTCCTCACCAGAGTTTTAGCTATGCATTGTGCAAATGCTGATTGGCGGATTAGACCAGCGTATCAGGTGGCACTGGGGGTTAGGCCGAACGACAAAAACAAAATCAAGCGGATCGGAGATCATCATGAAGAGGGACGCCATTACCTGTGATTATAAGTCAGGGGTTTATTTTGAAAGGTGAATAGGCTAAACCTGTGGTGAGGATCTGGTACTGTACATGGAAAATGAAAGACCGTGCAAGACGCATAATATACACATACGTCAGCATAATATTGCCAGAACAGTGCAGCCCTGGTCCTGGAATACTGCTTTTCCTGCACATTATAGTGTTTCCCCTATATAATAATTAAAATATATATTTATTTTATTAGATCATTAGCAGCCCTTCCTAAGTCAAAGTAGGGGTAATAGAGAAGGGAAAAAGTTGCATGAATTCCCATATTCAGTGTTTTATTTTCCTGTAAAATTTTTCTTTTCTGGTACTTGCACTGCCCTCTAGTGTGCACAGTTACATCACATATGCGTAGTGCAAATTTGTCGATGCGTAAAAAAAAATGACCCTCCTTTTCCAGGCATGGCCTCGCAGCTGCAAGTCTTCTCCCCTCCGTCCGTGTCTTCCAGTGCCTTCTGTCGGGTGAAGAAGATGAAGGTGGAGAGCTGCGCATGGGACTCTGAAGCCTACAGCTCCTACGGCTTCAACCCAGCTCCTGCTCTCCCCTTCACCTCGGGCCTGGTCTTCCCGCCTGCCTCCCGTTGCCAAGTGGTGGTTCGAGCTGCCGACAGCACCGGTAGCCACGCTCAGGTCCACCGGGCATCGCACAACACCCTGGCCTCGGATTTCCACACCAACTCCACACGCGGGCAGAGGTACGGTGTGAAGCGGAAGAATGAGGAGACCGAAAGGTCAGCGGGGGCTGACAGTGGTAGCGGGAGCGTCCAGATCCTCGAAGAGTTGTCGGCACCTGCCTTCTCTGCACGCACTGCTGCTATTGGCACCACAGCCCAGTCAATCGCCCACTCTGCACAAACCACGAAGAGCAGCAGCTCAAACTGTGAAGGAGACTACCAGCTGGTACAGCATGAGATCCTGTGCTCGGTGTCTAGCAGTTATGAAGTGCTGGAGTTCCTCGGGCGTGGCACATTCGGACAAGTGGCCAAGTGTTGGAAAAGGGGCACCAATGAAATTGTGGCAATTAAGATCCTAAAGAACCATCCATCATACGCACGCCAAGGGCAAATAGAGGTTAGTTTTTAATTAGTTGTTTATATATTTTTTGCAGCGCTTTCTGAATCCACAACAGACTGCTCATTTTAGAGTATTTTTTATAGTTTTGGTAAAATCTGATTCAGCTAATTAACAACACTTATTCATGTAGCAAATACTTTAAATATAAATCTGTAAGCTGCAGCTTGTGTTTCTAGACCATAAACCGTAAGATATTAAAATTTGTGAATTAAATCATGCATTTCTCTGATTGTAAGTGAGCTCCCACGCCATAGTAAACGAATGCACTCTTTCATTATAAGGCAACTCGAGGGGCATGTGTTAAATTTAACGCCCCAGAAACCATTAAGGCGCAGGTCATTTGCAATGGTAATTCGCCACACCCAGAGTAGAGGGCTACAAAAGTGCTCCTTTACCATTGGTCAGGAAATGCTAGCATGCAGACATGGTTAAACCTAAAACGCAGTCGAATGCAGACTAAAATTGCTAATGGACGTTATGCTTTTTGCCCATCAGTTAGTTTTGTCAATCCTCCTTCCTCTCAGGTGAGCATCTTGAACAGGCTGAGTGCCGAGAACGCGGACGAGTACAACTTTGTGCGCTCTTACGAGTGCTTCCAACACAAAGGTCACACGTGCTTGGTGTTCGAGATGCTGGAGCAGAACCTCTACGACTTCCTGAAGCACAGCAAGTTCAGTCCACTGCCTCTGCGCCACATCCGGCCCATCCTGCAGCAGGTGGCCACGGCGCTCATGAAGCTCAAGAGCCTGGGCCTGATCCACGCCGACCTCAAACCCGAGAACATCATGCTGGTGGACCCTGTCAGGCAGCCGTACAGGGTGAAGGTGATCGACTTCGGCTCAGCAAGCCACGTCTCCAAAGCTGTGTGTTCCACCTACCTGCAGTCCCGTTACTACAGGTTTGTGGGTCTAGAAGTGTTTGGATATTTTGCAAATATTGTGGGTGATATTATAGTTTTCTTTGATTATCTGGTAGTGTTTCTGTAAGCTTTAATTAATAAGAAATATTTTTATGTTAATACATTTTTACGTTTTTAGCTTTGATTCAGTGAAAAAACAAATTTTACTTTAAATATGCCTAATACAGGCTATGACCCTCAGAATTCTTTTCTATATACCAGATCTCATCCCTGATGTTTTTTCCTTCTGTAGAGCCCCTGAAATCATACTTGGCCTGCCCTTCTGTGAAGCAATTGACATGTGGTCACTAGGTTGCGTGATCGCTGAGCTATTCCTCGGATGGCCATTGTATCCTGGAGCGTCAGAGTATGACCAGGTAAGACGGTGACCCTTTTAGATCAGAATGGTATACTTTTTTGTTGTGCATAGTAGAAAAAGGCGACTTGTTTTTGTTCCAGATCCGCTACATTTCTCAGACTCAGAGTTTGCCAGCGGAGTATCTCCTGAGCGCCGGCACAAAGACCAGTCGTTTTTTCCACCGAGGTCCTGACTCCAGTTTACCATTATGGAGGCTAAAGGTGGGCTATTTGTATCATTTTTTTTTCACAATTGGCATAAAATAAATTGCAAACCTCTTATCAATTTTTTTCTTTTATAGACCCCAGCAGAACATGAGGCAGAAATGGGCATTAAGTCCAAAGAAGCACGAAAGTACATCTTCAATTGCCTAGATGACATGATGCAGGTAAAAAAAACCACCACACAGGCTACTTGATCCGTGTTTTTCTGCAGATCTCTCTGCTTAAAATTCCTCTCCATGACCTTTGCCCTGATGATCCTGTTCCAGGTCAATTTGTCCTCTCACCTTGAGGGCACAGACATGCTGGCGGAGAAGGCCGACCGGCGGGAGTTCATCGACCTGTTGAAACGGATGCTGCGACTCGACGCTGATAAAAGAATCACTCCCAGCAAGACCCTGGCACATCCTTTTGTCACTATGAACCATCTGCTGGACTTTCCTCATAGCTCTCAGTAAGGACACCCGGTGCAAGGGCTTATGGGAAGGAGCACTTAAGTGAAGATTTAAGTATGTATAATATACAAAGGGTTCTAAGCACTTCTTCTTCTTTCAGTGTAAAGTCATGTTTTCAGAACATGGAGCTGTGTAAGAGGAGGAACAGCAGTTACGACAATGGGAAAGCTCTCTTTGCTGCTAATACTGTTTCTGGTGCTGCAGGCAACCTGACTGTGACCTTCAGTAGTCAGCTCAACCAAAACAACCAGGTACAGCTCAATGCTCGATCTTGCAATAAATTGAGATATTATAAAAAGAGAAAAGTCATGCAGCGGAGGTAATGCTTACTACATTGGCTTCCTAGTGTGAGATGATATCATTGTCCTCAAAAAAAAAAGCAGAACAATAAAAAACAAATAATATGAACAGACAAAACAGAGTGGACAACTTCTGTTAAACTAGATGGTGGGAAATTTTGGGTCTCTGTGTGATTTCCTCTCTGTAACTTCATAAAACTGGTTCAAGTCACATAATCAACCTTACATTCAGTTCACATATACATAAATAAATAGATATAGGTCACAAGGTAATGATTATTTTTCTGTAGCAGCCGCTCTGTCTGTAGTCTAGCACCGATTTATGTCGATGCTGTCAGGCTCGCTAGTAAACCAAGGGGAAATGTACGCTGAAGTGTTTTTGAAGACGGTTTTTCTGGCACTTAAGTGTGTATATTATTTATGTAGTGGAGGTTGCTGTGAGGAGCCTTTATCGTCAAGGTTTTAAGAATCAGAAATGTTTAAAGTTAAGCTGACGTCAGTTGCCGTTTTTTAGCTATGCGCTTGTTATAAGGCTATGTGGTACAGTGGTGCATAAAGGTTTGTGGGGGAAAAATGAGCTAGAAATATTGTACTCGGTCGTTTATTTATTGTTGTGGAGGAAACCCAACAACATTCCTGAGTTAAAGCTGTTCTATCTCAAGGAATGGCTTAAAATACCTCAAAGCCAGTAAACAAGACTAATCCACATTTACTGGAAATGTTTAGCTGCAGATACTGAAAGCAAAAGTGCAAATAATTTTGCCACAGTCTTGGATCAGTTTCTTTACTAATTAAGTGGCCAAGTATAAAGGGGTTTACCCCTTTGTTGATTATTTGCCTCTAACAGCACCACTGTTGTGTCTTTTTGTTCTTTACTTACAAGCTTGACATTGTTCTACTCAGAATGTCTTCACTTTTATCCTCAAAGTGTGTCTTTCCTGCACATTCCTGTGTCTATGTTGAGCATAGACCCCAGAGCATGCTGAAGTAGAGCAGGTTAAAAAAACAGTAGACCTACTCTTGAGGATTGCAAATGCAGGCTGGAGTCTTTTGTATTTAATCATTTTGACAGTGTAGAGATTAGATAAGTGATTAAGGGGGGAAAACGCATTCTCTGTGTGTGGTGTGAGTGCAAAGGCTTGTTTGGTAGTAACAGACCTTCAAGACCCTCCTCATTAGAATGGTATTGTGTGTGTGTGTGTGTGTGTGTGTGTGTGTGTGTGTGTGTGTGTGGGATTTCTCAGGTCCCCTCAGCCGGAGGAGCCGTGCCTCTCCTCAATTACCAGCCAGCTCTGTATCAACAGGCCACCATAAACATCCCGAATCTGGCCCCATCTAGCATCCCCCTCCAGAGCCGCCCCCCTCAGCTGTGTGGTCAGAGCGAGCCGTTCCAGCAGATCATCGTCTGCCCACCCACTACCATACAGGGTAGAAAGAAGCATTGTACATCCTTTTACTTTTCCTCTTCTTTAAATCACATGTCACATCCATATGAAAAAATAGTGTACAGGATCGTAAAGGAATCATGTAGACCGATACAACCAGAGAATCGGAGTGTTTGATTATTATTTTTATTCCCTCCCCTCGGAAGGTCTTTCATCTTCCAGTAAAACCTCCAGCTACCCAGTCAGGATGGAGAACGGTGTTCCGGTGGTCCAGCAGAGCCAGAACACCCAGTCTCTTCAGATTCAGCCAGGCATGCTCGCCCAGGTGAGTCTGCATTTGCGTCTGTGTGCCTGTCTCTGTCTGACTGATTTTTAAATCGTCTCTGATTAAATCGTGAATAGAGGTGTCAGGGAGAGAAAGGAGTCGGCCCTGCACATCTTTACAACACCCTACAGCACCCTTGTACGCTTGACCCCCGTGTAATTTTTTCCCCTAATCCTTTCTTGCGTTTTTGCCCCCCTTTTTGGCGAAACCTCATCCACAGGGCTCCTGTACACCGCTGATGGTGGCCACGTTGCATCCGCAGGCAGCGGGCGTGCCCATGGCTGCTCAGTACCCTCTGCCCCTGGCCCTGGGTTGTGGGGTAGGAAGGCCCTCCCTCTTGGAGCAGACAGCCACCGTGCTGGTAAACAAGCTGACCCACCCAGGACTCCACCACTAACACAATCATCTTTCACCCCCCTGTCCCTGTCCCTGTCCCCCGTTCTTTCCCTTGCTGTTGGAATCTTTCTGCTGTTGTCCTTCTTCCTCTTATTCCTTCTACACTGCTGTGTAAAGGCAAAATGACAGTAAGGTTCAAATTTATGTGTACACAGTGTGTTTGCATTTTATCTTGTTCAGTGTTTATGTATTTTGCCTTTACATGCTGGTGAACGTTCTTTTCCCTTCTGTTTTCCAGTATCTTTTCTGTCCTCCTCTGAGTCTTCCAGTCTTATTTTCAGATTGCCTTCCATTTGTCCCTCTCCCAGATTCTCTTCCTTTCTTCCCACCTCCATTCTCTCTCAGCGCAGGTCTGCTCCAGGCATGGGACGCATGTGCTGACTCGCCCGTTTTTGCTGCTTGCAGCTTCTTGTCATGGTGTTCCCTCTTCCCCCACCCCCTGCTCTTCTTGTCTTCTTTCAGGGGAGGAAGGTCACCTTGTCCACGGCACAAAAAAAACGCTCACATTCTTCCCCATAGCCTTGTTATTCCACAGGACTTCTTTTGTCTGTGCCATCAAAACCATGGCTCATTTTTGTTTCTGACCCGACTGCTCTCTATGCAAAGTCGTCTTTTTGTTTTTATTCATATTCTAATCCGTTTTAACAGCTAGACCTCCTCCAACAGGTCACTGGGCTCCGACCGCCTGTTTTCATTTTTACCCCCCTTTCGTCCTCCTTTCTTCATTTAAACGCTTGTGAAAGGTTATTGCACGGCGCTGGTCTTGGCTTCATAATGTAATGAAAGTAAGCCTGTGCTTTCGCAAAAAAAGCTCTGGGCTGTTTTTCTTTAGACTTGGGGAAAAAAAGAACCACTGGACTTGATGCAGATCTGGATTGTTGAGTTTGGGCTGCGCTTTAATGTGTGTAGTCACGCTCAAGCTACCTGCATTCCATCCGCATGCTGGTGAAAGGACTGTAATGTCATGCCATGTTCACATTGTGTTATGAATTATAAATACACATACAGCCATTTTTTACAGCCGAATAATATTATTCTTATTTTTTTAAGCAAAAGTATAAAATTGACAATTAAAGTACCCCTGATTTTGCCACGTCTAATGTGAAGAGGAAAGTATTGGGCTAGAAACCTGAAACATACAACCGACTGTGATTATACACAGTGTTGCCAGGTGCAGCATTTTCCCATAGAATTTGGATGTGTACTGCATTGCATTTACATACACAGTACACACACATCCACGCAGTGTGCTTGTGTGTGCTTGTGTGTGCTTGTGTGTGTGTGTGTGTGTGTGTGTTTGTGTGTGTTTGTGTATATACTTGTATATGAACAAACACACTTTTTTTATTTTATTTTATGTTTTTTATTAAAAGCGCTTCTGCCTGTTTCTGATTCTACTTGTCCATTTGTACAATTGTACTCAACTTGGCAACCTTATTCAGGGTTACTTTAAAAGGATAACATGTTCCACTGTGAAGCAATATAATGTAGATTGCTTTATTGAACCCAGAGCTTGTGTGTGTCCTCACAGCAGGCCTGGCAGACAGGCACTCAGCAGATCCTCCTGCCCTCTGCCTGGCAGCAGGTTCCAGGCATGGCCCTTCACGGTGCAGGCACAGCATCAACCCTTACCGGCTCACCGCTGGAGACCATCCTGTCAGACAGCTCTTCCCAGCAGACGCCAACCTGGAGGTAGGCACAGTACTGCAGTGTTTATTCCGATGCAAAAGCGATATGTATGATAAAATAAAAATCTAAAATACTTTAATACTATATTCATGCTCCCCAGGGCTTCTCATGGCACAGTTCTTCAGCAGAACCCTCATGTACTGGACTCTGCTCAGTCCCTTGGCTGTGGAGTGTCAACTGCTGCTAGGCCCTCACACAACAAGAGGAACAGGGCTCGAGGTGGAGACACCAGTAACAGGTACACATTTTTAAGCTACTAAAACAAACGTGTAGAATAAGAAAAGGTTCAGTTAGATTTAATGTGCATAAAATTGTATTTGCAAGAGAAAGTAAATTGTCATCTTCCTCTTCGTTTCACTGCAGCTGTCCTTCTTACCGAGCTGCCCTCTCCCAGCCAATTATTATCTCCGACACACCGAGCCCAGCTGTCAGCGTCATTACTATTCACAGTGACTCCGATGAGGAGGATGAGAGAAAGTTTCACCCTGCCAGGTGAGGTCACTTCCTGTTTGATTGGAATTTTTTTTTTAATTAAGGATTGTGAAAAATAGATGGTTTGTTTGAATTTAAATGGGATACATAAAGGTTTTTCCGGTCCTAATTTGAATACTGCTGCTATTCCACCCAGCTATGGACCCAGCCAGAGAGCCAACGTTATCAGCTGTGTGACCGTGCTGGACTCGGATTCCTCCACTGCAAGCCCTTTGACCCCTCTGCCCCGGAACGGCCCAGTGGGAGCTCAGCCCTCACGTCTGGCAAAGTCTTTAGCGATTGTTGTTCCGTCTGTGAAAATGCAGCCGGGGGAAAGCTTAGCATCTGCCAAAGCAGCTCCAGGTATGTGTTAACTACAATCTGCTTTTCTAAGGCATGAATGGCTGTGATAGTAATGTTAGATCAGAATGGATTGATCCAACTGGCCATGTTACAGCCTCGTGTTTAAGGTGGTCAGATATCTCTCAGGTATATAAGCACATTTTAAACATGGTTCTTTTGGTGCCATTTAAAGGAGTCCCTCAGAATTCGTACATCAAACCGAAGAGGATGGCTACACGCCAGCCTTGCAGCTCAGGAGAGGGGGTTAATCATCAAGAACCCAGCAGATCCCAACCACTTAACCTCAGCCAGGTGAGGACCTCTATTATCCATTATGTTTTCTACTTTTCTGGCTCTTAAAGGGTACTCTTACTGAAGTACAGGAAGACCTGTAAGAGTCCACTGTGAAAAGGAAGCCTGCATATAATCGTTTTTTACAGCTGTGAGTCACTATTATCAAATTGCTGTTATATTTAATATTAATAAAACATACATTTACACAGACCACAGTTTCATCATCTCAAGACTCCAATAGCGGCTCGTCATTGCGACGCCAGCAGACCTACCCACCGTCCTCCTCTCAGTACCGCCTCCAGGAGGCCGTGTCCTTCACTGGTGCTCCAAGCCTGTATTCATATGCCGGGTCCGGCCCTCGCACCATGGAGCAGCTCCTTGTCCACGGCTCATCCCCTTCTGTCCACGCTCCAGCCAGCCACTACGCGCCCGGTCTGATCCCCAAAGAGCCAGTGAGTGGCGTCGTCCATGGATTGTCCGCCCACTACCAGCAACATTTCCCCGCCCACCCATACGTGGGCCCAAACACCAGCACCACTAGAGGAAGCGGAACTTACGGTGGCTATCAGCTCAGTCCCGGTAGAGTTCCTCAGTATCCATACATCTGAGCCTCTCCGCGGAGAACCGAGTGAGACATAGCGACCACCTCCTCAGACTTTCCTCTCGCCGTTGAAACTGCTGCAACTGTAACTGCTATTACCTATTTAATTGAACTATTTTAGAGATTTTTTTAAGGTTGATATTTAGAAATAATCTATTTTACTGATCTCAGTTTGTATCCTTCTTACAAAGTCCTGCTATCAGTTAGGGTTAAGTTTATTTTCATAGCACAGAAGAAAGTGTGTTAAAAAATGACCTTCGTTAGCAATAGAGGAACACTATTAAATATGCTGACTCAAAGAGAGGACAGGAGTCGTGTACTGCGTACCAGACTCCTGCTATTCTCTACCTACTACTAAAAGTTCCACACTAACCCAGTAACCCATGTTCACCCCCTTTAGACTTGTTTTAATGTTTTGTGTTTTGTTTAGGCCCTCTTTTATATCATTTTAAGTTATGTTCCCACTGTGTTTGTGTTTTTACTTTAGTGGAAACTGTGTACTGAAATGACTGAAAAGAACTGGGAGGGGGAAAAAAAATGCTGAGTATGTACGGAGCCCATGTGGCTCCTTTTTATTTAAAACAAGATTTAAGTGTTAGTTAATCCCAAGGCAAGGTAGAACTGTAGGACGTATGTTGTGCTGAACGTGAAACGATAGATTTCGAACGATATCCTGGTTATGTCTAGAGTCGTTTTTATCTTGTTGAAGTCCATTAAATGCCTCTTGAGATGGGGGGAGGGGGGGATTTAGAACTGTGATCATGTCCAAGCCAATGATAATGTACTGATGAATTTCCCTTTCAGGAAACCATGTTGATTCGATTGTTGAATTGATGTGCTGTTAAGACTGTTTGATGCTGTTAGGAGGAAGAAAGTGCTTCGCAGAATGGCATATATAACACCAAAAAAAAAAAAAAAAAGACCTGTCAAAGCCCAGGGCCACAGTGACGGTCAGCTTTTGAGCATGTTAAAAAAATAAAATCCATCCTGTGATGAGTCGGATTGACGGTGCACAGACCCTCTGCTCAGAAGAACTTGTTCTTCTCTCTATAAGATAAGATGATGTGCCTTGACTTTCTTTCTCTCCGTGTCCGGCAGTTGATTTTTGAAGTCAAGTGTATGTTCTCGCATAGACTACATGAATACCCTGTGCATTTTGTAACGGCAAATTATGACCGTACATCAGAAAACCTCCGCTGTGATACCATCTAATAAACAACACAATTCAATTCTGCTTGTCCAGTGTGTGTTTGTTCATTCATTAATTTATTAATTTATTCATCTGGAGTACAGGCAGAGTTGCAGTAAATCCAGAGCCTGTTCCAGAAACCTCCTGAAAAGTCCTGTATGGGACGATAGTCTCTCGATTCCCATCTCATATACTTACTCACAAGGGCACGCCTTCGTACCTAGGACTAATCTGAACTCTCCATGCTACCTAGCACCGTGTTTCTTGAATGAAACTGGAAAAAAAAAACAGAAAAAATGCTAGGTTATTTGTTCTTGTTTTCAGATGTATTAAATCTGGCTAGTTGTTAGCTCTGTTTTCTCCACCAGTTTATTTCTGTTCTGACCTAAGATTAAATTAAAAATGTTTATTTTTTACATACATACATACTTAAGTACATAAATTTTACATTAATGGTCCAGGTTACATGTGAATACTTGAGGTACATCCTTTAATTAACGTGTATTATGACCCATTGTTACATGTGTGCAGATTTAACTATTGTAATAGATGTATGTGGGATAATCAGTGACTTTTTAATTTATTTTTATATGTGCAGTAGTAAAATTAAGTACTTGAATCAACTGACATTTTTTTATTTTGAAAATGAATGTAAAAAAAAAGAAATGTAGATTTGATAAATATCTCAAACATTTCCACACATTAGATAATACTAGCAATAATAATGATGATGATTATATATATATATATACTAGGGTTGTCGAAGTTAACGCGATAATACCACATTAACGCGATCTCACATTTTTGCGATTAAAAAAATTGTGCCGTTAACGCAAATTCTAATTTGGCCCTGTGATTCACCCGTAGTTCATGTTGAGGCTTGTCACGCGCTGCTTCA
>JAOVVF010000001.1:8900407-8916576 GCA_028565595.1 Duopalatinus emarginatus
ATAAAACATACAGTGGGTACAAAATCTGAAACCACATTTAAAATCTGTTTTTTGAAATCAGAAAAAAAATGTGGTTAATCACTTTTCAAGATTCTGCACTATTTTTAGGTCCCAACACATCGACTTTGAGAACTGACTGTTTACTAGTTGTCTGTCGGTAGGTTAGTGGTTTTAATGTTATGGCTGATCTGTGTATGCTAGAGAAAAGGGAATTTAATGAAAAAGGACCATATGCTTTAAATGAAAGCTTTTCCAATTAAAAACATTCATAGGTTTGTGAACAAACCATAAAATATTACATTTCATTCTCCGAGTTCAAATTTTTAATAGGCTTGAAACTCGGCAGGGGTGAAAAACTACTGATAAATTATATTTAAATGAGACTACAAATGTTTTAGGACAACACTGTGCTGTGTGTGAATGTACTAATAGTCAAAAATAAAATTAATCAGTAATAATAATAGAAAGAACTTTTCTAAATAGTGGAATTAAAGTCACAGCAGATGAAAAAAAACTTGTGCCATGTCCATTTTTTTCTATGCCAAAGAATGTGCTTGGATTCAAATCAGAGGTTTGAATTTTGTAATGTAATGTTAGATACGAATATTCAATTTCAATTTCAATAATAGTAACATGAAAGCATAAACATGGCAAAGTAATACCTTATGAAGTTTTATCTGTAAAAAGTGGAATTGCAACTAAACCTAAACTTTGCTAATGTGAGCTCTAATCTGTTTCCATCCCTTGTGAAAAGAAGTATAATTTTTTTAGTTATTCTGGAGCCGGTGATTAGTACAAAATCACTATTAATACATAACAGATTGAACATTAAACACATAAAAGTGTGCTTAAATTATTTTTGTAAGACTATCACTTTGCTGATTAATTACATACTCAGTATATTAAGTTATTTAAGTACACTTTGATGTGTTTTAGTGTTCAGTCTGGAAGCTCAGATAAACATTTAAATTGTATTAAAATTGAGTGGCAACAATAACACAACTTGTATACTCCATATAAATAAACTGTAACTTAATATAACTTTAATTACATTTTAGCAGTGATTTAGTACAAATTAATGGTTCCAAAATAACAACTTTTTTTTCACTACGGATCCTCTACACTAAACACGATCAAACTATCCTTATAATATATAATATGTAAATAATATCAGATAATTGGTTGATCAGAAAAGGGTATGGCAGCATATACAAATATGTATGAGGACACACATTTTCCCCTTTTTTATAGAAAAACAAACAAACCTAAAACTAGTTATTTAATTTAGCCACTTTACACTAACCAATTTAAGTAAATAAAATTAATCTGCTACATATCTGTGTATTAGTCTTTTTCATTCAGATTATTTTCTCTGTTGAATTACCTCATGCAGTTTCTAATCTAAATTTCTTCTCGAAGCAAGCCATATTCCTCTTCTAACCACTTTTGGATTTGCATAACATAAATTAACATGGATCCTAAACAGACTTACCTGGGGGATGTAGTAAAGTAGCATACTCTTTTTCAATAAGGAGCTAGTTAGTCTCAAACACATGTATGAAGATACAGACACACACATGCACCTGCTGGAAACTTAGTGGAGGGATTGAGTAGAAATGTTACTCAGCAGTCACATGTAATGGCATTAGGCGTCTAATCACACCTCTGGCAGGGCATGAAAAGGGTCTTGATCAGATTTGAGGCAGAGCAGATGGTAGGGGCAGGTGGCCATTTTAGACACTTTAAACCATGTATTTGGGTTTACAGACAGATTGGTGGATTGGATATCTATTTTACAGACATTAGTATCACTACTAAGAATTGTTATTTTTAATATTAGAATACACTGAAGTGCCAGAAAAACTGGCACAGATTGGTGGTGGATAATGGTATGGAATTGGATGGGCTGCCTAGTACGTACACAAACAATGTTAGACCCGTTCATGTCCTGCATTCATTCTGATTGGAATGACTGTCCAACAGGACAATGCGCCATCACACACGTCTAGAGACACCAAATTGTGATTACAGGAGCACTCATCTGAGTTTGAAGTTTTGTCATTCCCATCTAAATCACCAGATCTCAAAGTTATTGAGTCTAGGATAAGTTAATACATCTAGGATATCATGCAATGCGTTGTGGAACACAGAAATCCTGCACCTCGGAATACAACAGAATTGTGAAATGTTCTGCAGGAAGTGTGGAGTTCATTGTGTACAGAAGCTTGTGGATTCCAGGCCCCATATTGGATTTGCTCTAACGTAGAGGATGTAGCTACAGCTCAGACTAAGACAGACGCGCCTGGGCAGACTGCCATACACACCGAAACAGCGGGTTGCGAAAACAAGCAGACGACAGCTGACTGCACCGTATGCCATCTTCTTTACGCCAGGAAAGCTTTCTATGGTCTTGCCAACGTCCTTAAAGCATGATTAAGCATGAACAGAACACAACGTTTTGTCTTTGTTGTGTTCAAGCTGCACACGGCAGTGATTGTAATGCTGTATAGTACTAGTATTGTGTAATTATAGTAAACTATAAAACTTACAGGCAATGTTTTTTAACACCAGCTGTAATTATAGTGATAGACAAGTACATAAAATATTTCTTCAGTTGTCTTTTTTTAATCATAAAGCAACTATACACTTACTGGCCATTTTCGAAAGAATCGATGCACTTTTATGCAAATTATTCAATTAGACGATCATGAGGCTGCACCACCACCATGCAAATAAATCATGCAATGATGAAATTAGGTAATGAGCTTCAGTTAATGTTCACATCAAACATCTGGACAACTAGACAGATGTGGACTGGAAAAAAGTTTGGTTTTTTCCCAAATGCAGCTGTCCACGTTTTGGTGAGCCTTTGCTTTGAATTTTGTCAGATTCGATTGATGTATTTTTGTTTAATTCTGTGTAATATCTAGGACATCAGCACTTTCCACAGGCAGCCATGGTCTTGTTGTGATTAAGGAACCATCCTTGTGACTGAAAGGTCACAGGTTTCTCGTGACCAACAAGAAACAACTGAAGGGCCCTTGAGCAAGGCATCTAACCCGCTCCAGCTGTTCCCTGTTCCCTGCTGTAGATATGGTTGCCCACTGCTCTGGGCATGTGTGCTCACTGCCACCTAGTGTGTGTCTGTGTTTCACTGCCTCACTGCGAATCTGGTAAATGTAGAGGTCAAATGCGTAGAGGTCAAACTGTGCACAGAGGACTGAGCTTTGTTCTGCGGCAGCCATGGTCTGGTGGTTAGGGAACTGGTCTTAGGACCAGAGGGTCCCGGGTTCAATCTTCACACAGGGCAAGACATGATAGAAGTGCTTTGAGCAAGGCACCTAAATGCTCCCCTGTGGATTGGGGCTGCCCCACCCCTTCCAAGCAAGTGTGCTCTCTGCCCGCTGGTGTGTGTGTGTGTGTGTGTGTGTGTGTGTGTGTATGTGTGTGTGTGTTTCACTGCTCGGATGGATTAAAAACAGAGGTCACATTCCTCTGTGTGCAAACAGTAGGCAAATAGTTCACTTTTATCTTGAAAGCCGCCATATTGGGTCAGCGACAGGTTTCTCCAATGGGAAGGCGCTCATGTGTCATGTAACTTTCAACTGACTCTGTATTTTGCGCAGGCTGGTCTGTACCAGTTTTTCTGGCACTTCAGTGAATATAACGCGTATGTACATATATACAAAGTATATGAAACAATGTCAAAGTGCCATAAATACTATAGAGGGAGGACAGTGTAGTCGTTTAATACACTGTTTGTCACTAGATGGCGCTGATGCGCCAGTCTGGTGTTTATCAACCGCCATGAAGAAGAAGGAGAAGAAGTGGGCTTTTCCCATAATGCCTTTCTTCCCGGAAGTGTCATTTCCTGTTGATGATTTGGATTGGACGCTTATTATGGGTGGAAAATAGAAACCAGTTAGCTGTCTCCTGAATCCTGATTCGTTTATTTATTATTATTATTTTTTCTCAGACTAGACCGAAACTCTGCCACCATGACAAATGGTAGGTCCTGTAACACGACCACATTCATTTATCACCTGTCCTTATCTGTCACTTAGATACATGGCTAAAGAGGTTGGTTAGCAAGCTAATGTTAGCCTGTTAGCTTAGCTAACCCAACTGTGGACGTGGCTGCATACAGAGCAGGTTTAGCTAGAGTTAAAGTAATGAGGAATGGCTAAATTCTTATATAATGGCCACAAATCAGTCATTTAGTCGTTTATTTGTGAGACTGTTGAACCTGGAGGTGTCGAAATGAGCAGACAAGTCGTTTTGGTTAGCAGTGTATGCTAATTCAGGTTATCTAGGCTAGTTATCACTATTAATTATTAACTATTATCACTATTAATTATCAGCTATTAATTTAGTGTCTCAGAAACCTGGATATCTCACAAGTGGGGTCAAATTATGAGCTGTATAGTCATCAAGATGCCAACCTAGTTTTATAATTACCATGTAATTACTATGTAATAGTTGCATGATTGACTAATCTCCACATCTCATCCAACACCTTTCTTCGCAGTGTACTCCTTCGACGGCATCCTTGTATTCGGACTTCTCTTCATCTGTACTTGTGCATACCTGAAGAAGGTTCCTCGCCTCAACAGCTGGCTCTTATCTGAGAAAAAGGGAGTGTGGGGCGTCTTCTATAAAGGCGAGTGTCTCTGTATAAGTCGCTCATCCTGGCAAGGGTATGTCATTTTCACAGAACAATGATCTACAGCGGTGAAGAAAAAAACACCCAAGAGTATTGTGTGACAGTAGGTGGCAATGGAAAATGCCAGACTGAAAGGCGATCGCTGCAGCGGAGAGGAAAAAATGGACCAAAAAGGATTGCTTTTCAGTAGTAATGTGGAGAAAGAGCACTAAAAATAGCAAAGACTAGCCCATTTGGTCTGATCCCCTAAAAGACCCACAGAAGGATCTCTTGCAATCTTAATGTTATGGCAGATTGGTGTATGTCTTTGTGCTAGAAATGAATAGCAGTTAGTACTCGGTTGAAGCATTTGAAGCTTGTGTATACTATTATAAGTAAATAGCGTTTGCTATTGTCACATTTTACACCTTTGTTAGAATGATGTGCAGGCAGTTAAAGAGCTATTTTACACCAAAAGATTTTTCTTAAACAAGCTTCAAACTGGTTTCAACTAACTCTGTCCTTTACCCCAGATCTCATTAAATTTTACAAACAAATGTTTAGACTAGTCTAATACTTGGTAGGTCCCCCACAGCGCATGACCTCCACAGGTAATAAACACCATATACTCCCTTCTGTATTCCTAAGCATGTTTTGTGGCATTTGGTGATTTAGTGGATTTGGTGATTTAGGTGTTAATGACGAAACCCCAAACTTAGATAAGTGTTCCTTTGGTGTCTCTAGACGTATGTGGTGGTGCCTTTTTTTTTTTTTTTTTTTTTTTTTTTTGGAGAGACGCCAAACCTATCAGAATTAATGCATCTATCAGTTTTTCTTGTGCTTCCGCGTATATTTACCTGATCTTTTCCTCTCTCTTTCTCTCTCTCTCTCTCTCTCTCTCTCTCTCTCTCTCGTTACCCACTCACAGCGGCAGTAATTGGGACTCGGCTTCACATTGCCGTGGCGCTCTCCTGTTTGTGCATGGCCTTCTATCTGGTCTTCTTAAAATGACACAGATGAAGCCACATCATGGACCTTGTTTGGATGCTGGAGGCCTGGAGTGCCATGGAAAACGCCACACAGGCGTATCCTACCGTCAGGATGCACATGCAGACACTGCTCCACATTCCTACTTCCTACCTGTTCCTGAAGTTGTAATCATCTTGTCCTTTATATTTCTCTTACGATCATTTGTCTTGGACTCGAGCTGCAGGGAGATGCGTCTAAAGGGGTGTAATGAAAAGATTAACTACAAGTGAATGAATATCGTATGAATATTTACTTGGTGGTTTAAGGTTATTGTCATGGTTGAACATGAAACGGTGCAAAGTGTAGAAAGACACTATCTTTTTTTTTTTTTCCTGAATTATTTGACAATTGATTCATTTTTGTAGAGGCAAAGTGTTTAATATGGCTGTAGCTTGGCTGCATTAACTAAATCTTCTATTTGGAGAATAAATCTAGCCTAATATTTCTCATCAGTGGCAGTAGTTTCTGCATGATGCCTTGATGTGCCAGTCCTCTCTCACGCACTTTCAAACAGAGGCTTTGGTTAATGCAGTGAATTAGTATAAACTGGATAGACGGCGCCAGTATGGAAAATCAAAAACACGATCCACTTTGCCCACGCTTGTCTGTTGGATTTGCATGTTACATTAATATGCATTCCTCTCATGCCTGTTAATGCCACGGTTTCAGCTCTTGTTTCAGTGCTACCAAATCTGATCCACTGCTTCTTTTTTTTTTGTGGTGTGGTGTAAATAAGATCATATTATAATGTAGATTCTTTTGAGCAACATCAGTACAGTGTTGGAGATTGATATTTCTAAATATACCATATAAGATAAGAGTAAATAGTATAATATTAAAGTGAAATCTAATAATTGGGATGGGATTTTTTTTTTTAAAGCAATAAGTAATAATAAGTAATCTGTCCTGCTTATTTAACCATCCAAACGAATACAAGCTCACATCGTACTTATCACGTAATGCCAACGTAGATCTAGTTTTAATACTGATGTGCAGATTCGACCTTATGGTTAGCAGCCTATTTGGTATCGCCAGCTTCAATAAATCATTTTGTATAAACGTGTAAATTTGCTCCTGTCCTTCTGAGCACCGCTGTCTCTACGGAGAGGAAATGCTTCTTGGTAAGTGGAAGGTTTTAGTATCCTTGTTCTTTTTGTATTTAAACTGAACTACATAATAAAGAGGATGTAAGCCTAACTTACAGAAAAGACATACATTATTTATTGATGTAATCTCCTGCTTTTCAAAAGTCAACAAGTTTTGTATTCCTTCATGTAGGCTGAGCTGCAAGCCACTAATGCACCACTGTCTTCACATGAAACTTCGTTCTCCTGGGGCTTATTTCAGGGCACTAAGCAGGTGATCAGGGCTATAGGGAGGATGCTTTAACACACAAAAAGTTTTTGAGGATTGTTGATAGTATGGGCATCTTCAGTGAGCATCATACTGTAATGAGCACTGTTGATTGTTGAGCCTTTTTATTACTGCACTCTGCTCTTCTTAATGCAAATTACAA
Organism: Duopalatinus emarginatus; assembly: GCA_028565595.1. NCBI lineage: Eukaryota > Metazoa > Chordata > Actinopteri > Siluriformes > Pimelodidae > Duopalatinus > Duopalatinus emarginatus. The sequence continues at coordinate 8,907,595 of JAOVVF010000001.1, forward strand.
GTTAGGCAGCCATTTTTTCTTACAGTGCAGTCACAAATAAACTGATTTAACACGCTCAAACCTGCACAGCAGTGACTGGACAGACAGCGACCTAGTACAGAAAGCGTTAATAAGACACTGCAGTCAACAGAAGTTTTAGTGTAAATGGAATGCAGGCAATTTTCGTACATAGATTGGTAGTGGCTCTATAATGGTGGGGGGTTTGTTTAACACTGGTACGTCTACAAACGTCTCTGTGTACCAGATTGTCTGGCACTTCAGTGTACTAAAGAATGAACAATTTATATGGGATAATGATCAGTAATGTAATGTTACTTGACCTGACAAAGCAGCAGCTTGTATTAATATTACAAACGTGATGAGAGGAATTTGTCTGTGATTATATGCATGTCCATGCAGCTCTAAACTGACCCAGGAGGTGTGGATGTAATCAGATTTCTACTACTGAATCCTGAATCATGTGATCATATGAGTGTTTATAAGACACAGCAGTGTGCAAAAAGTCTTAGGCACCCTGTATTGTGTTTAGTACAAATTTTGTTATATACAAAGTCTGTTATTTTATTAATTTTGCATTATTGTGTTTGGGTCATGAAATATTTCCAAAGATTCTATAATAATAACAACAACAACAATAATAATAATAACCATAATAATAATAACAACAACAATAATAATAATAACCATAATAATAATAATAACAACAACAACAATAATAATAACCATAATAATAATAATAACAATAATAATAATAATAATAATAATAACAACAACAACAACAATAATAATAATAACCATAATAATAATAACAACAATAATAATAATAATAATAATAATAACAACAACAATAATAATAACCATAATAATAATAACAACAACAACAACAACAATAATAATAATAATAATAACAACAACAATAATAATAACCATAATAATAATAATAACAACAACAACAACAACAACAACAACAATAATAATAATAATAATAATAATAACAACAATAATAATAATAATAATAATAACAACAATAATAATAACCATAATAATAATAATAATAATAACAATAATAAATATAATAATAATAATAATAATAATAATAACAACAACAACAACAATAATAATAATAATAATAATAATAATAATGCTATAGAAAAAGAATTTTATGTCAGTAAAGAAAACAACTTATTAAATCAGATTAAAACATAATTAAGTGTTTTTTAAAACTGATTATTCAATTTCCTAATAAAACTGTACCATCCTTACCTGGGACTACTATTTTAGAAAAAAAAAAAGAAAAGTGTAGTCACACCAAATCCTGACTTTCTTTACTTTATTACTGTTTACTGCTCATTGTGGGGTTTTTCTTTTAAATGGTAAAAACTGCTTTACAACATTTCTCTGCATGTACCTAAGACTTTTACACAGCACTGTATATAAACTCAGTTCAGGACCTCTACACTTTAGGACAAGTCCTTTAGAGTCTGCATGATGTGCAATTACTCAAAGCAGCCACAAGGTGGGGGAGAAGTAAAGGTGGACGTGACGTGTGGCACATGCATGTGAGGAGGGAAACACTGCTGATAAACAAGTACAAGGCATTAGGTCGTGCAGAGATCTGTATCAGCTGTCTGAACCACACACACACACACACACACACACACACTGAAGTAAACATGAGGAGGAGGTGAAGTTACATGCTCTCAGTATATCACACATGTACAGTGGTAACACGTGATCTACAGACAAGTGTTTTGTTTAGACTTCTTCCGTTCTTGTACGCCCACCCACACGCACACGTACACGCCCAGTCCACGCGAGATCGAGCAAATCGCGTGCGTGCTCACACACTGACGACAAACAGGACAGCGCGTGCAGCATTCAATAACACGACACGTGTTGAAGTGTTTTCGTTAAAGAAAAGCATGAACGTGTGGGCTGTTTATGAGTGAATGTTAAATAAATGTTACAGAAACACTGCCTGGGTTGCTGTAGTGTAGTGTAGACGGTTTGTGCAAAAAAACAACAACATTTTTTTATAATTATTGCAGGTACTTTATTAGTGACTTTTTACACAATTTATATGTATAAACAGTAATATTAAACAGTGTCAGGGGAAAATAAGGACATAAAAATGACAAGTTAACTATTGTGAAAATATGGATGTGATATAAAATCAATTACATTGTATATAAATGATAGTAATGTTATAGTAAAGTACTAGGGATAATAAAAACCTTATTTAAAAGAAAAATCTGGATGCAATATTTTACTGTGTGTAATATTATTAATATAACTGCAATTAATTATACACATATTACATTTAATATTCAATTATTAATCAATCATTATATATAAATAATTTTAATATTAAACAGTACCAAGGAAAATAAAGACATTATAAACCAAAAACAAAAAACAACAAGAAACAAACAATTTAAAAGAAAAAACCGGTTAGGTGAAATATGAAATTAATAATATATGCATGTCTTGTAGATAGTAAGAATAAAGAGCTTGTAAAACTGTATATGTTAAATAAACGCATTTAAAACCAATATAAAAATAATAATTACAGACAATGTTGTATTAGTGTAACATTATCAAGGTCTGTGCAAATGACTGTGTAATTAAGGTTAGTTATAAACCCACACATCCTGAATGTTCACCTGAACAGAAGTGTTGAAAACAGTCATGAACAGAGTTGTGGTGTGTTTAGTGAAGGCTGCACTGAGTCAGGGGAAACTCTCCTACAGAGAGCGGAGCTCGCGCAGAGGAGAGAGAGAGAGAGAGAGAGAGAGAGAGAGAGCGAGCAGAGACGCGCAGTAACCTGGCAAGAGGATCAGCACGAGCGTGAGCGCGAGCAGAAACCGCACCTGCAGCAGGGGCTCGTGCACTGATCCTGAATTCTGGAGGTTGTTGTTGTTGGTGGTGTTTGTGGTGATTTTGAACTGAAGCCTCAGGTTCAGGAAGTGAAGAATCTAGAGAAAAAGGAGAAGAAGAAGGAGGAGAAGAAGAAGGGGAGGAGGGGAGAGGAAGAGGGGGCAGTAGAAGTTTTTTTTTACCCGGACTGAGCTCGTGCTGTTGGGAGAGGAACGGAGGAATGTCCCAGAAGCAGGAGAGACCCGCTTTCTACCGACAGGAGCTTAATAAAACCATATGGGAGGTACCTGAGAGGTACCAGAACCTCGCTCCGGTCGGCTCGGGCGCTTATGGATCAGTGTGGTGAGTGTTACTTTAGTTTCCTTTTGCACTTCGACGTGGTGCATTATTGCTACAGTGTTGCACAACTCGGCTCGTGAGAGGTGCACAAGTGACAACCCCAGGGATTGCACGTGCTGATGCATACATGCATTCACCTTCATATGTTCCTCCTCACTTGCTCTTGTCTTTGTGCATGTCTGCATGTGTGCATGTCTGCTTCCAAACCCACGGACCTGTTCATCTCCATGAGCTCGTGTTGACAGAAAACATGCATAAGTTATAAAGTGTGTGAGACCCTCCAGGTCCAGGTGTGTGTGGATTTCATTCCTTGTCACAGGATAGTGAGGAGAAGGTGGACATTTTGGTAAGACACACACTCTACAGTGTTCTTGCTGGACAGGATGATGTCACCCAGCATGTGTCTGACTCACACTTCCAGGATTAGGTGGTCTCCTCACTGCTGCTTCAGTGACTCATGCTTGATGGGGGCTTCCATCCCCTTGGGCGATGTGTGTGTGTGAGAGAGAGATATGCATTACCAGGCAAAATAAATTATGTTGAAATAGTATCAGACCTGTCTGATCCTTGACCTCGAACCGGTGAGTGTGCCATGGGTGTTGGCATGAATGAGCTCCTCTGTCCCATTGACAACTTCTAGGACACCACGGAAACCCTGAGTCACACTATTATTGCAGCATGATAGATCAGTCCCTCCTTTAATTTAAAGCCTCTGTTTATATTTTCTGGCCCAGAAAAAAAAACTGTAAAAATAACTCATAGCAAGGGTCGTCTCATTTCAGGAGAGTGTGGGGCCAATTAAGGCAAGTGGTTTGGCTTGTCGGGAGCTTTCTACAACATACAAACTGTTTCTTTAATCGCTATGAATTGCAGTTCTTATATGCTGTGATATAAGTGGAACAAAACACATCGGGTTATAATGATTATCCTCAGGTATAATGTCATTCTGCATCACATTTCCTTGCACTTATTATTATTTTCCTATAACAGCATGCACTAGAGTGTTTGGGTCCTTATGTGTCATGTACCTCATAACCAGGTTTTGTTTTTCTGGCCCTGAAATAGGCTCCACCCTTGAGCAAAACGCAGCTTTTTGTGGAAAAAGCCGAAGTCAGTTTGTGTTATAGCGGAGGCTTGTTACCACATGTAGAGGCAACAGGGTGATTTAAAATTACGCACTGCTGCTTTAAGCACAGTTTGAGCTCACTCAGGCTGGATATGAGAGCAGCAGGGATTTGCTTTGGAGTGTGGAAAAGTCAGTTACAATGTAGCTGCTGTTCAGATATCACGGGTCTGTTCTGTTCTACACGTCCAGAGTGTCTACGACTTGGATTAGAAGTGCAGGAGTGTCTTATTCTCGGAGCGTAAATAGATCACCAGCGTGAACCTTCCATGCAAATGCCAGCTTGGTAAATCAGTCTTTATGCCTGTGGTTGAATGGTTCATTCCTTTCACTGCTGGAGCTTTGTAGTTTTTAGGATGCCGCCTGCAGAACAAATGCAACTTCATAATTTTGTGTGTTTTTTTACTTCTTCAGTGGCTCGTGCTTTTTTCTACTGATTTCACGGTGCTGTTATTGGGCAGAGGTGTGGTATTGTTTGCGTGGCTCTTGTTCCAGTTGAGCAGAAAGGAAAATTCAGCATATTTTCTCTCAGGCGTGCAGAACCTTTGTGGAAATGGCACGCGCTGTGAGGGCGAAGTGTGCCATGACATGCTTTCCACTTCCTGAGTGCTGCAAAGCCTCTGGAATGCGAGTGCAGATGTAGGGAAGGTGGGCCACGGCTACAGGTGTGTCTAAAGGTCAGGATTCAAAACGAAAAAATGACTCGAGCAAGAAAAATTTGTTAGTGTTTATTCACATGTCTGAATCACTGAGAAGATTTTTAGCGTCAATCTGTATGCAGGGTGTTTTAAGCATTCTTCATTGCTGAGTGGTTGCTCTTATTCAACCACAGGCTTTGTGGATCTGGCACCATCAGGCAGGAAATTCAGCATTAATGCTACTTGTGTTCAGAGGCCAAACCATCTGGCTGAATTTGCAGCACTGGTGGAACTTCAGGGGATTTTTTTACTTTGTTCTTTTGCAGCTTGTTGCTCTCTGGAGTACACTGGGAGCTATCTTTTCTTGCATCTTGTGATCAGCTGAGGCGGTCCGACGTGCAAAATTCTGTACGCACTCATTTGCGTGTCAGTCTTTTCAGGAACGCCGGCACAAACTTGACACACAGAAGCTGGAAAATGCTTCCTCTTGCATTGCATTGCGCACATACTTTCTAAGCACTGCCTAGTACCACACAGATAGCTGTTCCCGGATCTGGTCTAAAACCCTGGCCTTCACGGGCACTGAGTAATGTGTAACATAGTCTCCTGTGCCTAGATAAGGAAATGGGAGCTGTCCCTCAAGCCCTGGTGGTTTCCCATGTTTCACAATCTCAATCTGAGTCAGAGTTTCCAAACCGTTTGTGCACAGATGGTGTATGTCATAGCCAGGCACGTCCAAACTACTGAAAATCCTAGGACAGTGTTTTAACAGCGCAGGCTTTGTGTGGAGCACTTATGCTTTTAGGTTTGTGTGCGTTCGAGTGGGATTCGGCTGCGCAACGAGGCCGATCTGATCCACATTCGCTGTTATGTAAGTATTTAATAAGGGAAGGTGAGGCAGCAGCAAAGTAGGACACTGCAGACTCCTCTGGTGTGGAAACCAAAGATTTGTTTCATATCCACGTAAACATAAACAGTCTTGTAATTAGGCCGGATTCACCTCTTTTGTTGTCTCTGTGGATTCCTACTTCCTGAAATGCGTTCAGATATATGTGTGTTAGGAGGAGAACACTTGAGGCATGCTGTAACAGGAAAACTACTAACCATGCTATGGTGTGATATGGCCTACTATGAAGCAGGTTTATTATTCTGGATATTTTCCAATAGCTGAATATCCTGAAGTGTGTTATTCCTCTTAGCAACCTGCCAACAAATATTTGTTTATAGGTACCTTTACTGTTGTAGAACCTCTGTGGGACAAGTTGTCCTCAGTTTCCAGCTACAAACAAATTCCCTCGCTTTTATAAAAGTCACTATACCATCATAATATATTACAATTTAATATGCATTAATAGAAACCTTCTTTCAGAGCTGCACATTTTCTGAGAATTCATCAGTACTGTGGATATGATCTGAAATTCCCAGATCTCATAAGCTTATCATTCTCTATTAATTTATGTGGACTTGGACACTGCAAGTATACTGATGCCTTTGTATTATTGCTTCCTGTGTTTTACTGGCCAGTGCTTTCTCTTATAGCTTTTTGAATAAGTTTATCAGTGTGAGTGACAATGTGGTTATTCTTTGGGGACCGCTGTACCTTTTTGTCTTCTCCGTCTGTACAAGCTTGGCCTAGTTACACTTCCTGGAATTCTTACTGACTCGTCTATAGAGCACGCCAGAGCAAAGTGCTGTTGTAATTGTCAGGCCATTGTTCCTGAAGATCACACACGATTAGCAGTGCATGGATCACACACACAATTAGTGTATAATGAGTTTCAGTGCTCCCGGGAAGCAGTTTATTGGGAAAGGAAGATGCCGGAGCTGGAAAGTGAACAGAACATTAAAATTGACTAATTTATTATTTTTTATGTCATTTTAACTGCTCTACATTTTAACTCCTCTTCATATTTTATCACTGATTATCACTATATTTTGCTCTGATTTTGATACAGTGACCTTTCACTGTCATTTCTGGGTTGCCCAGATTTATATGACACATAATGGGAACATGACAAAGTGGTTCTATGTTACCCAGTTTTACATATGTGCTCCCGCAGGACCCGAGGGTTAGGGTGAGGGCCCTGGGCTAGAGTTAGGATCATGGATTAAGGTTAGAACCCTGGATTAATATTAGGATTAGGACCATGTGTTAGGATCTGAATCCTGGGTTATGGTTAGGGTTAGGACCTTGTGTTAAGATTAAGTGTTAGGGTTAGGACTATGGTTAGGAGCCTGGATTAATGTTAGGCCTCTGGATTAGGGTTAGGACCCTGGAAACATAGAAACCTGAAACATTGGGACCATCAGAACATATACACTCCCGTTTTTATAATTGAGTTCAGCTTCTTTATATTGCAAAAATACACTCAAGCTCTTACGCCTATCATATTCAAAAATATATATGCAAATGATTAGGACAGTGTTGTAACCCGGGAACTTGTGCTGTGTTTATACAGGGCCATGTTCACTTTTTCTGCTCATTGCTGTAAGCCACTTCAGAATGTTCTGCTTACTCAAAGTCCGCAAGTTGGGAAGTAAAGTTTCACTGTCTTGTGGAACCCATGAATAATCTGCTAGCGGCCAATGCTACATGTAATTACAGTCACTTTCAATTGTGTAAGAGTCATATCTTCAACTATTATTATGATATCCTAATTGTATTCAAACAATTCAAACTGAGACTCTGATACTGAAATTGTGTCAAACTGTGACAAATGTTCTTAGAGGTTTACACCTCAGGTACAGTATATTCATAACCCTCGGAATTGTAGATATGCCAGTTTGTGGTCTTTTAGACATAAAACAAACATATTAAAGTGTATTATTCTTAATAGATCCTGTAAAGTGACAGGTTCAGGGTTCCAATCCAATACAATGTGTGTACAATAGGTCCCTTAATTCCTAAATGATCTTAGCAAGAAATTTTGCACTTTTGAAAACTCCACCTCATGTTTTATCTCGGCCCTTCCAGACTAATCACAGTGTCCCCAGGGCACTGCATAAACTGTTTTCCACGTTCCTGATTTGTGACAGATAAGGCCAACGACACTGTGTTCTTCTTTTCTGCAGCTCGTCGTATGACGTCAAAACGGGCCTGAAGGTTGCTGTAAAGAAGCTGTCACGACCTTTCCAGTCCATCATCCACGCCAAGCGCACCTACCGAGAACTGCGGCTACTCAAGCACATGAAACACGAGAACGTGAGTCGCACCGCTCGCTGCAATTACAGAAGCAGAAGTATAACAGGGCCAGAGAGATCTGCCGGGATATAAATAGTAGTAATAGTTGAGGTGCATGTGCTTACTGTCAAACCCAATTCTCATACAAATGAATACAGTGTGTACAAAGGGTCTGTCATGGTGATCTTCATTTTTTTGCATTGACTGAGACTAATGTACAAGTGTTTGCTTCCTTTTACCACACCCACAAAAGCAGCAAAACGCAAACATCCTCTGTTTGTGGGACCGTGAGCCCCGAATCCTGTGTGGCATGCAATTCTTATGCAACATTATTGATAGCTATCTTACTTTTGCAGACAGTGTGTGAGAGAGACTGACTATATCTCAGTTGGGGGTGGTACATTGCATATTGCTTAATTATTCTACTTAGAGACTAAATTGTATGTTGTCAGAGAGATCTGAGGTTTACCAGTTTAACTTAATTCTGCAAAGGCTTTTATATTCTGCCTGAGCTATCTGTGGATAATGTTCAGTTACAGATTTACCTCTGTTACAAAGTGCTAACACTGGAGACTCCTTTCAAAGAACATAATCTAGAGTATTCATACATGCCCAGGTTTTATTAATCTAGAGCATTCATACATGCCCAGGTTTTGTTAGTCTGGAGCATACATACAGGCCCAGGTTTTGTTAATCTAGAGTATTCATTCATGCCCAGGTTTTGTTAATCTAGAGTATTCATACATGCCCAGGTTTTGTTAATCTAGAGCATACATACAGGCCCAGGTTTTATTAATCTAGAGTATTCATACATGCCCAGGTTT
>JAOVVF010000001.1:8930977-8953081 GCA_028565595.1 Duopalatinus emarginatus
TATATATGACTAATCCCCTCTTTTTCTAATTACTGACTTTCAACAAGCCTCCTCTAGGCTTGTAAAATGAAAATTATTCACAACTGGAAAGAATAAGTTCCAACAGAGGGTATTTTCCAAGGAGGACAGATGGGACAAAACCAATGTAATGAGTCACTGAAGAGTACTGATGACTATTTAGAATTATGTAATGCTAGCATAGATTCTAAAAACAAATGACAGTACTATGGCTAGCAGTGTATACCAAGAAGGGACGACCATTTAGCATGAGAAAGATGAATTATTATCACTGATTCCCTGGACCCAGTAATGCTAGTATGGCTAGCAAAATGGGAAAAAACAACAAATGTCTATTATGATTTTAAAGCTAACTGCGTGACTGAATTCATTGTCAGAAACACTTTTGGGTCAGGTATTTATTTAAACCTCTAACTCCACACCTTGAACTGAGACACTGCTGTTTATTATGCTCTGCTGGTCTAAAATGATGTGTTTTTTTTTAGAGAGATGTTCATCCTTTATCCACTAGTCACCCTAGCCACCCCCCCCCTCCCCTTCTCTCCTGCTTTCTGCCTGCTTTTTGTCTGAGATGCAGCTCTGACCCAGTTCCTACCAGACTTTCAGTGGTGTGTTTGCCAAAGCTTAGCTTTAACACTGGGTGTAAAAACACTAGCACGCACTGTTTATGCTGCTTGTCGTCGTAGCATGACTGATGATCAGGGGAGATTCATTAAATATTCATGTGTGTGCTGAGCGGTAGTTATGAAATGCTGCAGTTTCTAGTTGCTGTATGATTTCCTATTAGATTTTTTTTTTTTAATTAATTATTCCACATGAATAAATTTCCAGTGGTCTGCGGTTTGGCTTGTAGATTATCTCAAAGCATGAGAGAACTAATTTTTTTGTTCTCTCTCCCCCCACAACAGGCCAGAAACTACATAAACTCTTTGCCACACATGCCAAAGAGGAACTTTGCAGATGTATTCATTGGTGCCAACCCATTAGGTATTACAGCTCTTATCTTCTGTGTTCAGTTTGATCTAAAATATAATATAAAATCCACACAGACTGAAAGGAAACTTAAAGACAAACCAACGTGATGTTCATGCTTTCTTTCAGCCGTGGACCTGCTGGAAAAGATGCTGGTTTTGGACACGGATACGCGGATCACGGCTTCAGAGGCACTGGCCCACCCTTACTTCGCACAATATCACGACCCAGACGATGAACCTGAGGCCGAGCCGTACGACCAGAGCTTCGAGAGCCGAGAGCTGGACATTGAGGAATGGAAAAGTAAGCAGATGATTAAATAAGGTGTAAAAATTAGAGGTCATTAAGCAATAATGACTGCACAACCCAAAATTATGGTTTTGCTATGTATCACATTATCTACATAGATCTTCAGAAGAAGTTAATGATAAATGTCATATAACAAAATATGTAAAATATGTCTACAGTTACTTACATTTACTAACCCTAGGATTGTTCTTAAAGGAATTTCAGTACACTGCATTTCATGCAGGCTCGTGGAGTCCATGCCTCATTGGGGACCTACCAAATTTTAGACTGGTGTTTTAGATTTTATGTATATAAAGCATTAAAGGTTGAAATTACAACTGTAACATTTTAACATGATGTTAGGATGAGACCGTTGTGGGACAGTGTCTTACGCAAGCTGTACTTATATAGTTTTACATCACTTAATAGCCAACACTGGATCAGTAAAGTAGCTTGCTAATGTTTCCTAAGGGCTTTGTGGTATCTGTGTATCCACTCATGTTTAATGCCACAAATTCCTCCATCTAAAGAAGTAGACCTGGATCTGAAGAGATTGATTCCACAGACTTGGAGTTTACTTTCCGAAACCTTTGGCTGAACAATTTGGTAAAGCATTCACAAGAAGAAATGCCTTTAGACTTCTATTATGTATACATGTGTTAAGTGATTTTATTCTGTAGAAGGAAATGTTCCAGTCATGTTGACTGAGATCTGGTTACTTAGGTGTGGCAAAACCCCAAACTCAAATGAGTGTTCCTCTAACAATAATTTAGAGTCTCTGCGTTGTCATGATGGAAAAGAGGCCGAACCCATCAGAATAAATGCAGGACATAAACGGGTGTAACTTGTCAGAAAGGAGACACACACAGTGTTCACCTGTCAGAGATGTTTGTAGACCTACCAGCTAAACAAATCCCATACCATTATGAAGCCATCACCAGCCTGTGTATTTTGCATAGGCTCGTCCGTCCCGGCTTTTACGTCACATTTTAGACCTTAAAGAAATTCCAGCACTGTTTTATAGGTACCGTGTAAAAGTATGGGTTTAAACAAGCAATATTCCTATGTCCTCAGGGCTGACGTATGAGGAAGTCCTGAGCTTCGAGCCTCCCATTTTTGATGGAGACGAGATGGAGTCATGAGTCTGTCCTTCCTCGCCTTCTGGAGTGACAGAAGCTGCCTCATAACCAACTTTAAACAGGAAACACACACATACCCACATACACATAAACACACAGAGTGACATTAAAGGAACAGTCTGACCAAACACTGTTAATGCACATCATGAATGGAGGCTGTAGCCTTGAATTAGCATCATGCATATAGAACTGTGCTAGTGGTTTGGGGGTATTAGCATACTTTGGTTACATTGCTCCTTTATAGTGCCTGTGCCATCATGCAGTACTGGCTTCCTGATTATAAGAGACTCTTTACACCTCCACTACGGAGACTGAGAATGTAGAGTATTACTGAGTAATATTTTTTCCCTCTGTAACAAGCTGTTCTTGGTTCTGTTCCTTTCTATCTGTTTTTATGTCATTTTAAAATGAATTTCATGAATAATGTTGTTATTTAAATTTGAGATTTGGGGGTGGGGGGGTGGTACCATGTCCGTCTACTACTATCGAACGCTTTTCCCTGTAGTTTATTCACAGAAGTGCGGTCCCCACGTTTAGCTGGTACAGTCACAACGGTCGTGAGGCATTCTTAACCGAGACATGAGCTGTAAATAAAACATGTAAATAAATGAAATTGTCCAGGAACGCTCGTCTTAATGAGTTCCACCTGCTGTTGTTAAATCATGAATTGAATCAATCACTGAATGTAAAATAGATTATGTGTTTTGCAGGATAAGCTCGTGTCTGCCTATCAGCGCTCTCCCTTTATCTCTCAACATTTATCCAGACTAGGAATCCTTAGGGACTCCAGGTGATCTCTGCTTTGCCCCGTCCCAAGCTCCAGGCACAATATTTTAGTGCTAGATATTTAAAGCTACAAAAATATGGAGCGTCAGTCTCGAAAAGCCGCCACCCTCGAACAGAGTTCGTGAGCTTGAATCCTGGGTGATGCCACAGCCATCCGTGACTGAAGGCCTAGAGAGCAGAACTGCTCATGCTCTCAGTGAGGGAGGGAGGGAGGGGAGGCGTACCGTCTCTCCCCTGTCAATCATAGACGCTAGCCAGTCATGGACATGTGTGAGCTCATGCATACATAAGTGGGTGGAAGCACTTTCCTTAAAGTGTTATGCCACCCTCTGATGTTGCATAATGCATAAAAGAAGAGGTGGCTGGCTGCATGTGTCTTGGAGGAAGCATGTGATGGCCTTCACCCTTTCCAGTTGGTAGCTTTTGTATGATAGTGGAGAGAGGGTTTGGGGAACCACCATGCAGCTACAAGACGTTTTCATCTTCCAAATTGTAGGTAATATATCTTCAGTAGTGCCTGATAAGCAAAAGAATGTCCAGCTTCCTTCCTGTGGGTTGATCGTAGGACTATTTATAAATACGAAAATTCACCAGTAATTTGAGATCACATATTTGCTTGTTCCACCATCTTTAGAGGAAATGTACACCCGAGCACCTGTCTTTACAGCCTGGCTGCGTTGGCCCTCTTTTCCATGTGCCATATCTTATTATTTAGATCATTTTTCAATCTGTTATATTCGAACTGGACACCGCTTAGTCAGTTGGACAGATAAATTACACTGTGCTGAGTGTCAAGTGTTGAGGGAGTTATAGCAGAGTGTTCCAGTATGATCATGTTTCCAAGTGTCCTGTAACTCATCATTCTCCATCAGGACACCCTTTCTTTCACAGCCTGAAGTTTCTCGTTTGCTGTTATTTTGAACTGGTCTCGGTGCTGCAGTGTCAATCTGAGCCAAAACCTGTGTTCGATCCCATTTTTAGCACAGACAGACGACCAACAAAAGAATGTGGGTACATCCCAAACCCTGTACTACTTTATTAAATAGGATTGGACATAACATACCTGCATACATACAAGTGGCATACTATTTTGATATTCCAGTTAATAGGGTTTGGGACACAGACTTTCTGTCTTTTCTTTTATTTTCTTATCTTTTTTTTTTTTTTTGGAACACCTTAAACCGTGCCAGCATCTAACTTATTACATTAGTTATATTTGTTAAGATTATTTTGTGTGTGTTTTCCATGGTGTATATTTTTAATTTCATTCTGCATTACTTTGTTTTGAGCATGATTAGCAGTGCGTGAGGGGAATGTAAGGTTGTTTTTATGTTTACAATAACTTGTTCAAATCACAAATGGTCAGTCATACACCAGGGTTTCCATAACTGTGTTGTTTTCATGTGGTCTGTTTGTAATACAAAAGGAAAGACAATTACGTCCTTTTGTACCACTTGGCTATCTAGTGCAAGCAGCTGAAAACCTGTAAACCACTGATAGCACAATAAAGGCAATTATTATTTTTCAACATCCCGTTCTTGCTTCTTTGTGCTGTGTGCGGTTGTCTGGACATGCTTGAACGAAATACTCTTTTGTGTACTTATTGTTCATGAGGAGAGCTCTGCTTCCTCTTGCATCAGTCTTGTTTACTGCAGTGCTGGTGCTTATCAAAGAAACACTACCCCCTGGTGGTCAGCTACTGGTATTATTATTATTATTATTATTATTATTATTATTATTATTATTATTATTATTATTATTATTATGCCTAAGAATTATTAAGATGTCAAATTATTTTTTATAACAGCATCTCTGACAATCATTTCACTTTACAAAATTACAGGTTTATATTATTTATAGTAACTGCTTCACACTGTCTGAGCGTAATAATTATTTTAAAACATGATTGTTAAAAGATAAGATCACTGGCATGTCCCATGGATTACCAGCTAAACAAATACCATACCATTAGGGAGCCACTACCAGCATGAAAATATGCATTTTACCAGTTTTTTGGCACTTCAGCATACACTGCAGCATGGTGAAATTCTTTTTCTTGTTTGGAGATTGCGGACATAGCTCAGGGTTAATCAGGATCCTGGAGCAAAGAGGGTTTCTTGAGGGCCCAACAGTGGCCCAGCTTGGTGTTTGCTGGGGCTTGAACCACTGAGCCACCGCTGCTGTTGATGTTGACAACAATGTTGATTATTGTTTCATTTCCTTTCCTCCCATTAAAGGTGTTCATGCTCTTTTCTTGGATAAACAATAAAAAAATAATTTTCCCACAAATGGTGGTGTACTCAAAGTCTTTGAATTGACTGCATTTTCCCAGCGAAAGAAATATCAGAATTCTTATTACATTAAATAGCTAGCTTTCTGATTTTGTTGGATGAAGATGGATGAAGATTTTGAATAATGGAAAGAGCCCTTTTTGTAGTTTTATTAAAATGATATTACATTAAAAAATATTTTTATAGTTATTAAGCATAAAATAAAACTTTATTTAATAATCTACCTATCAACCAGGATTAAAACTACAGCAACCAAAACACCAACGCCACACCAACGCACACACAAAACAAAGCCAGGAAGAAGCAAAAGGAAATGCTCTAGCAGATGGAGGTATCCCTGAAGGAAACGGGCTAACAAAGCACCAAACACTCAAATGATCGTACACACCTGACCGACCTCCAAGAACGACAAGAGTTATGAGTGTATGCTCATGCATGGGGTTTGGTACAAATCTTTATAAAACAAGGGGACAGCTTCCTCGGCTTCCTGCAAAGCTGCTTCTATATGCACCTAATGCTTTTTAGGACACGCTGGGGTAGAATCTTTATCCACCAGTTGAAATCTACCTAGTTGAATCCAGCAATTGGGGAAGAAGTGGAGTATGTGGCACAAAGGTGTAACTCTGGGCAGGCGTGTTTACTGCCCCCTAGCGTGTGTGTGTTTCACTGCATGGATGGGTCAAATTTCTGAGAGGTCACGCTGTTGTGCAAACAGTTCACTTTCACTTGAGGTAAACGCTGCGCTACCTTAGTTGACCACTAGATGTCGCCAAAAGCCTGGAAATAGGGTCGGGATCCTAATCATGCCGCCACATCGAGCGCAGATAAAGAAAGTGCTGAAGGAAACATGGTGTTAATGTGTAGATATGAGATGTAGATACAGATATAGATGATAAATAGAATCTAGAAATAGCTTGTTTATATTTCTATCCTGCATTTTAATATACATACAGTGTAATTGGTGTGAGTCATCCTGAAAGGAGGGTGTTGTACTACACACACGGCCCGACTCCAGTGACAGAGACACGAGGCAGAGCCGGTGCTAACTACAGCATGGAGAGGAAAGGTGAGCTGTATAAGACTTATATATATATATATATATATATATAAATAAATGATATCTTTATATACAGTAGTACTATACATGGAGGTGTGAGCTATGTGCTGTTGTGTGATGTGACATTAGTGAAACAGGAGTACAACAGTTCACTGTGATTGCTGAACAAAAGCCTCATGTTACTGCTGAGTCCCACACACACACACACACACCCCTGGACAGTAATACAACTAAAGTATTAACTTGTTAACAGTAACTAAGTATTTAAAGTAATAATAAAGACGGTTAGGCTTCGTGTAACCTCGCGTTTAATGTCATTTTGATTCATTTTAACCACATTTCAGCTGCACACTAGTAATATTTTGGTATTTGTACATTTCTTTCGCTACCAGTTTGCGAGCCAGGGTGTAAAAAATGAACTTTATAAACCGAGTTTTGGTTTAAATAATCAGACATGATAGATTTCTACTCAGAAAAAAAAAACTAGCTAGCAGCGGCTAACTTTCACATCGCCTCAGTGAGAAGCTTTCAGGCGGGATAACTCAATTTAGCTTATTTTACAAATAATAAAAACACTTCTTTTAATTTATCTATACATTAAAACACTTCTGCATTCTGAATGCACCTGTGTTATATGTTTTATTATCTTAAAAATCCGTATTTTAAGTTTAAAAAAAAGAAGAAGAAGAAGAAGTTGTGGACGTGTCTCAAATGTCTCCTCAGTTAACGTTAAGGGCGCTACATCAACCGACAAGGGCATTATTCTAAACGCTGAGTAGTGCGCCTAGAAAGGGAGCCTGACTGGAATTGTGATCCAGGCTAAGATTTTAGCAGTTGTACACTTGCTAGCAAGTTGAAATTGAACTGAGAGGTATATTAACCTTAAAGTTGTTGTTATTATAATTATTATTAGTTTTTGTTCTCATGTTTTGTGTTTTTATGGTTTTGTCATGACAGTGCTTGCACTCCAGGCGAGGAAGAAAAGGACCAGGCCAAAAAAGCCTGGCAAAAGGTGAGTTAAATAGTGAACTAACCTAGTTAGGTTTTACATTTCAGGATATGTGACTGAAATATTTCAACCACAAGAGAAATGTGTGTTTCAAAAGGAAAATAAAAAACAACAATATATTCATCTGAATTAGAAATGACATCCAGATGCATCCAAACACACAATATATTTTCATAAAGTCATAAAAACATCATTATTTGTCAACAAATAGACAGAAAAACAGTTTTAAACCTGTTGAGCAACATGTATCAGAGCTGTAATATCTACAGCTATAGGCTTGTGGTTAAAGATTTGGGATCAGAAGGTCACAGGTTCAATCCTCATATCTGACAAGCCACGACTGAAGTGCCCTTAAGCAAGGCACCTAACTCCCAACTGCTTCCTCCATGCTGCAGTGTCTTCACTACTAACTAGGCTGTTGCTCCTGTTCGGTTCCGAACGTCTGCGCTGCTCGAATTGCATTATGGGATAGAACAGTGTGCTCCGCTCGCATACTGCAAAATGGCTGCCCAAACAGTATTGATGCATAATGCACATTCGGACACTCTAGTCACGCTCGCGTACTGTTTTCGCATACTGTTAAGAACGGAAGTATGCGATTTTGGAAGTGCCCTTGAGCAAGGCACCTAACTCCCAACTGCTCCCTCCATGCTGCAGTGTCTTCACTACTACCTAGGCTGCGTCCGAAATCGCATACTCAAGCGGTACAGACTGAATCAGAAGCAGTGTGTACTGTTTTACCGTTAAAGCAGTATGCAATTCCAGTATGCGAGCGAGCAGTATGTACAGCCTTGGACGCACTACATTAATACAATATTAATATAGAAATTATTAAAATAAAAATACTTTTATGTTGCTCCTGTTCAGTTCCGAACGTCTGCGCTGCTCGAATTGCATTATGGGATAGAACAGTGTGCTCCGCTCGCATACTGCAAAATAGTTGCCGAAACAGTACGTCATCCGGGAACTTATTCCCCCCCCCCAACATGGACAGTATATAACTGTAGAACACCATGATGGACAAATTTCTTATCTGGTTACTTGCACTTTTATAATGTTTATAATCACACTCTTTGTGTCACCCAATTGAGGTTCCCTCATGGGTCTTCTCAGGGAGTTTTTTTTTCTTGCCATTGTCTCCACCGGCTTGTAATGCTGCTTTGGGACAATATACATTGTTAAAAGTGCTATACAAATAAAATTATATTGAATCGAATTAAAGAAACGACTAGGTGTTGTATCTGCCATACCTGTGTGACACACTCGTACATGATAAGAGATGAAGAACGCTCTATATGTGAGACCTGCAGGACTTGATTAAATGTCCAAAATACCAAAGAGAGCGACAGTGTGTCTATACATCCAACCATGTATATTTTAAACCAGATCAGGTGAAAACCACCCTCAGGTTCCTTCAGTACATAAAACTGAAGGCACACATATTTAATCAAGTAAGGTGAATAAAAGTATATGAAAAGAAAGACTTAAAACCATAATCATATCCTACTACAGATGTAGTCAACAGGAGCAAAACATGGCATTAAATTCTTAATTAAAAGAAAGAAATCTGTTCCTGCCTGCTTTAGACCAGTTGTTTTTTTAGTGATGTTCACCCATTCTTCTGTGCAGATTAGGGGTGATGTTTGTTGATCAAACAGTGCCACAGCGTTTCAGTGTGATTTTAGATCTGGATTTTGACTTGCAGAACCATCACTTTTGCCACTCTCCATCTGTTTTCCATCCAGCCTCTTTCACTTTTAATGAGAAGTCCACGTGTGAGGATAAGACACATCCACAGATCACTGTAGGGATACTCTACAGCATCTCAATCTCTGTCTTATCACACCCTATTCATCTTCACTGGCTCACTATTGTACTTTTACATGGCTTTTATTGAACAATGCTTTTTTCTAGCAGCTCACGTACAGTCTTGACAGTGTATATATGTATGGTCTGCAGTGAAAACACTGACAGCAGGAATGTGGTCATCATTTGCTGTTCAGACAAACCGTATAAAGTCCTGGGCGGTTAAATACTTTTACAAGCCGGTTTATCCAGTCAAGTCTATGAATATGTTGTTCTTCATCTCAAAGTCCTTATTTTTAGGTTTACTGAAACATACTACAAAATGTCCCTTTTTATTGTTTATCACGAGACATTCATTTCACAGCTTATTGGCTATTGACCATATAAACGCAAGGATGGAAAATAAAGATCTATGAAAAGGAAAGACCTAGGACCATAACCGTACCTCACCATGGATGTAACAAACAAGCAAAACATGGCGCTAAACCCTAAACATGTAAATAAATAAATTTGCTGTTGACCCATGATTCTGATCCAGGTTACTGGTTCCTTTTTGTACATTGTACTCAAAAGTCATAGGACAGAGAATAGTACCGTGTAGGATCCCCTTTAGCCTGGTGAAGTGCAGCAACTTGAGATGGCATTAATTCCACAAGTGGACAGAAGACATCTGGAGGGATGTTGGGTCCATGCTGTCTTGATATCCACCCACAACTCTGTGTTATTTTAGGTTTAGGATCTCTGATGCAAATGCACCTCTCTACTACATCCCATAATTGCTTGATTAAGATGATGTCAGGTGAACGTCCAGGCCACACTATTCACTGGAACTCTCCAGAATGCTCCTTGAATCAAGACAACCTAGGCAGAATGGCCCATTGTATTATCCAGCTGGAATATCCTATCATGAGTCTACATAAAGTCCCTCAAGCTGCTTTGATCTGTGGGATATGCATGTGGGACCTCCTGCATTAAATCTATATTTGGTTTTCGCAAGAGTCATTTGTCTATTCTCACAAACATTTCTAGCAACATGGCAATGGCCATGATTGTTACGCACCTGTGGTCGGCCAGTGCGCTGTCCACTGTAGGTGGTAATGCCTTCTGTGAGGTTTTCCTGGTACACATGTGACACTGTGGATTGAGGAATGTTAAATGGCTGAACAACTTCGGAAATGGAATATCCAATCCATCCTGTCTCGTTCATACTCCTATAATTCACGTCGCCTTGCAATGAGCATGCTGACCAGTGTTTAGCCTCATGCACAAGATAAGACCACAACTTTACAGAGATGTGAACGTTCCTAAGCCATCCCCTGTGGTAATGACACTAAATGATATATTTGCATACTGCTATCTCATGACTTTCGGCATGTAAGTTTATTTGCATTTTTGGTGATAGTCTGTAATATTGAAGACCAGTCAGGTCCCAACTGGGTCTTTTTGTTAGAAGCTTCCCAGGGTTCTTTGCTTCATGTCCAAATGCAAATATAGTTGCAAGTTCTTTTTGTTTTGAACTTATTGGTGCCTGTGAATGCATTTTTGTCTGGTAGGTGACCATCTGGGTTTGCCATGGTGTGCATAATTTTGTTTATCAGAATCCTAAAATGAAAATTGAACTAATTATAGGCTTGGATCAAAAATCTCTGAGTCGATAATATACACATCTGGTTTTTTTTCCTATTTACCTCCATTATGTTGCACAAATGCAACCTCTTTTTTATCACTGAATTAATAATTATAATGCTAGTTTATATTAAGCCCCTTTCGAACACTTCAGGTTGCTTTATCAGGGATGAAAGCCAGAAACCTTTGAAAGAAACCGGTTGGTCATTTGGGTCGTAAAAGAGGACAGTTTTGCCAAGTTGCTTGAGTGCTGTCCTAGAGACTGGCACCTTTTTATATGCTACACATTTTCAGTAGCATGTTAGTTTCCCCTACATTATTTTATTTTTTTTTTACATTTGCAGTATTGAGCGTATAGGTCTAAATAACTAGCTTCGCCTGAGTTTGTGTTATCTTAATGTTGCGGCCATGCCCACAACTACCTGCACATCAGTCTGCAGTCCGGACTGTCTTACTGAGCAGGACCATGAAAGTTCAAACCCGGCAGCTGAGCAACTAGCGATATTTGAATGTAGGTTTGACTTTATGTAAATCCATTATGACATAGTAAAGTGTTGGTTGATCCAGTAAATCCACCGACAAATTCTTTGGCATGGGTCGAATACTTGTTAGAAAGTGCTTTCAAGCTATAACTGTACACACAATCTGGGAATGATGGGAATATGGTGAAAGCCATACGATTAGGCAGAACAGCCTATGTGCTTGCTCAATACAGTTGGTCAGCTAGATTTAGTGATTTATCCACCCCTGAACACTGCTTTCTAATTGGGTTTCTGCCAGTAATTTTATACCAAGTGGCGACTGTGTCCACATTAAATGTACGTGACCTTAGTCAGACAGTTCTAAACTGAGTTTTAAGCACAGATAGTTGAGGGGTCACTGCAGTCCTTTGAGCCAGACAGCCCAAAATAGTGGCAAAAATTGGGATGCAGGCCATGGCTGCTGATCAGCAGAGCTGAGTGGGGCTCACATTTCTGGGACAGTGTGGTTTTTGTGTGTATGTGCCTGTGAGTTTGCTTGTTTCTCTCTTCTTCCCCCCCCCCTCTCTCACACTAGACGGCTGAGCCTCTGGCCCTGAGGAGGTCTGTTATGCTAAAGCAGTGTTATTGATTCAGAGCTTACACATGCCTGAAGAATTCAACTCCCTTTAACCTATTATGAGTCAGGTTAGCTTTCTATTCTTCATTCGTACTGAGAAATATGTGGAAAAACTCTTGCTTTAGTACAAAACTATGCTTTGCACAAGTCAATAGACACCTGAGCACTGAAAATCCCATTCCAAATCCATTGGCACTGATGTCAATAAAACTGCTGTAACAGCCTCCACACGTCCAAGAAGACAGTGGACTTTGGAGTGTGGCTGTGTGGATTGGTGTCTATTCAGCCACAAGATACAAGATGTTGTATAACATGTTTCATATTTTTGGAGCATTTCCAACATTGGAGGTTTAAGGGGAGTAGAATGGGTGGTGTAATGAGCCACGCAGTCAGGAACTGCTGGGTGGCAGTGGCAGTAGAAAACACAGCATAATGGTGAGGTTTAAGCAATTCTGCAGTGTAAAAGGTTGGCAGGTCTTGTAATATAATGTAGTCAGAGTTAACATTGTCGTACACTGACGTTCCTCTCCCATGACTTTTGGCACGAGTCTCGTGTAGCATGGTGAAGTGCAGCAACTTGACATGGCATCGATTCTACAAGTGGAATCAGGATGTCTGGAAGAATATTGAGTCATGCTGTCTGGATATCCAACCACAGCTCAGTGATATTTCTAGGTGCGGGATCTCAGGTGCCTCCACCTCATCCCATAAATGCTTCTTTGACTCATGTCAGCTGGACATGTGCTTCACACTATCCAGCAGCATGCTTCTCGAACCAATGCTGGACAACTTGGGCCAATGGCACAAGCCACTAGCATCCTGCTAGGATATCTCATCACTGTGGGGTTCACATGAAGTCTGTGAAAGGCTGCAAATGGTCAACATATCAATGGTGTGTTTAGGCTGACTAGTGGACCCAACCTTCTCACATCTGTATGGAGCCACCACCAGGCTGCAGAGTGCCTTGTTGTCCAGCGGTCACTGGCTCTATGGGGTCCACGCCACACATGAACCCTACCATCAACCTGAAACAATTGGTACCCTGACTCATCGGACCGTGCCAGTTTTCTACGGTCCAGATAGTAATCTGAAAAGCCTACGTGAGGTGTGCAGATATCCTGTCAGCCTAGTATAATGCAGATATGATTACATCACTGTCGCACAAGGCTACACTGGAGTATTTCTGTAAACAGCTACTGAACACAGCTGTCAGTACTGAAGTAAAAGAAGTATTTTTTTGGAGTCTCTTTAGTGTTATGAAAAATCAATCTCCGGTGTCATTTCTAATGCGCTGTATAAATAATTACGCGGAACCTTCAAAGTAATTGTCTGATGCAAACTGATGAAACCCGCTCTGACACAGCTGCGTCTTTTCGTGCTCATGTTCCTCTCACGCCGCACGTGTTCTCCCACTCCTGCGGTGTGCACGCCATCCCGCTGGATAGAGCGAGTGTCACTCAAGTCACCGAGCTACCACCTCCATCTCCTCCTCCTCCTCTTTCCCTCCCCTTTATTTTCATGTTTTCTGCCTCAGTAGTGCTGAAGCAGGCAGGCAGGAGTAGTGTGACGGAGTGTGAGATAGAAAGAGGAGATAAAACAGTACGAAAGCCGGAGAAGGAGAAAAAGACAGAGGCTCTGGCTGCTCCGTCTTGTTCCACTTTTTCGTCCCACGCCATGTGGCTTTTGGACTGGATCGTTTCACTCAACACAGCTGTGGTGAAGCTGGCCAGTGGGCTCAGGTGCAAGTAAGTGCTTGTGTGTGTGTGTGTGTGTGTGTGTGTGTGTGTGTGTGTGTGTGTGTGTGTGTGTGTGTGTGTGTGGGAATAGTCAGTAAAGAGTTGCGGCAATGCTGCAGCGACGGGACAGGGACGTTTCCTGACTTATTGATGAGGCGGTGTATTTTTAATAAGCAGACCTACTCTGGTTGCCCGAGCTCTGAAGTTTTGCATGGCGGGAGCGTGAGAGGGGGTGGTGTGTGTCCTGACAGTTCTGGGTGTCTGTGAGATGAATACTGATCTCCCCACTGTCTGAATCTGCTGACTCGTCCTTGGCTCTATTGATCGTACCTGGCTTATTTTTCACCCATTGCTTCCTCGCCGACGTTCACATTCAGTTTGTGTCGAGTTTTTAACTTTGCCGTGTTCGTATAACAGTCCTAACTTCTTTCTTACCGTAGACTTTAAAAAGAAGTTAAAAAGAGATAAATGATATCAGGCTGAACCTATAAACAGCAGCCAAGAAACAAAAAAAGACAATAGCTAGTACTACACAAGTATATCATGCATTAAACACTGCTTTGCAGCAAGTGCCTGTGTTATGTAAGCACCTTCCTCCTCAGCTGCAGTACTGGGTTGTGCTCGACTGCAGAGAGCTCGCACCAAACACACCAAACAAGGCCATGGGGAGATGTTCCAGCTCTGTCCAGTTTATGACTGTGTTTGCTCAGGCTAGGATTATTGGTAGCTTTATTACAGTGTTTACAGTCTAAGTAAAGTGCAGTACAGATACTGGTTTTAGCGAGCAAGCCGGCTTGATTTAATAGAGATGAGGGCTGAATGAAAATGCAGGAATTTATACCAAAGACAAAGGTTGATGCAGTTTTTGAAAGTGGAGGAGAATAAATGCTGAGGCTAAGCGTGTAGTCTCCAGTCTTGTGTTGGTCTGGCACCCAGTTGTCTGGCACAGAGTAATTAGAAAGTGTAAGGGAGGGTGATAATTTGTCGCACCCTCAAGTAGGAGGTAGGATACTGTGAGCATCTTAACAGTCTCTGGGATTTAGCTTTCAGTGCGGTTCACATGTTCACTCCACAGCTGTGTGGGGTTTGTCATGGTTCTCCAGTTTTGTCCAGTCTCCCAAAACCACACTGGTAGGTGGATTGGCTGCTCCTAGGACCTTGATGAATCTGTGATGCCCTGCAATGGACTATAGTTCTATCCAGGATGTATGTCTACCTTGTGCATGGTGTTTCTAGGACAAACTAAAAATCCACCTTCACATGAATAAAGGTGTTGAAGATGATTAAATGCACATATTGTGTTTGGTAGATTGTTTTTGTTGGCAATAAATCTTATACCATAGGAAAACCTGTTAATTTCCCTTTTAAATGGTGCCACATTTGTAAGGAACTTGGATTTGTGGGATAAGAAGCAGAGCCGAGTATGTGGGTTGTGCCCATGAAAAATTCGCGAATCTTCTCTGCCAAG
Organism: Duopalatinus emarginatus; assembly: GCA_028565595.1. Taxonomy (NCBI): domain Eukaryota; kingdom Metazoa; phylum Chordata; class Actinopteri; order Siluriformes; family Pimelodidae; genus Duopalatinus; species Duopalatinus emarginatus. The sequence goes on from JAOVVF010000001.1 coordinate 8,946,272, forward strand.
GACAAATGGCTTATTCTGCCATTGACGCGTTTTGGTGTTTGGTGGACTGGAGGATTGAAGTATGAAGAAACGAGACATATTGGCAATTTAACGATTTATTCATTTAAGAAGCAGTTGGATCGTAGGGTCAAATGTGGAAAATGTCCTTATTTTTTGTTCTCTGTATATATTTTTTTTTTAGTGCAATCACATTTTATGTGTTAAGAAACTGAATTAGCTGTTTTGGAAATCATTGACATTCACTTCACATTTATGGCATTTGGCAGATGCCCTTACATACATTTATCTCATTTATACAACTGAGCAGTTGAGGTTTAAGGGTTAGACACCAGTTATAAACTATTGGAAAATGCTTAGGACCCTGAACACTCCATAGTGTTCTACTTTAAACCTTTAAGGGCCAAAGGGTTTAAGGTGACCTTGAGCCAGGAGTCTTGATCCTTCTTAAAGAATGTCTGAACATTACTGAGCAAGTTTATTATTGTAATAATGTATCCACACTCCTGTGAACATTTCCAGCATGATGACGCATACGTGACGATACCAGCAGCCCGACCATGAGTTTGGTGTTTTTTTTTGGAACTGCAGGAGATTTCTTCATCATGCAGAACAAGTTCCCATTCTGTCCTAAAGGCCTAAAAGTTGCAGGTGTTGTTCATGTTTAGTAATGAAAAGTGAAAGCTCTGGCTCGTGACACTAAGCAAAAATGCAGCCTGTCGATGTCTTTACAGGATGTAAATGAAGAGAGCGTATGGGAATGTTTAGCTTGTTTGACTCAGGCCAGCCTTGAGCCCTTTAGAGACTGGTAATGTGTAACTGATAACTGGCTTGAGTAAGTGTGGGCGTATAGAGCACTAGGAAATAGTTTTACGCCTTATTTGCTGTACTGTTTCCCTTCAAGTACTTAAGCAACAAGATTATAGGGATCTCGCCCAAAAAGTGCCCGGCTTTAATACGGCACAACTTAAATCTATCACCAGCAGTGCTGTAAATTACAGTATAAAAAAGAAAATGAAGACTGTTCCATGCTTGACTAAACATGAAGAGAACACAGCATTGATATCATTTTGGAAGGTGATTCACATTACTACTAGAGATTGAAGGCTTGGTATCGGTATCTGATTTTTCAACCCAATTGTACAATCAATATTTCTCTAACTTGGCCTATTCTGAGAGATTATTAATGGTGGCAAACAGATCAGCCATATTTTGTAAGGTAATTTATTTACTGTATTGATTTATTTATTTATTTCTAATGAAGCGATAAGGCCTGCTTTCCCACTGTTACCGAAGCCACTTCAGTTCATTATAAATGGTAATAAACCAGTTTAGACCATGTTTTATGTCCAGCCCCGTCCTCGATCGGTATTGACCCCAGACCTGTTTATGGTCTTTTAATGTGTTTCTGCAGTAAATGTAACTATAAAGTGATAGTGGTGTTGTAATCATTAGCAAATTGCTGTGGTATATATGGTATAAATCCTACATTGTGACTGAAAAATGATTTGCTACTGAAAAATTATCACCTTTGAGGTGGTAACAAACTCCATGTCAGCTTGGTGTTGATTATTTTCCTATAACAGCACGCCATGTCCGCTTGACTGTTTTTGGCTGTGTTGCATTAGCTGTTTGTTTCCACTAGGGGGCAGTTAAGGCAGTTGAGCACTCCCTGTGATTCCTGATAAGTTTCGGTCAGAGGAGGCGAGGAGGGAGCGCTGATCTGATCAGAGCAAGAGTGTCTGATTCATTTCAGCATGCCAGAGCACAGTGCAATCAAAGCGAGAATGAAGAGACGGAGAGAATAAGCACAATTGAAAAAGACGAATCAGACAAAATAAGGGACACAAGAAGTATTATATTCAAATAGAGAGAAAATGAAGTTGGAAAAAAATAAAAGGAGGAGAGCAGGAGAGAGCCCATGGAGAGAAGGAAAGCTCTGCAGTTATAAAGGAGAAATAAGGAGGCGGTAACGGGTTTTTTTTTTTACCTGCAATGCAGTGCCAGGCTGCTCCAGCCAATCAGAACGCGAGGCAGGGAAAGAAAGGGGCGGGCTCTGAGGACTGACGCTAGCAAAGCATGCCACACAGAGACAGAAAATGTGATTATGAAAGTGAGAGAGCAAGGAAGATGTTTGTGTGAGTGTGTGACAGTGAAGCGGGGGAGAGAGTGAGAGTGAGAGAGTGTGTGAGAGAGAGAGAGAGAGAGAAAAAGAGAGAGTCTTCTTGTTGGTAGATCTCAGTGTGCAGAACGCACAAGCTGCAGCCTCTGGTTCATGGCTTTGGCTCTCACCTGTGAGCCTTGGCCACCTCCGTCTCTCATGGGTATCCGAGCGTCCTGTAGGTAAGCGTGCGTCTCTGTTTCTGTATATGTTCATATGCATGTGTCTTTTTTATTTATTTATTTTTTTGCACGCTGATTATGCACATGTGGTTTATAACTCAGGATTTAGGGTTCTGGTTTTTAAACAGTCTCAACATACAGAGAGAAAGAGAGATGCCTTTTCAAACCTGTATGCATAGGATGGAGAAAAGCGTTCAATTATTGTTCCATCAGTTTTGTCCTTATAAACAGAAATCACTATCTTATTTACTTATTGAAAGCAGACAAGCCATATTTAAAAAAAGAAAGAACAAAATGGAGCTGCAACTTGGGTATCTTTGAAAAGACATGCATGTTGATTAAATGCTGGTCTGCCAAACAGCAGGTGGACAGAATCCCCGCTGCAGCTTTATCGTCATTCCCTCCATTATCTGCAGTCTGCAGTGCAAACTCTCTCTATCTATCCATCCATCTGTTTTTTTTGTTGTTCTTTTTCAGCCTTTAGATTTGTCATTGCCTTTTATATATTGACTGCTTCACTGTCACTACATGAGTACTTGGCTCTTCCAGAGGTTCTGCTTTGATTTCAAGCTTCTTTCCTCCTTTCCATCTATCAAAACTTTGAGGCTTTATATCAGAAATGTTCTGTTTTGCGAATCATTTTCTCTGCTCCTGGCGTCTCCTCTGCATTGCAGCATGAAGCAGGAACAAATTCTGTATGCTTTCTGAAGACGAAAATGAAACTCTGGAGTAATTGAAATCCTGTCGCAAAGGAGTTTGTAAATGTTGTGGTTTGTGGCAGACGGCATGCGGGAATGTCAGCGTTTTGCAGCATGCCCGTGTGGGCTGGCGAAGTCGCTAAAGCAGAGCTCCGCATCAAGCTCAGGATTTAACCCAGACCCTGCCAGATGTTGCTCTCGCCCACTCGCACATGAACACTTGTTTTGGTCTCGCTCAGCGCTCTGATGAATGGACAACTGTGAGTGGCACCTTCCCAGCTCCATAAACATGCATTCACAGAGCTGGATGAGAGGCAGAATATTTTACGATATCATAGTTGCATTTGTTAATTTCCCTTATAAAGACAGTGTTCATTTTCAGATGGAGCATTAAAGCAAACAAGATGTTCCTACTTATTCACATACGTAAGGCATAAAATATCATAAATGTGGTCTGTTACTGAAATAATTCAGCAGCGGTGTGGTGCAAATTACTGGTAGGACTGCAACATTATTATGTTCCTATAACATCACTTTCAAGTTGTTTTATTCCTTCTGTATCACAGAGATATTATAGGATTGTTTGTATCTATGTATCTGTCTATTTATCTATCTGGTACTGATTGGTGATGGCTCTATAAAGGTATAGGGGTTTGTTTACTTGGCATTCCATGGAACTCCTGGTCTCCCCATCTACAAACTTGTTTGACAGGTGAAAGCTATATTTACCTCCTTTCTGACAGGGTTCACCCATTACAGACGCTTGTAGACGTCCCGGGGGTCCCGTTCCCATGGGTTTGGCCTCTTCCTACAGGACAGTGCACCGCCACACATGTCAAGAGATGGGGAATTACGGTTAGAGGAACACTCGTATGAGTTTGAAGTTTTGCCAACACGCAGGTCACCAGATCTCAACGTTATCGAACACATCTGGGATTGCATGGAACACACTCTGGAACACAGAAATCCTGCACCTCGGAAGATTTGTGGGCCAGTCTGCAGGAAGGATAGTGTACAAAAAATCTGAGTATTTCTGAAACACTGCGCTCACGTGGAGGACCTACCAGGTGTTAGATAGGCGATTTCTGGGACTTCAGTGTATTAATAATTATTTATTTTAACGTTTTTGCAGTTATGTTTAAAGTTACTTGCGTTATATCAGCTGTAAACCTCAACAGACTTTGTCACACAAAGCCATACGGCAAACTTTAAGAATCTGTTTATGCCGTGCGTCCGCTATAGAAGTCACTGCAAAAACTATAGAAAAGATAGACTATAGAAAAGATAATGTAACTGGAACAAGCCCATGAATCCAAACAGATGTGCTCATAGAGAAAACCAATGTCTTCTGACCAATCAGATCCACGCATTCATTATTAAGGTATTTTGCTTACAAATATTGATTGCACTATATTTCATTCACCTCCCTCAGCGTGATGACCAGGCAGTCCTGTCGTGATAAAATTTCACGCAGTGAAGGAATGAGGTTTTTTTTGTAGTAGTAAAAATAATAATAACGCATGGTGCGTTATTACTCACGGCTATTATAACTGGATCAGAAAGAATATTCAAGGCACTTTATAGAAGAATGATGCTTCTGTGCTCTGTCTGAGGCTGCGTGATATTAACAGATTGCATGCTTCCCTCGCTATGTACTAAACTGAACAGCAGAATGCCTTCTCCTCCCCTGTGTTCAAACAGTATTCCTTCATCTTCCATCTCAACAAGCACCACATCCCTTACTCCCAATTTCGAACACCTCCAGACGCCTACAATACCTATTTCATGGCCAGACCGAACAAAGACTTAAAGCACAGCTCAGGGAAAAGGAGCTGCCAATTATTTGCAACGGAAGACCATCATTACTAAGCAACAGGGTTATACCGCATCGCTGCGACCAGCCATTTATTTCAGACGGAACCTCATCTACTTTTACAGAAATGGCTTAGGAAGGGCTTAGGAAGATCCCAGATTGAGCTAGCGAGGTGAATTTCAGTCAGGGCTTGTATGTACTTAGTCATATGCCTATCCGTTTCAGCAAGAAACATTTCAGTAAGCGTGCATGACTTAAATGCAATAATGGTAATGTCATTTTAAATGGCAGGTTATGTAAGATGCTGATTTCCATACTGCATGTAGGAGTGAGTCACAGGCTCACCCTAATGAAATGCGAGGAATTTAGGCAAAGCACAGCAGTGTCTGTTGTCCCAACAGTAGAAAACAGAAACACCCACGGTGCCTTCCCAGACACTCGGTATTCCCTTCAAGAAGAGGCCAAAGTATCCTCGCTGACATTATGATAATGCTGGAATCTTTGTATCGTGCCCAGAGTGAACACGTTCTTCTCCGAAGCCTGCAACCTCGACTTTGTTTTGTTTCTCTCGAGATTATTTGTCTTGCGTGTCAGGGTCGAATGCAATGCAGTCAGGGGGAAAAACAGATCAGAGCCTTGTGTTGGTTGGAGATAAGAGTCTCTGTGTTGTAGGACATTTGGTCACTATAGGGATTCATTGGCCTTTGTTGGGTTATTCCACTTCTGTAACTCCACTACTTCTAATTGTTTGTGTCTGAAAGATTAATGTGACTGTAATTGACTTTAAATGTCAATAAATCCCTCATGTCCTCCAATTCTTTAGCTTTGCTTATGCCTTTAAAAAACTAAAACAAAAGCTGTAGTCATTACACCTTTTCCCCCATATGAAGTTAATATGATGCCAGAGATGTGTATTTCGAATAAGGCGATCTCTTTGGCATGGAAAATTGGAGACAGGTTTAACTTAGGTTAAGACCACCAGCTATGTGACGGGTTATGTCAGGCTTGTTTCAGTGCACTGCCATTTTAGCAATATTAGTGACAAATTAGTAGCACGACCAGCAATATGAATTGAAATGTTCTCACTTCTCTGCAGGTACTTTAAGACGTAGTAAAATGACAAATGATTCCTTAAGTTCCTTAATGATTCCTCAGTAGCACCTAGGATATATTAGGCAGTCAGTTCTCGAAGTTGATGTGTTGGAAGCAGAAGGAATGGGCAGGTGTAAAGATCTAAGCAGCACTGACAACAGCCAAAGTGTGATGGTTGGATGACTGGGTCAAAACATCTCCAAAAGAGCAGGTCTTGTTTCCAGCATTGTAGTGGTTAATACCTTCCAAAAGTGGTCCAACCCGGGAACTAGCAACCCGAGCAAAAGTGCCAAAGGTTCACTGATTAGTGTGGAGGGTGAAGACTAGCCTGTCTGGTTCAATCCCACAGAAGGATCTGTTGCTAACATCTTGGTGCCAGATACCAAAGAACACCTTCGGAAGTCTTGCGGAGTCCATGCCTTCACCGGTCAGAGCATTTTGATAAATAATAATAGAAGGAAACCCTGTAGGCATTGTTTTATCTTGTTTTATAAGATCTGTCATTAAACAGTTAACAAGGCAAGTATAAACTGTAGCATTACACTAAAACAAAACGGGTCTAGACATCAGCATGGCAATCTGAGGTCTGTGAAGTTTTTCAAGTTGGATTGAAAGAACACAGGTGACCCCACTGATCACTTTCGGGATGAACTGGAATCCCAACTTGGGCATTCCTGAGCCTCCTTTCCCATTATCACTTTTGTGGTCTTGTGGCTGAATAAGCACAGATCCCCACAATTTAGTAAAGCGTGAAGGTTATTGTAACAATAAAGGTGGAACCAACTCTATATAAATGCCATTTGGCATTTTTGGACTGGGTTATTTAGTGCTCTGGTTTCCATGAACAGTGTGTGTATGTATATGTGT
>JAOVVF010000001.1:8987082-9013987 GCA_028565595.1 Duopalatinus emarginatus
CCTACCCCCCCTACCCCTCCTGAGGCATTCCGACTCTACAGCCGTGCCGCCGCGCAGCTCACGCGCTCTCCAACCTGCCCCTGCTTTAATGCCTAATCTCTCCCTGGCGTCTAATTGGCCAATTATCGTTCAGTAGGCGGAGTCGTGAGGGCGCGTGTGACAATCGCTCGCGCTGTACAAAGACACGCCCACTCGGCTGTGTGCGGTGCACGCAGTGGCTTTTCCGGCGCTCAAACCGCTTCATGTCGGGGATTAAAACACAGCTACACACTCACACACACACACACACACACACACTCAGAGGAGGACATGTTTCATTTCTTTTACACTGTAACGCCGTTCAGTGTCTTTTTAACCCAGCGCGACGGACAATGTGTGCGTCTGTGGAGCTGACGTGACCGCCGTTGTCTTAAACAACCGACACAAACTGACAGATTTGACAGCTTTCACGTCCGTAAGAACAGCCGACGGAAGCCATGGCGACCCAAAACGACTGCTGTGTGAAAGTCAGCTTGAGGTAAGACCGGCTTGTGGTGTGAATGCTGCAGAATGAGGTAGAGGAGGAGGATGAGGAGGAAGATGAGGAGGCGGTTTGACTAGGTTTAACGGTCATTTCCTCTTTTGTGCGCGAGACCTAGGTGGCTTTCACGTGCGCTTTTATAGGAGTTGCACAGGCAAAGGTCGGTGCTGCAGATTGTGGGTGAGGCTCATCACTCTCACTGTAGGGCTGCAAGATCCACCCATCCCTCATCCCTGATCCCTGGATCCCTGGATCCCTGATCCCTGGATCCCAGATCCCTGGATCCCAGGTGTGATCCTGCCCTTTTCCTCCAGACATCTCCTTCACCCCCACCTACCCTAATGAGCTATGCAAAGCTAGATCTCCTCACCATATCCTCTTTTGTATCCTTTCCTGAACCCTGATACATTCTCACTCATGCATCAAGGACCTTTTTGGAAATAATATTAATATTAATAATAATAATAATAATAATAATAATAATAATAATAATAGCCACACACAGTAAGCATGATCAGTGTGATCTAGACAACTGATGACTCAAGCAGGTCATAAAACTGTCCAGCAGAAATGAACTCCAACCTTTTGTCTGGGTCGCCCAGATCGTTTCTATGATATGTGCAATGTAGTCTGGAAGAAAATTAGCTTTAATTGTCTTTAAAAGCCCCCCCCCAACCCCTCAGGCTCTGACACCCTCCTCCTCCTCCTCCTCCATATGCGGCTCCTCTTTTGTGCAAAAAGAAAGCAGTGATGTTCTACACATGAGCTCGGCGACTCATATTCGGATGTAAAGCATGCTCAGTAATGAAACAAGGTCCTGGCATTGGTGTGGCGGTGCGATCTGCAACTCTGGGAGTGTGCTGCATGCTCTGGAAGGTCACACCTGCGCATGGGAGGGTGCACACATGGAGCTGACACGCGTGTCTCGGTGTCCACGGTGCCAGTTCAGAGGCTTTCGTCATGTCACACGTGTGTCCAGGATTTCTGTTCATGTTAGAAACCTGTCTGTAACCCTAGGTTGTAATGAGGATGAGGAGTGGATGAGTGCAGTCCAACATGTGTGCATCACAACACACCCACTAATAACGCAGACAAGAAAGAAAGGCGTTTCCTTTTCTCACTCCGTGTCCACACCACGCCTTTGTAGGACAGTTTTCTTTTATTACATGACTATGGATTGTCCTGGAGCATGGCAGAGCTCTTGGATTCATTTTGTTTCCACATCACTTGAATTCCCTGTGATCCATCTTTTTCCTGCCTTTCCGTAATTACTAGTAATGCCCGGAGCTGAAAGATTCATTTCCTGGTGTCATCTCCAGGCCATCCCTTGCTCCTTGTCCTCCACCCACCTTGACTCATCAGCAAAATTTTGATTATACGGGAGTAGAAAAATGCGCCCATGGAGCATCGCTGACGTTTTATGTATAAACCTCGACTTTGGGACTTTCATATGGGAATGCTATAGGGACTGTTAATAACTCCTATCTTGTGCTTCCACTGGGAATCATGCATGGCTAAATTTAACTCCTAGCCTGCACTCAGATTTGGGTCTTATAGTAGACTCTGAATGATGCCATTTCAGCAAAAAAATAATAGACGTCCTGTTTACATGTCCAGTCCGCTTCCTTCTGACATTGTTTGAACTCAGCCAGTCTGCAAGTTTGCTCCCTGGGGAAGCGGCTCACTGGATTTTGGAGAGGTGAATTGTGTGGGAACCAGTCTTATAATAGTGCGGTTTATTAGAACGGTCTCCTTCCTCAAGACCGTAGGGTGAAGCGTGAATAACTCGGGCTTGTTAAAGTCCCCTCTTAAATAAAAAAAAGCGTCATGGTGAGTTTAAAGACCCGCTCTTTATTTACTTTTCATTGAAATCACATGTTTGGGCCGGTCTTGACCCCTCAGAGGCAAAACTCTCATTATTAGCAGGGCCTTTTTTGTTGTTGTTGTTTTTGTCTACGCATAAAACTATAACCTTGAACTGCAGACTAGTGAAACGGAGCAGTGGCTTTGCAGCAGTATTGTCCTTCACCTTGCTTGTTTTGCATCCTCCATGCTGCATTGCTTGTCCACAGTGAATCTGAATCAGTAGTTCAGCCTTAGGAAACAGTCAGTCATTTCCACACTACTGAGCCGAACCATTTTGTGAGCGTGGTTCATTTCTGGCTCGTGGCACAGCCTATTGTCTGCTGAAGAGTCTCCTCACAGCTCCATTAGCCATTTAAGACCGCATACTTAAACAGAATGACTTCCTCTCAGCCACGCGGGTCCGAGCCACTCCTTCCTGCCGCTTCCTGTTACTGCAGCGTTTAGAGACTTCTCACCCACGCTAGAGGTTGCAGGGTTGAGGGTGAAAAAAGGGTCTGATGTGAAACCGTAGATACCTGGCTACTGATGATGAACGTTTGAATTAAACCAGGCCTAGGATTTTCATGTCAGACAAAAGACTTTGTATTAGTGTTAAATGTTAAAGCCCAGTACAGTGAAGTGCTGGCTCAGCACAGGAAGTGAAGGTCAATGGGGTCACTGATGTTTTTATGACCTACTTATTATCGACACTAATCCGCTTTCCCTTAACATACAGCAGTTCATCTAGTAGCAGCCGTAACAATATATGCAGCCACACAGGCAACTCGTCTTAAAAAGCCTCGGCGCTTTAAACCGAACGGAAGAACAGGAGAGGAAAGAGTGAGCGGTGAAGAGAAAGAGAGAGTCAATTGATAATGTCCTGCTTGGTTAATTAGATGCTGCTCCTTTTTTTTTCAACTCCATTGCCTGGTGGAGTGAAAAGAGTAGTTGTGTTTGAGATGAAAAGGGGAAGAGATCGGGTGGAGGGGAAGCAGGGGGAGGGAGGGAAGGAGAGAAAGAGAAAAGCGAGAGAGAGAGAAAGCAGGAAGTGTCTCTCTTTCTTTTGGTGTCGAAAGGGCGCGGAGAAACAAAAATAAACATTTAGCTCTCGCTTGAAGCAGACAAAGAGAGACATTTTGTTCATTTTAAGCATGACATAGATAAGTGTGTGTGTTCGTATGTGTGTGTGTGTGTGTAAAGATGTACAGCTGGTTTGCTTTATAGTTTTCCCTCACACAGTGACCAGTGGAGAAAAAGAGGACACAAGGGACAAACAGTAAAAGACTTACTGCTGTAATATGGAGCCAGGTGTCAAGGCCTCAGGGGACCAAACAGCCACTGTATTTCACACACACACACACACACACACACTCTAAAGCAATGCCACAGAAATGCCAACTTAAGGGCGGTTTTGCTTTGTGTCCCATATGTTGCATTATTGTAAACTCACTAGCACCCAGAATGTTTGAGCTTAATCTATACTTGTAAATACACTGAAGTGACAGTAAAACTGGTACACCAGTCTAATCCTTGGTTGTTCCCCTAGGAACATGGACTCTATGAGCTTGTGGAAATATTCTGTAGGCAATGAACACCATACGTTGTGCACAACAGTCAACAAACTGTTGAACTCTGAGGTGTAGCATTTCTGTATTGCGTTTGATGACATCGAGATCTGAGTCAACTCCTCCAACCATAATTTGGTATCTCTAGACATGTGTGGTAGTGCATTAGAGTCAAAATGAATGCAGGACTTAGGGGGAAAGGAGACACACACAGTGTTCATCTGTCAGAGACGTTTGTAAATGTACCAGGGGTCTCATGAAATGCCAGCTAAACAAAACCCATACCATTATGAAGCCATCACCAGTGTGATGTGTTTTGTAAAGTCTTGTCTGTACCAGTTTTTCCGGCACTTCAGTGTAGGCATTTAATTAATCAGCTAGGCTGAAAGCTGCTCGCGTGTCCTTGCTCATCCTTTCAAATTACTCCTACTCATCAGAAAGGCATATTTAGAAATCGTCACCCTATAATCATCTCATCACTGATCTACAGAGGCCTGGGGTTATTCTGCAGTACTCATTTCTAAACCTATTTCTTTTTTGCTGAGCAAGCTTACAGATGAATTAAAGATGAATTTCAATGAAGGCTTGTAGATTTTACACAAACCCATGGCCTTTTTTCTCCCCACTTCACGCTCTGGCAGGCTCTCTGCAGGGTGACGACACCTCGTCTCGCGCTCCGTTGTTTATCCAAAAACGGCTTCCACCTTTTATTGTAATTTTCTTTTTTTTAACACGCACAAAAAAATCCTACCGACCCTCTTTTATACAGTTCAGCTCGGGTTGGATGGAGAAAGACAATGAAGAAGAGAAGAGAATGCTGGTAACACTTAGAGCCTCAGACATGCAGGTTGCAATAAAGACAATGTTCTTCTTCAGATCTTAAACCAGGATTTGGTAATGTCTCACACATCTGGTAACTTGAAGTAACCCACAGGTCACTAAACCCCCTTTGGGCTAAGAAGCTAAGCTCTGTATTGTATTTGTAGGATGTTTCCCGGGGCCTCGCATTCAGCTGTGCTGCTCTGTGGTGGGAAAAGTACCAATTATTGGAGAAAACAAATGAACAATGAGCTTTTCGACTTGAATTTTAATGCACTGGTGTCGTCCTGATACATTAAATCGTTATTCCTGTTTTGTTAAAATGTCCGTTCAAAAGCTACAGGATGTAATATGAATTGGAATATCGATGATGTGGCGGCACTGCTGCATGAACCAGTATGCATTAACTAAAAGGCAAACTCTTTAATGCCTGTCAGTCACTAGCAGCGAATACCCACTGTACACCAATCCCTGTAGTGATCAACGTGACTGTATTTGCAGCTATTAGTGTACTAGATTAAAGAGCAATACATATCAACAAGACTGTATGAAGAGCAAAACCCCAACAACGAGATGTGCCTGATTGGCTCCGATTGTAAACTCTTCCTGGTTTGGAATATACAGAAAAAACAATACTGTTCAGAAATGAGGACCCTTAGCAGGCAGATACACTGAAAGTGAAAGCGAACTACTCCTTTGCCCATACCAGACATAAACACTAGTGAGCACTCACTAATGGCAGTGAGAACAAGTGCCCAGATCGGTAGGCAGGCCATATCTGCAGCGCCCAGGCAGCAGTTAGATGCCTTGCTCAAGGGCACTTCAATCTTATTGGTTAAAGGGATCGAACCAGGGACCTTCTGGTCCCAAGGCTGGTTTTCTTAACCACAAGCCTACAGCTGGACACACTAGTATCAGCCTTTAAAACGAAATAATAACACCATCTCAGTTCATTTACTACTCCTTACAACCATGGTGTGCAGAAATAAGCCAGTGGAAAATAAATAAAAAAAATACACATACACTAACTAACACGTAAACTAAAGTACAGTGCGGCTGTACTTCTGCCACACGATTGGCTGATTAGGCAGGTGTTCCTATTAAAGTGGCCGAGGATTGAATATCACGTAATTCTATTACCGACGTGCACGTTTATAAATCATAAGTCTGTTCGTCTATCAGGCTTAAGTGCACATGCTGAGATGGTGTTATTGTTTCATTGTAAAGCCTCCAGAATCCCAGATCCATTGTGTTAATGCCGCTCAGCCTCTTGCCGGCTTCCCATTTACACAGAATGTCAGACGTGATGTCTAGAGCTATTTGTGTGTATAACCGTGTCTCTGTTATACACATGCACAGGCACACAGTCGTGCACACATCTTGTTTACATTGCATATGTGTGGCATTTAGTTAATTTACCCCAGAGACGAAGGATGAGGGATCGGAGGGATCGCATGTTAACGCAGAGATGCTTTCAGGACAAATGAGTCAGATTAATTAGCGTGATGCGTTCCTTAAGCGTGAATGAGTGCTGATTTGAGGTTAAGGCACTGATAACGGCGCCTCACCTCAAAGAGGACTATTTAAATCAAGCAGTTTTACACCATGGGTTTTTTCTATACAGGAATACACTGCTATATGAATTTACAACTCCATAATTGAAGACTTCTGTTCTCATTTTGTCAGCACTTCATCACTTACTGCAATTTGCTGGCTCCCTCCTGTTATTTCTGTTTTTTTTAAAAAATATTTTATTTAGATTTTGCAACTTCACATACAAACAAACATTAAAAACCACCCATCCACCCAGAAAGAAAAAGAAGAAGAACTGAGGTGGGGGTTCCAGATAAAATGATGCAAAAAGATTTAATATAGTAAGAAACCCAAAAGTATTGTTTCGAATACATGTTGTATTTGTTTACATTGCCTTTTTATATTGTCAATCACAAATTTTAAACCGTTTGAATAGTACAATCGTTCCTAAATCGAAAACCGATTCTGAATCAAATCGTGAACCCAAAAATGGGAATCAAATTGTATCGCCAGACACTGAGAGATTCTCACCCCTACTTTCTACCCTTGAAAAGCCTTATCTGTTAGTGATGGGAGAAAAGCATGATTGTAAGCGATAGGGGACATGATACAAGTCTTGAATTTGATACTATGGGATTTTCCTTCATAACAGTGCCAAAAGGTTTTTGGCCTGCAAATAGCAAAGATGGAAGAGAATCACCTGTAATATTCTGCCCAAATTCTTCTATGACAGTTAGAATGTATTTCCACTCCACCTGATCAAATGCTTTATTTACATCTAAAGCTAAAGCTTTTTATTTATGATGTATAGGAGTCGGCTGAGATGGAAAAGAAGAAAATCTTTCACGAATGAAGCTAGTTTGATCCTGATGTATTATAGAGGAGATGGATTCATTCAAGTCTCTTAGCCGGAATCTTGATGAATATTTTTAGATCATTTTAGATCTTTTTGCCTTTCAAGGAAGGTGAAAGGCATATACAAAGATGGATCCATCTCCTCTTTATTCTTTTTAAATATTGGATATATATTTGCCAAGTACATCGTTTTCAGCAATTTATTATTTTTTATGGTGCCCTGAAACTTTCTAATAGAAGTGGACTTGTCTTTTCGCCGAAGGCTTTGTATTTCTCTCTCTCTCTCTCTCTCTCTCTCTCTCTCTCTCTCTCTCTCTCTCTCTCTCTCTCTCTGGATCACAAATTTCCATAAATAATTTTTTTCCTACACCTTGCTCTGTCTTGATGTGTTTACATGATGCACACTTGTGGTCTGGTCTGTATTCATTGTTTGTCAGCATTTTAGGCTGAGCCAAGTGAAGCTAATCTTTTCATCCTCATGTGGGTGGAATAAACGCTCTCTCTCTCTCTCTCTCTCTCTCTCTCTCTCTCTCTCTGTATGTGTGCATAGAATAAGACTGAATGCATTTCTGTTTAATTTCTAAAAAGCATGGCATGCTCTGCCTTTCCAGTGAATCTTGACAATATCAGGCAGTCATCCAGTTCTGTGTATACAGAAGACGGCTGATGGCACTTTTCTTCTGATCGTGTTACACTGATTATAGGGCTCCTGTGTGGCACAACTGAAACGTGTTTGCATTATCATCCAGAGATCGCAAGTTGGACAGGTCTAAATTAGTGAAGACAATCGGAGAAGTAGGAATAAATGATAAGTAGTAGCTGTGGTATAATGTGAGAAAGCTGGGTGGTGTGTGGGAATTGGTATGAGACCAAACTATGGATGAAAATTGGGGAAAAATCTGATCTGACCAAATATTAAAAACAAAATCAAGTTAAATAAGATTTATGAGAAGTATGAGAAGAACTGGTTCAGACCAGACTATGCCAAATACATACGCTGGTGGTGGCTCCATAATGGTGTACTGTTTGTTTAGCTAAGACTCCTGGACCATCAACAAACCTCTCTTACACATGAACACTGTGTGTGTGTCTCCTTTCTTACAAGTTACACCAGTTCATGTCCTGCATTCATTCCGCACCACCACACGAGACACCAAATTATGGTTAGAGAAAACGCTGAATTTCGGTTTTTGCCACCAGATCTCAGTGTTATTGAACACATCTGGGATGCCATGCAAACGTGATATTGAACACAGAAATCCTTCACCTCAAATACAACAAAATTGCAGGAAGTGTGGTGCTTATTGCCTACAGAATATTTTCACAGGCTTGTGGGGACATTCCCACTCCAGTTCACCTCCCACACCCACTTTTCCACAGTATCCATAACAGGCTTGACCTGGTGTAATCTCTGCTCGGTCATTGTTTATTTAAGAGCCTATTATCCCGGTGTTTTAAAGTTGCACTTCAGTTCCTCTCTCTTTCCCACACACACACGAGACTACAATGCACACACAGCTTTGGATCTTCGTAATGGCTGTAATCCCATCCTGTAGGGTCCACTGTGTAGGGCTCGGCTGTGTAACGGCCCCCTGGGAGTTCTCAGGCTCAGGCTTGGGTGATAGATGAATGGATTCCTGTAGTAAGTGACTCTATGGGAAACCAATCATATCTTGGTGGAACTCTGTAACAGACCTAGACGTGATTAAAAATGACCATGCTGGGGTTATCAGTCGGCCTGATGTTTTACTTTTTCTACTAGCGGATTTGTAGCTGTGCCAGATCCTGTCCTGTCCTACGATTGGTGGCTTTCAGACATCCGTCAGGGCAGTGCTTACAAATTCTGAAAGACAGGACTTTGTCGTCATTGTCTGTCTTTGGTCACAGTGACACTAAAATGTAGTGCACGACTAAAGAAAGCTAGACTAAATAAATAAAATGTTAGCATACAGGATATCCTTGTAAGCCACTTACGAATGTGTGTGTGTGTGTGTGGGTTTATATCACATGAATTCATGTACTCCATGGAGATGGATCCAATCTAACAAAGTAGCACGCAACTAGCGTCCCTGCATGCTAATAACCCGCTATCCTGCATATGAGTTTATGACCGGAACTTATAAGCTATAGTGCTCCATATGGACTAACCGGAAAAACCAGAAGTGTCTCCTCTTTCATCTTCTCTCACCTTTGCTTTGCCCTTGCTGCGACTGGGCGAAGCGGCTCAGCAGCCGGTCGGGCACGAGGCCCAGCCCTGTGCCAGACAAGGTGAACGAACAGCACGTCAACCCTCCACACTTAGTCCTCCCACCGTGCCCACCAACTGGCGTCCATTTAATCAGTCCAGCGAGCCGTCTGCCGGCTTTCTTTACTCCTCAGGGGCAAGAATGGACTCCCCAAAGGAACATGACTTGGCAGAGACAAACCAATGTCCACCGAGGTTCAGATACAATATAAAAGCCTGCTGTGACCAGTTGTCTTGGCTGTGGTTGAGGAGGAGGAGGAGGTCGGTGATCATATGGCGTCTGCAGCAACAGATTTGTTGTATAGTCCCAGCGTTAATGAAGTCCTAATGCTGCTGAAATGCTTACAGTGCACAGAACTAGGTGTGTGTGTGTGTGTGTGGATTCTGAAACTAGGCTTCTACTATACAGGGGACCTTGTGTGTATGTGTGTGTGTATGTGTGTGCGTGTGTGTGTGTTAATGGAGCTGCTGTTTATTTTTAGAAAAATCGATGCAAATCAATATTGCGGCACAGAGGGAAAAGTGACCATTACGCTAAAGGCCAAACTACTTGGCGATCATTTAAAGAGCCGTTTCTCAGCGCTGTCAGCAGTTCCTTGGCCCCCGGCCATTTGTATTGTAATAAGTGATATTATTCTTGCTTTTGTGGCCAGTTAAATGAGAACGGAGCGTTTTCTCAAGGAACTCGTTTGATTCGGTTTTATTTTCCAATGAGTTCACCCCTGTGCAATTTCGCTTAAATTTCAACTAATTAAAATCTGTATCACATTACAGTAAGTGCATTATTTAAAGTTAGTGATAGAGTAGGTATTTGCTCTTCTGTAAAACGAAAACTGACGATTTAGATGTACTATATTAAATACAGGCCCTGCAGTAGGCACCAAAAGTCAGTACAGCTTTCATTACTGACATTCAAATCTTTTATTTTTTAAACATTTAGCGTGTTCACCTTTTATAGACTCAATCCTCCTTAGCATGGAAGATACCAGCGTTGCACAAATTTCTGTAGATTTTTTTCACAGACAGTTTTTTTTTTTTAGCCGAAATTGGTCGTGTTGCTCAGCCTTTCTCTTTAAAATGCCCCGAAGGTGTTCGATTAGATTCAAATCAGACGACATATTTGGCCAGGTCATAGTTTTTTCCTCTTTAGAAACTCTTTTGTGACTTTGGTACTGTGCTATAGATCACTATCTTGCTGGGATTTTCCTCTTCTGCCAAGCTTCTGAAGACTGAGAGTGCCATTTATAAATGTCAACTCCCCAATATGCAGCCCATGTCATCACACTCCCACCTCCATGCCTCAGTGTCAGGACTGTGCATTCACTGTGGTAGTCCTGGCCAGGTTCATGCCAAACATGTGGGACTCCATAAGCGGCAAACATGTGCTCCAAATATTTATTAGGCTTCTTTTTCATGTTCTTAATCTGAACAGCTGCCGAAACAGCTCTGTCTCAAGTCTTCTGAAGGTGTTCGGTGGTATTTTAGACCAGATCCTTCTGTCGACCAGACAGATTAGCCTTCTCCATCCCAAGAGAGTCAGTGAGCCTTGGGATGTGTAAGACCTGCTGTTTTGGAGATGCTTTGACCAAGTCATCTACACATCACAATGTCTTTTGTCAGTCGCTCAAATTTCTTACACTTGCCTTTTCAGAAGATCTTTTAGAAGATCCAAAAAAGGATCTTTTGCTAATATCTTGGTGCAAGATACCACAGCACACCTTCAGAGGCCTTGTGGAGTCCAGGCAGGTGTTGTTAATGTTCTGGCTGATCACCGTATACTGACATGTTTCGGGATTCCGATGCTAGATTTGCGGCTGATGTTATAGTTCGTTTTTCCTTTGAGATGTTTGTTGTTGCTACTGCATTGCTTTCTAAAGGTAGAGATAAATAGAGGGCTTCTGCTCTATTATGCTGACTAAACCTCTGACTAAGAAAAACAAAAACACCCCGCAACTTGGAATTCCTGCTCGTCAACTACAAACCCTAAGAGTTCAGAGAGTAACGTCAGACCAACAGAATCAACTGTAAACCTGTGACACAGAGGTTGTAAATGGAGTTCACGTTTTTTATTTCTGTGTTAAATTAAATGCAGCATAAATATCAAATATCACAGAGAACAAATCTCGTTTAATGTACACTGATGTGCCAGAAATACTGATACACCAGTTTAATACTTGGTAGCTCCCCCATTAGGCATGGACTCCACAAGCTTGTAGAAATATTCTGTAGGTAATAAACACCACACTGCCTGCAGAACGGTCCACAATTCTGTTGTATTCCCAGGTGTAGGATTTTGGTGCATGGCAACCCAAAAAACGGCTTCGATAACATTGAGATCTGAGACTGTAAGCTGGCGTCTCTGTATGTGTTTGGTGGTGCATTGTCCTGTTGGAAGAGGCCAAACCCATCAGAATAAATTCAGGACATCAACAGGTGTAACTCACTCACTAATCCCTGTGTTTGTTTAGCATCATTTAAAAAAAATCAGACACCTTTATTCCCATGTGACACAGGAACAATAACTCCCACTTTTAGGCCTGAGACAGATGTTATCAGTGCAGGATATCAGGCTAACGTTAGTCCGCTGCAGTAAGGTCAGGGCAGCCCACCACGTCTATTCTTTACCTGTCTGACCTATTTTCACTCGACCCTGGGAAAAACGCACAGAAAGAGATGAGATCATCTGGAGGCATGTGGAGGTTGTGGTCTGTGTAGGTCCACTTTTTCTGATAAAATTAGGAACTTTTAAGATTTAATTTAGAGTAAGATGAGTCTTTTTGCCTTCTGGATATACGCGTGGCCTCACTGGGAGTCTGTGTGTGTGTGTGGGTAGTGTGTGGGTAGATGGGCTTAGTATAGAATAAAGATCTGTGTGTACTCGACATTGGGGTCTTCACTTGTCCTGTATTGTTACTTTAGTGTAATGATTACTCAAGCAAAATCTGTTGTTTAAATCATAACTTGGGTAAAAGTAGGAAAGTGTCTAGTTAAAATAATTTAGATTAATCATTAAATTAATTGTACTAAAATAAACAAAATGTAAAATAGCCAATATAAGTTAATAGTAACTTAATAGACAATAATTGACATTTTAAAGGTGCAATTTAAATAAATAATTACTGTTATATAATCTACAAATAACACTACTTTAGCAGGTTTAAACCTACTCCTAAACTCTTCAATATTATTTCTATATTACTATTTTTTATAAGATATTGATATGAGGCCAGGGTTGCTCTCCTTTCACAGCATCGTCCGCTGCTTGATCCGTTGCTGTCTGCAACATGCTGAAATGCTGAAAAAGGTGGTAAACTTTTTTACTGCATTGTCATAGTTTATGGTGTATGGCTGTGTTTGATTGGTCAACAAGTCACATAATCTTTCGATCGGTGAATCTGAATGACTTATCTAAGTCGCGCTCAAATAAATCACACGAAACAATGAGAATTGGTTCAACAATGTAACGGGAGCGACGTAGACGGATGAGTATAATGTCTTTCTTAAAAGGACAATTGTTTAAAAAGTTACAAAAGGTCTAGCTAGGCGTCTCTGGCATTTCAGTGTAGTGTAGCTAGTCTTTATCACAACATTACACAATGACAGACGCTCCTCATTTTATTAACCTGATGTTTTTGAGGGTGTTTCCATGAGGAGCAATTTGACAATACAGTTCCTGTATTTACTGAATCACATCCTGGAAATAATAATATTAATAAAAATTCTTCTGTTACAAAGCAGGCCTCGCCATATATTTGTGATGTGGCCCACCCAGAGTCTGTCCTGACACTGTCTCTTGACCTTATGTCAGTTGTGTCAGACACATCACACACTTACCAGGCCCACACACACGCACATTCCAAATCACCTTGCCATTTTAATTAGACCCGAGGGGTTAAGGGTGACAGACTTTTTCTCTCACTCACACACACACACACACAAACATACACACTGCTGTTAATGAAATATGAAGGACAGTAGCGTTGTGGAGTGGAAAATTCCACACTGTGACCCCTGGGGCTCTGATTAACAGTACTTCCTGAACAGTGGAGCCCACCTTCACACACACACACACACACACACACACACACACACACACACACACACGCACACACACACACTCCACGAAAGCATGCCTATCAATGATATAAACAAATGCAAGATTAGAATGGATAGGAAAGTTCAGAGGCCGATCTTTGCATCATTAGAGAGTGAATGTCTGTCTGTGTGTCTGTGTCTGTGTCTGTGCGTGTGTCTGTGCGTGTGTCTGTGCGTGTGTCTGTGCGTGTGTCTGTGCGTGTGTCTGTGCGTGTGTCTGTGCGTGTCTGTGCGTCTGTGTGCGTCTGTGTGTCTGTGTGTCTGTGCGTCTGTGTGTCTGTGTGTCTGTGTGTCTGTGCGTGTGTGTGCGTGTGTGTGTGTGTGTGTAAAGCAGGCTAATTGTAATCTTTGCAACACATTCATGTTATCGGCTAGCATCAGGAGAGAGGATATTTAAAGGATTTGTGAGAGAGAGAGAGGGAGAGAGAGAGGGAGGGAGAGAGAGAGGGAGAGAGAGAGAGGGAGAGAGAGAGAGGGAGAGAGAGAGGGATGCAAAGTAGGAGTGAATGTGTGAATAAGAAAGCGTGTGAGTAACTGAGTGGAGAAAAGGGATTAGAATGATAATATCTGATGCAAGAAGATGATGAAGCATGTACTCAACAGTGGACTATTCCTGCAGTAATGTTTTAATACTACAATGAATTAATGAGGGGAAATGTGTGTGTCTGTGTGTATGTGTGTGCTTTTGTATTTATATAGTTGTGAGGACCAAATGTCCTCACAAGGATAGAAATATCTTGTATTTTCTTATGTTTTGTTATTTTTTTTGAGGTTAGTGTTAAGGTTAGGCATAGCTTTAATTGGCTGTATTAATCATTATGCCAGTGAAGGTTCTCATAACTACAGAGAGACAAACATGCATGTGTGGGTGGAGATCATGAGCAGACAAGGCTGTAGATTTCTGCCAGAAATCATTCGAATGACGGACAAGAAGCTTAAACATCCAGAGTGAGACAATAAAATAAAGGTAGATAGGGAAGCTACAGAACTGCAGCGAAGGGCAGATTTGTGACATTTACGGTAAACAGATGCTGTATTTTTGCCCTGTGGGTGTGTGTTGGTATTGTTAAACGTAAAGATTAGCACAGACAATAGTAACGTCAGTGACTGCCTGGTGCTTATCAGTTCCCCTAGATTCTGTCTGCTCGTTTATACTTGACGCAGAAGCATCAGAAACGCGAGAGGATTTATTCACATTCTCACTTTATGTACATCCATAGGATTAAGAGCGACACCGCTTCCCTGTCCGTCAGGAAATGTTTAGCCACTTTGCACTGTCGCACATGACTGTTGATGAATGGCATCTCAAATCAGGAACTCGGGCTTTACATTCAGAAGAGATTAATCAGAGCTTTTGGTTGGGTTGTAGAGTATGTGAGAGATTTCTGAAATTCAAAACACTAGCTGTAATAAGTGAACCAGTTAGCGTTAGTGCTTAATAACTGCCTAGATTAGCAGATACGGATATGATTTGAGACATAGACACACATTTTTATACTTTTTCTCTTAATTTGGTATATCATCTGCAATTCTTCTACAATAAACTAAACAATAAACTGGCCCTTTTTACCCTCTTACACATGTACGCTACATGCCTGTGAAGCTCTTGTCCAGCTGTGTAGCTGCGACGACTTACACACAGGTCACAGAGGCTGTGTGATGTGTGATGATTCAGTCTAGCAAATAAACAGTGTTTTTTAGCACTCAGTTCCGATTCTTACCCATGATCTTGCATCAGATTGAAAATCACAGTCCAATTTTATAAGCGTAGTTTGAAACACAGATACAGTGTCTCAAATCAAATCAAATTTAAAAGCCCTGTTAATTTTGTACAACGAAACCTACCTATAAGATTAGCATGTTTCCCTTTCGCTCCGATTTACTCCCTAATTTAGACCTGTCCGATTCCTATCCATCAGACGTCTCTCTGCTATCGTAAGACCAACATCGCCACCAACAATGAACGATAACTCTGAGTCATGTGCAGCTACTGCTTCCACACTTCCACCAAAAAGTGCTTTCGCCAACTTTTGTATGGATTAGCTTATCATATGATCTGCTCACGTTGCTACGATTGACGTTATTCCTCCCTCCTTCTCTAAGAGCCTGGCCAGTTCTGCTCTCTGGAATCCCTGGTGGCTGTTCCTCTGTTGCCATCAGTGCAGAAAGGGTTCCTAAACCAGTAACGTGATGGCCTCTGGATCATTATACGATTATTATGAGCTTTGCCAACTTTCCTCTGCCGTTACTGGCGGTGCCGTCTTATAATTTACTGCTGCACCGGCACCTTAATAATACCAGAGCAGCCCTGATTGTATGCCGTGTTCTCATCTAAGACACAGGGCCAAGAGTAAAAGTCCTCATGGGCACTCTGCCCAAAATACAGGCAAGATAGATGGTCCATTTGGCTTCGGAGCACCGCTTTAAGTGCGAGTGTGTCTGGAGTCGCGTGTGAATGTGTGAGAGAGAGATGGCAATTACCAGGCTGTTATGATATTACGATGCAGTAATGTGATTCTGACGATTGGTGACCATGCAGCAGCCAAGTGTAAGTGTGTGTAAGTGTGTGTAAGTGTGTGTAAGTGTGTGTAAGTGTGTGTAAGTGTGTGTGTGTGTGTGTGTTTGCCTGCTCTGTTTCTGAACGGTCAGCACGTGATTAAGACAGAATGTTGATTTCATCCCTGTTTAGCCGAGATTTATTGATTAATTAAAATACTGTTTATTTAACTGTCATCCAGATAGAAGAAATGCATAAAAATGATTTTATAGACCAGAGACCCCTGGTACATCTACAAACGTCTCTGACACGTGAACACTATGCGTGTCTCCTTTCTGTCCTGCATTCATAATGGGTTTGAACTCTTCCATGCAGGACAATGCGCCACCACACGCGTTTAGAGACGCCATGTTATGTATAGATGAGCAGGCGTCTAAGTTTGGGGTTTTGCCATTCACACCCATTTAAGTCACCAGATCCCAATGTTATCAGATATCACATGGAGTCCTGCACACCTGTCAAGTATTACACTGGTGAAGCAGGTACCAGTTTTTCTGGTCTTTTTCAGTGTATGTATGCAAATCCTTTACATGCTCATGCAAATTCTCTGTTTTTCAGAACAGACAGACAGGAACAATCAGCTCCGTTCTAGAAAGCTTTTTCCTGTGTAGACTATTTTTTTCGTTCAAAATTTTCCTATCAGTAAAGCATCAAGGTGGCGTCAGGTCGATAGTGTTAGACAGAAATGTAACTAGAATAATACCAGTATTGCTATTTAGGAGGTGTTCTGTAAAAGTGAGAGCTTTTGTTGCTGCTGCTGAAAAAACAGTGTTTTTTTGGAGTCACCGCAGACTTCCTGTCAGCTTAAAGCGGTCTCGCCTTGGAGCTCGGTCATCAAAAAAGTGTGTCTTTCCACCATTCTGACTGCTGTCATAGAGTGTTGTGAGAGTCGTCTGGTTAATAAGTACACACACATTTTAGCATCAGCTTCTTTCCTGGATATATAAGCGTGGAAGCATGGAATCCAAAAGACCTCTGAAGGTGTTCTGGCAACAAGACATTAGCATCAAATGTTGCTGTGGATCTTCTGTGGGATCAGATTTTACCTCCCACACCCATCAGTGAGCCTTGAGCTCCCATGACCCTGTCACTGGTTCACCAGTTCTCCTTCACCAGTATTAACCACTGTGTACTGGAAACACTCAACATGCCCTGCTGTTTCGGAGATGCTCTGACCCAGAGCACAATTTGGCCTTTGTCAAAGTTGAGAAGATCTTCACACGCATTCATTTTTCCTGTTTTTAACACATCAACTTTAAGAATTAATAATCAGTGTTATTGACTTCATCTGTCAGTGGAAATATTGTCTATAAATATCAGTACATATATACAGTGACATTTCCAAATGTATTTCAAGAACCTGAATTTACGCAATGACAGATGGCTGAGAGGCTTGTGAGGAAACACAGACAGACAGACACACAGCGACTGTGTTTGACTGTCAGTCAACGGCCCTGAATCAACCTGGCAGCTCGGTCGCATGAGTTTATTTAGATAACCGGGCACGCTGAAGGATATATGTTCAACGCATCTGCATTCATGTCGTCAGCTATTGTGTTGTGTGGTGCCTCGGTGCCGCAAGGTCACAAGGTGTGTGTGTGTGTGTGTGTGTGTGTTTCTTTATTCAAATGAATTCAGAAATAAGAGACCTGGCGTACTGACCAAAATGATGAAAATAGTGCAGGTTTAGTGCTGCTATCATGGCAAAGAGGAAATGAAACCGAGAGTTTCCTGTGCTGACGCCCCTCCTCATGACCCGATGATCTGCTTTTTTTTTCAGTGGATGGGTGGGGGGGTGGGTGTTGGGTAATGAAAAACAAACACTGTCCCCGTGAAGCATATCGCGGACAACATGCATGACTATTGTTTATTGTCATAAGGTTTGGGGACAGATCACGGACATGACACTGAGCCGCTGAGTCTCTTGTTCTGATCTAATCTACTTAGTGTGAGAAGGAAATAATTGAAGACCTCATTAACTAGCGAAACTGAAATTTAGGGTTAATAGGAAACACACAGATGCTGTTGGTTTTCAGGTTGAACGTTTTTTTTTTTATTTATTACCCGTCAGTAACAAGCAATAGTGAAAAAGTCAGTGGTGTTAATCAATCTGGAGTATCTTGTAACATTTTATTTATCATTATATATGTCGGATGTTGAGGGACACACAGTGTTCACCTGTCAGAGGTTTCTAGATGTACCAGGGGTCCCATGGAATGCCAGCGAAACAAACCATATACCATTACAGAGCATTTTGCACAGGCTCGTCTGGACATGCTCTGGCAATCGTAATCATCACATTGAAGACAAGGGTACATTAGTTACACCTTGACCCTGGTTGTACTCCGTGCTCGTGGATATGAAGACACTATAACAACACGGTCACGGCTTCCGTAGTATCACACGGCGCTATTGAAGCTGCTAATGTGATTGTGAAGGACCTGGTTTTTGAGTTTTTAGTCTAGCATGACCTCTACCTATACTGCCCCAACCATCACCACTGCCATGTGCGTGTCAGCTGGTACTAAACATGATGTCGTCATTTCAGCCTGTCAGGTTTCATCTCCAGAGTTTTCGAGGTAGTGTTGACCTTTTACCGACCCTGATGCATCTACACTTCCTTATACTCTCGCACTCTTTTATAAGAGGGTTGGCTATGTGTGCCTGCATCTCCTGCCCCGTCTGACTCTCAGATCCTGTTTTTCCTCATGCAGGCCTGTGTTTTCACATCCTTATCATGCAGGTTTTTACTAAATGAGCTTCGGAGAAAGTGATATGACTGATGGACAGCAAACTTAACTTTAATAGGATCTGTATTTCGGTATTTGTTTGACCGTATACACAAATCTGTGAGTCATTATTTAACAAGCCACTCTGGATGCTTTTCAGCAGTCAGACAGGAAGAAGCAGTGCGATTAGCCGCTCTGGGGTTGTCGTTCGATTCTTTGTTACTCAACGGGAAGTGGCAGTTAGTTTGTAGGCCGGAAACGCAAAAAGCGAAGCGATGACACACTGGATTTTATTTCCTCATACACACACACACAAGGCAACCCAGACACGTACGTATGCATGCACAAAGCGCATGTGTCTCTCACATTCATGTCAACACCAAAACCAAAAAGGCTGAGGTCATGATTCCCATTTCTCATTTGGTGACACTAGGTTCACGAATATGACGTGTCGGAAGCCGGTAAAATGGGCAAGCGTAAAGATCTGAGTGACTTTGACAACGGCCAAATCGTGACGCATAGACGACTGGGTCAGAGCATCTCCGAAACACCAGATCTTTTCAGGTGTGTCCTAGTAACACAATGATTAATACCTATCTAAAGTGGCCCACAGAAGGACAAGCAGTGAACCAGCGACAGACACCATGAGTGCCCACGGCTGATTGATGCGCATGGGGTGAAGTCTAGCCTGCCTGATTTGATACAGCAGAAGATCCAGAGAAGCATCTGTTGTTAACATCTTGGTCCTGGACACCACAGAGCACCTTAAGAGGTCTTGTGGAGTCTACTGTATGCCTCGACAGGTCAGGGCTGTTTCAGGGGCTGTTTAGGCAGTGCTAACATTATGGCTGATCTGTGTATGATTGGTTCATATTAATATATACGAATTGAAATCCTTAAAAACAATTTGAGATTGATGTTGATAACACTGGAGCTGCTCTATTATGATAGAAAAACAAAAGAGGAGCTGAATCGTCAGAGAAAGTTTTAATTACTTTCCCAAGATTTGCATGCTCCAACATTCTGCGAGTCATCAGTTTCATTAAACTCAAGCGGTTCTAATCAGATGTGATTAGCATGCGATTAAAATTTAATTAAACTCAGCCTAAATCAGCAGTCTTGACCCAAAAAGCACATTCGTTCCTTTTAGCCTGAAAGAGCTGTTCGACTGTGACACGTTCCCTGTGAGTGAGTCTCAGGTGAGGGTTATTTTTAGCACCTGGGTTTCTGAGCGGAGTATGACGTGTGCTTCAGATTTCCAGCCTCTCTGACGGACAGGGCGGTGTGATGACCAGCGTGAGACTTCCAACAGGGGTAACAGACTAGGTTGAGGAGACGAAGATGATTCAGGAATTAGATTACCAATACTTGACTTAACAACCAAATAGGCCATTCAGCCAAATGATAATTGCATCCAGAGTTATTGCAATAAACAATCTTATGGTGTTATAAAACAAACAGCCTCAAGTGAGCATGCGGCAAAGCCGATTGTACTGGCTTTGTGTTATGTAGAGCGCAGCACTGCACTACGACTGACTTAAGGCTGAGTATACTTTAGCATCAGTGTGCAAATTTTGCAGGACTTCACGTGTTTATGATGGTGCATAATGATTCTCAGGAACGACACGAGGCAGTACAAAAGAAATAACCTCTGAAGAAGGAAAAAAAAGACTATTTCACAATCTTTGTAATCTTTTAGGGACGGGTCATACAAGCACCTGTGGAGGTGAACTTGCTCCGCGAGAGGACATTCAAATTCGTCCGTTTTAGATGAAACCGCAGGTCATGTAGTGAGGGCCAAATCCAAGTTGACACAATGCTTCAAATATAAACAAAAGCTTTACATCGCTTTGTCTGCCGCTTTGTCCCTCCGAGTCATCACGCACATTACATGAGAGAAAACACTTGACAATAATTGGCATGATATCTTCATGGATTTTAATGATCGCAATATTTAATAATATTGTTTATTAAAGCAAGGCTAACGTCAAGGTAAGATGGACAAAAAATAATTTAACATTTAATTGTGAAAAAACTCTCCGTTCTAGAAAACAGAGACATAAAAAGTTAAACAAATGTCTGTAAAACAAAAACATAAAAAAGGAATCAATACTTTCTGACTAATCAGATTTGAGATGTTATACTTCAACTTAGTACTGTTCTGTTATAGTGCTGTATTATAGAGCATTATTGTCATTATTAAATGTATACATCAGGTGTTAATATCTATTTGTCTACCAATTTTATTCTATTCTCATTTTTATATAAATGTATAAAAAAAGATATATTTTTGTAGATATTGCATTAAAATACATGTGAACGTGGCAAATCTCAGCATTGTTATACAGAGTATATTGTACCTAAAAATAAATAAAAAAAACAAAACAAAAAAAAAAACAAACTTAAATTTCAGCATTAACACCAACACATGCACACTACACAAACACAATAACATTATCTTATTTCAGTGGCATCTGTTAAGGAGTAGGATATTAGACAGGAAGTAAACAGTCAGTTCTCAAGTTTGATGTTTACGCAGGTTTCCATGTAACTACATTTCAAACAGTGTACAAATGTCCTGTTCAGCTCTCTGTCTGTCACTCTCATTGCACGCACACACACACACACACACACACGCACACACACCACGCTGCCCTTGACGTTATTTGTGTATGCCGTTCTAGCGGTTCTAGCACCTTTATGGCACTGACTCAGGTCTACCTCTCTGATCACTGAGAAGATGTTAACAGTGGACAAAAATGAAACCAGTGGTGAAGCTTTAATTTCAGAGAACAGCCACATGGGTCAGTTGTGTGGAGATGGAATATGAACATGTGACACGTCACAGTGCTTGTGTTCCATCCCAAAACCTGCACTAAAGAACAGAGAGAGATGATGAACACAACTTTTCTTAAACTGTTTAACCTTTTTAATTTATTATTTAGGATTTCTTTTTTAAACTCCTATCAGAGATATGTGTTTTTTGGTCATATTGCGATAGGAGGTTTTTGGTCATATTGCCCAGCCCCACTGTGTGTGTGTGTGTGTGTGTGTGTGTGTGTGTGTGTGTGTGTGTGTGTGTGTGTGTGTGTGTGTGTGTAGCTCGCACTGTTTCACAGACAGATGTTGTCAGCTGGTAAATCAGATTTACAGTATCAGTGTCAGTACTATAAACAATGCTGTCTACAAGCTGCAGCTTAATGCTACAGTATTTATCAATGACTACGCTGAGTGGCTAACTTACAGTTGTAAATGCTTTTCACAAATCCAAACTTAAGTTTCAGGACCACATCATTTACATTTTGAAACACTGTCATTCTTCACGTTGTTCATTATTTTTTATGTGATATGTAGATGGAGGCTATGAGAGGCTTTTGTGAAATACTGCACACATCAGTTGAGGACTTCTCAGCAGGACACCCATCTAACATGGGGTAGATGTGCAGATAATTATAGGAAACAGGTTGTGAGGTGCAGAAATCTGCTTGTGTGTCTGCTTGAAACTGTGAGAAAAGAAATCAGAATTTTTAATATGTCAGAAATCTGTCCTGTCGTCCAACTGCTCAATCGGACATCGCTTCCCCTCTCACACTGCACAACAAATGTCAGCTGATGAGACGATTCCTGAAAGTCGTGCCTAAAATGGGCTAAAATTGCACAGTGTATGCCCGGCTTAAGAGGACAAGTAAGAGACGTCATAATTCTTTTCGTTTATTTTATCATTTTTTTATTTGTGTTGTGCGGAAGGTGCTGTAAGGCAAGCAGGTGTGTGTAGGCTGAATGTACACCAAGGCTAAGAGATGTAGGGCATACAGCCAGACATCTACCACCCTGTGCCACCCCCAGGCTCTGTTTTGAACATCCCAGAACAAGAACAGCAAGAACAACAGAAAACCAGCCTGTCTACACACCCTGTCAGACTGCTGAGACTCGCCCGGATCTGTACCAGACCACTGTGCAGACCCTCCAGCCTCAGTACAAGCCTGGGGTGGTGCATCAGAAGACCAGTGACGCCGTGACACCACAAAGCAGTCAGATGGTGTGTACAAGTGGAGACTGTACACACATCACTGCTCCAGTGGCAGACTCCATGCCATTGGGGGAGAAATGTGCACCAGTGGTGAGCATCCCAGCTGAGGAAAGTCTCCCAGTGGATAAGGAATCGCCTGCTGAATAGAGCGTCCCAGCTAGGTGGATTTGTACAGCGCTTTTACCAATGGACATTGTCCCAAAGCAGCTTTACAGAAATAACGGAAACGGTTATACAGTTAAATACATTTTATCTCTGATGAGACGCCAGTGGTGACCATGGCAAAACTCCCTGAGATGACAAAAAGAAGAAAACTTAATAGGAACCAGACTCATAAGGGAACCCATCCTCAGGCACTGCGATTATAAATGAATAGTGCAAGTAATTAAAGAATCAATTATGGCTCAAGCTTTGCTTTATGCCAGAATTAAAAAAAATACTGCATGATTTGTTATATAAAAAGCCCCTAAATCAGATCCACACTTGTTTACATATAATGTATGGTCTTGAAATGAATGAGCAATTGCCTAACCTGAAAAGCAGACTTTCCTAATACTAATCTCAAACATCAAAACACATCTTTATTTGAAATTCTTAAAAGTCACAAATAATCAAACCGCTGCAAACTGATACAGGGGGAAACTGTACTTGTAAGGGTGTCCATATCTGGGCTTCAGAATAAAGCATCATGTAAATATGTAACAGCTAAAGCGATGTGGGCTACAAAGCACAACCAAAGCTAACCTAAGATCATGATAAAGTTCTTAGACTACATGACTGACCTGTGGTTACCTCGCTAAATAAATTAGTCATTTTTGACACTTGGAAGCAATGACATGAAGCGGAGACCAAAACCAGCCTTCACTGCAAAAAACGCAGTAGCATACGGTCTCGAGTGGCTTATTGCTTTTATAATGCAGCGGTCAACATACATTTTTTTTAAAAAACGGCAATTATCAGTTTATAAATGTGTTTATTTATTTATATTCTTGAGGCCAGATTACAATGTTTCAGATGGCCGGATCAAAGTGTCTCCAGAACAGCAGGTTTTGTGGGGGTGTGTCCCAGTGTGCAGTGGTTAGTACCTAGAAAAGGTGATTTCATGTAAGGACAAGCAGTGAACCAGTGACAGGGTCATGGTGAGACCAAGACTCACTGATGTGCATGATGGAGAAAGCTAGTCTGTCTGGTCCGGTCCTACAGAAGGATCCAGATTTAGGGGTCTTGGGTTCAGAGCTGTTGCGCAGATGGTGTTAATGTTATGGCTGATCAGTGTCGATAGAAAATTGACTGGTTGTCTATAGATTTGTCTTTTTTTCCCTAGTGTCAACATATTAAACATATCCGCAGTCTAATTGTTTCGAAGTAGCCTCAGACACAGGTTCCTGTCCAAACCATGTCCCTGCCGCTCATCGTCATGACGATATGGACGTACAGATTACAGACTACTAAAAGGTTCTGTAGACATCATTAGTACATGCTTCCCAGATCTCGGTATACCACAATGTGTGTGTATGTGTGTGTGTGTGTGTGTGTGTGTGTGTGTGTGTGTGTGTGTGACCTGCTCATTTACACTGCTTCTTTTTCTTCTCACAGTAGATCAATTTGTTCATCCATCAAGCTTCTCTGTTAATCAATGCTAACAGGAGCTCCAAACTGTTTGCAAGTTACAGTTGACATCCAGCCTGTATCTTATTTATAGGTGAAACATACACCTACACCTACACGTATTGTGTGTTGTTCTGACGCGCCGTCCTTCTGAGACATAGTTATAGCCTAATAAAATGCAGCTGCTGTCAGTGCAATACACACATACATTACTAATATAACTCCTGCACTGAGGAAGATATAAACTCAGTCTAACAGCATCATCTCTAATGATGGCAGTCCATCAGTCCATGCATAAAGACTTAACTATCCTCCATCATGGCCATGTTGTTGTGCTCAACTCTCTTTAAAGACTTTATTGTGCTGTGTTGCAGTCGAAAAGTCGCACTGATGGAGGCGGTAAGCCTTTTAGTTCAAGCTCGAGGAGCTGCTATAGTCAGCGGAGTGGAGGAGGGGCTCGGAGAGGTGTCTCTGGCCCGTGGGTGGGTGTGTAGGCGAGTTCGGTCGCAAGGGTCACAGTGTTTACGCCGAATCGGGGGTGCAAAAAGTCCTTGGGTGTTGAATTTTGAGTGGAAAAACCAACAGGGGGACTGAATTCTGGAAATGTTGGCTGCAGCTAAAAAAAAAGGAATATGTAAACACAGACATGTACGACGTATAACAAAGACTGATCGAAGGAAAGAGGGACCATATAAAAGACATATGGACGTTTTCCAAACACCTGGCAACCCTGTAGACAAGGCTCTCCAAGCTGATATGAATGGTTAACCTTAACAAACACGTGCTGTTGTGTCTCTTATCAGCTAATAGACGCATTTCAGTCTGCCACGTGGAACTGCAAGACTAAGGATTCATGTCCTTTTTATTTCACGCGACATAATGTTGCGGGGGAAATTGAGTGTGTGTGTGTATGTTTGTTGTATAAGGAGGGGTGGGTGCTCAGCTGGGTGCAGTAGGGGGATGGAGTCATGAGTAAAATCCGCTCCTGGCTTCATCATAGTAAGGAGCTTACAGCACACAGCAGGGGGTGGGGGGGTTCGGGGGGGGGGATTCAAGGGACCCAGCTACTCCAAACCAAATACAAAAATAATCAAACGCTTATAATAGGTCACGTTACATGCTTACTGCGGCTTCCGATGTGGTTATCACCAGCTTAATGTATAGGCATTTATTATCGAGTATGACACTGTGATTGACAGGGTTAATTAATTAAGTAGTGTGTTAATAGAAAACGGTGACGGAAACGGACCTCAGCTTAATCCTGTTAATTGAGCTATCGAATCCGAGCCACTGATTAGCTTAATGGTCTGTTTCGGCTTTTTGCTAATTGTTTGTACGAATGATGTACATTTCCTTTAAGGTCACGGCTTTTATCATAGCAGGGGAACACATGGATTAGTCAACTAGACTCTCGATTAACCAGGTGGTGGAGGGAGACCGTACAAACAGAACAGATCAAATGCTTATGGACATTTTCTGTAGGTAATAGACACCATGCTTTCTGCTGAACAGTCCACAAGTCTGTTATTTTCGACGAGTCGGTGTCGGTGCCTGGTATCCCACGTGTGTTCAGTAACCCTGAATGTGATAAGTGTTCCTCGAACCATAATTTGTCGTCTCTAGTCGCATGTGGGTGCAACTCAGAATGCCAGAAAGGAGGCACACGTAGTGTTCACCTGTCAGAGACGTTTGTATACCTCATACCATTATGGGTCCACCACCAGCCTTTGTATTTCGCATAGACTCATTTGTACCAGTATTTCTTGTATTTCAGTTTACGTTTATGATGATGCACCCAGTTCATACTAATGTATAATCTTTTCCTGTGTTCCTGCCAGGATTCGTCCTCAGATGGCAAAGGAGAAGATCGAGGGCTGCCACATCTGCACCTCTGTAACCCCGGGAGAACCCCAGGTGCTGCTGGGTAAAGACAAGGCCTTCACGTATGACTTTGTGTTTGACATAGACGTCCAGCAGCAGACGATCTACAGCGCGTGCGTCCACAAGCTTATCGAGGGTTGCTTCGAGGGATACAACGCTACAGTATTCGCCTACGGGCAGGTAACGTTTACAGAACACATGTAGCCGAATTTGAATGACGTCCAGGTTTAAACTTACGAAGGCGGGGCGGCAGAACATTTGTTTTCTTGTTAGAAATGCTTACTACTAGCTTCAGCTGCACTAGACCCATATTTCTTCAGTACTGTAAAAGCTGCGCTGACCTCATGGCCGATCTCATTAAAAGGTCAATACGATGCGACAGCTACGCTGAGTTCCATTGTGTGTAGACTCCGAAACCTCTCAGGCTACTTCATCACACACTCCACTTCACAGCTACAGCCTACACTGGGAAGCAGTCAGGAGAAATTGCCCCACTTTTTTTTTTTTCATTTATTTTATTTTGTTCCCATATTTCTCAACAGTAGAGTGTCCTGGAGTCCTGGAAAAGCTGATAGTGTAGGGTTCCAGCCATTGGGACAAGCTGTAATATATATATTATCTAA
>JAOVVF010000001.1:9014996-9043048 GCA_028565595.1 Duopalatinus emarginatus
AATAAATGATGTTTGTTATTCTGTGTCCTTGTTTAGAACATTTAAAACAAACCATTTATTTCTCTCTATGGTGACAGACTGGTTCTGGAAAGACGTACACCATGGGCACAGGTTTCGATGTGACCGTAAGCGATGACGAAAAGGGGATCATCCCGCGTGCCGTCCATCAACTCTTCCAGGGCATTCAGAGACGCCAAACGGAGGCTCAGGAGAACGGCACACAGCCGCCCGAGTTTAAAGTCAGCGCGCAGTTTCTGGAGGTATGACAGTGAATACAGTTTATTCACTTAGTTATGCCGTGTTCGTTAAAGGTGTGTCTCTGGGCTCTTATCTTTTGCACTCAGGTTGGGTCATGATTGTGAATCAGTGCCATTAAGTAAGTGTGTATAGCAAAATTACTCCACATCGTTTAGAGCAAAAGATTGAGCGTGACTTTTGAGAGGAAAAAAAGTACGGCTTCCACAGAGTTTGACTCGGTGCAGAGGGAAATCCCGACGCCAGCGGTGGCAGAAGGGTGTCGAAAAGCAGCCGGACAGGGTGAGAGGGTAATTGAAAATGATGGATAAAGAGATAGAAAAGCTGATGACAGTCTAAGTGAAAAGCCCAAGGAGGTCTGTCATCGGCCAGACAGAGTGCACACACACACACACACACACACACACACACACACACACCCCACACACACACTGATGCCTTAGTAATCAGTTTAAACCTGCGCGCTTGTGTTTTAACCCTGCAGCTGAGCCTGATCTGGCGCAGGCGGCTGTGTGTTTGGAGTCGCTCCTCTCGCCAGCTGTCTGTCTCAGCAAATTATTTAGGGAATTTTTCAAAAGCATCTCTGTTTCTGTAAATGAATGGGGCTGCCCCTAGAGCCGGGCTTAATGGGATGGTATTATGGCCCCTTATGTTATTAGAGCAGCCCTCTGTGTAACTCCTAGGGTTTTTCTCTCTCTCTCTCTCTCTCTCTCTCTCTCTCTCTCTCTCGCTCTTTCTTTCTCGCTCTCTTTCAGACTCAATGTCTCTCATCCTTTCTCCCTTCTTGTTTTATCTTTATTGGTCACACAAAGGATTCAATCCTGTTTTCTTTCTGAAACTGTTGCGTTTATGCAGCTGAGGTCTGTGTATTCAGTATGCGTCATGATCAGGTCTGGGATTTAAACGTAGTCACGTGTGACCTCTCTGACCCTCTGAACGTGAATCAAACACTCACGTGCTCACCTTGCAGCTCTATAACGAGGAGATCCTGGACCTGTTCGACAGCACCCGTGACTCTGGCAGGAAATCTAACATCAAGATCCACGAGGACAACAGCGGAGGCATCTACACGTCTGGAGTCACATCACGGCTGGTCAGCTCTGAAGAAGAGGTCTGATAATAAAGTTTTTCTTAAGGGGGATTAATGAAAACTGTGTTGGAGTGTTAAATCAAGGACACTTCAAGTTAAAAATGAGTTACTCGTAACTGATTTTGATGCTAATGTGTACAGTAGAGACTGTTATGTAAAATATGAAGTAAGCAGTTATTTATTACTATTCAGACATCCTCATTATCTTTAGAAAAGTCCTAAAAGAATTTTCAGGAGAAGGTTGCTTTAGTGAAACCATACTTTAGAAATCTTCTGATGAATATATCTTGTGTGTGACGCCGTCTCAGCTCCTCCAGTGCCTGAAACTCGGGGCTCTGTCTCGCACCACGGCCAGCACTCAGATGAACGCCCAGAGCTCCCGATCTCACGCCATCTTCACAATCCACCTGTGCCA
The DNA here is from genome assembly GCA_028565595.1 of Duopalatinus emarginatus. Lineage (NCBI taxonomy): Eukaryota > Metazoa > Chordata > Actinopteri > Siluriformes > Pimelodidae > Duopalatinus > Duopalatinus emarginatus. The sequence goes on from JAOVVF010000001.1 coordinate 9,016,757, forward strand.
GATGAGAGTGTGTTCTCAGGCCCAGCTGGTACGAACCAATGTTTTAATTACACCAGGAATAAACCATAACTGAGGGCATGGTGTTAAAGTAAAAATAATGAATAGCATGCTGGACCTACCGTTGACTGTTTTTTCCAGTAATAGCACTTAGTTTTATTTTTTAATATGACGGCAGAGCTTTTCACCAATTATTGAAATAGTTTGTAGGACCCATCATAATTCATATCCATAGTTATGTGGAACATCAGCGAGCTGGTTCCTGAAACCACAAAGTGCAAATGACTTTGTCCTGAAGACCTTTAAAACATCTCAAAGAAAACTAGATGAACAAGTACACACCGTTTGAATCTGTTTTTGTGGTCTGTCCACCTTTATTATAGGGCAGTAAGCTTTATTATAAGGCTTCTAAGCACCAACCAAGGTGCAATTGTTGGGCAATTGAGCAAGACCCTTAAAGTTCTTTGCTTCAGGGATTGACCCAGGGATTGACCCTAACCTTCTGCCCAATCAGATTGGAGAATGAAATGGTGTTGTGTTATTATAATAATAATTATAAAGAGACGGTTATTTTGGAGTGTATTTACTGATAACAGACAAATAACTAGATGATTTAATGTCATCGGTAACATTTCATTTTCTTTATTTAAAGGCGAACGGGTCTGCGAATGCTGAAGTGAACGGCGTAGCTGACGGCTCTCTGTCTCAGGCCGAGTACGAAACCCTCACGGCGAAGTTTCACTTTGTGGATTTGGCCGGATCAGAGCGGCTAAAGCGCACAGGAGCCACGGGCGAGCGGGCACGAGAGGGCATTTCCATCAACTGCGGCCTGGTACGCTCTTCCTGTTATCGTCAGCAAATTGAGCTTCATTTATTTGAAATAAATTATCAGTAAGTGGCTTTCTGATGCAGTCAGCACTCGCTGTTCGCTGAGACGTGACGGTACTTTGGCTTGCGTTCGGATCATTATGCTAGCTCTGCTCTCGGACAAGGGCACACATGCATGTTAGAGGTAATTGCACAGTGAGAAAGTGCTCGAAGATGAGCTATTTCTTTTGGGTTTGGATCCGAGCCTGACGTTATTGCTTCTGGAACTCGGTCACTCAGGAGTAAAAAGGGCCCCCTTTAACAGAGTTCAATCTTATTTATATAACCTTGTAAAGAGGTGTGTGATGATTTGTGTGTGTGTGTGTGTGTGTGTGTGTGTGTGTGTCGCAGTTGGCTCTGGGTAACGTGATCAGCGCTCTAGGAGATCAGAGTAAGAAGGCTGGTCATGTGCCTTACAGGGACTCCAAACTCACCCGCTTGCTACAGGATTCGCTCGGGGGGAACAGGTGATGTCTAACACATACACCTTCACTTCCAGTCACACACACGTCCTCCGATGTTTGGTAGTAATTCCAGTGAACACAAACACACAATTTTTTTCCCGAGATGGCGTTTGTGACGCAGTGCACTTACACATGTACACTGAAGGCATTGTTCTACTCTCCTACTCACTTGAAGGTTAATGCATGCATGCAGCAGTATGTGTGTGTGTGTGTGTGTGTGTGTGTGTGTGTGTGTGTGTGTGTGTGTGTGTATATGAATGTCTGTTTATGTGCACAAGTACATGACTCCATGGCGCTGATATTTAGCCCACAGTACAAGCAGAATGATCACACACGCAGATGTTTATGAGCTGAGATGTGAGGAGGATTTTTGAATTATAGATGAGGGTCTGTAAACACAGATCTTGCCAACAAGACATGGACAACAAGCATGAAAATCTGTGTTTGTGTGCTTGTGTGTGTGTGTGTGTGTGTGTGTGTGTGCTCCGATATCCATATCTGTATTTGTATTTAAATATGTATGTATATATAAAATCAATCAAACTATATTGCTCTCCTTGTCCTGCCTCGTACCCACAGTCGGACAGTAATGATCGCCTGTGTCAGCCCCTCGGACCGGGACTTCATGGAGACTCTAAACACGCTGAAGTATGCTAACAGGGCGCGCAACATCAAAAACAAGGTGGTGGTGAACCAGGACAAGACCAGCCAGCAAATCAGCGCACTGCGGGCCGAGATCGCCCGGCTGCAGATGGAGCTCATGGAGTATAAAGCGGTGAGGAAGAGTACGGCAAAAACAACATCAGTCAATTTATGATTTCCATTAAGCCGCAGTAGCTATTAAGTACGGTTTCAACTCTGGAATTATAGGTGTGTCTCATGAGTACGGATATATTGCTGCATATAAGCAGGTACAGCTGGAATCAAGAACGCCATACTGCCACCTTGTGGTGAAATAAGGTGTCTGTAGAGTGAGTGGTGTACACAATTAGTGTGGCAGATTTCACACTTGTATGGGCTGCAGTAGATTTTTGTTATAGAATAATAACACACAGTAATCATCTAGTTCTGGGTTTTTCTATAAGGCATGCTTTATAAGTGGCATAATGTGCACTGAAGTGCCAGACAAAACAGGTGCAGATGAGTGTATTCAAAAGAGACAGGCTTGTAGTGGTTACAACAGGACAATGCACCACCACACACGCCTAGAGATGTCAAATTATGGTTAGAGGAACACTAATGTGAGTTTGGGGTTCTGCCATTTACACCTAATTCACCTCACCTAAGATCTCAACGTTATTGAACACATCTGGGTTACCATGCAGTGTGCTGTGGAACATAGAAATCCTACTCCTCAGAATACAACAGAATTGTGGACCGTTCTTTAGGAAATCTGGTGTTTATTGCCTACGAAATATTTCTGGAAGCATGTGGGGGACCTACTAGGTTCTAGACTGGTGTACTAGTTTTTCTGGCACTTCAGAGTATGTTCCATAGTCATAAATAAGGTTGTGCTTACACTTAAAGCAGGTAACTTACTCCTAAAATGTACAATTGTGTCTTTTTTGCCTGTACATGGCCTACTTTTAGCCTCCGGACACTCTCTGTAGTGCTCAGCAATAGTCTGTCATCATAGAGGACCTCCGGTATCCTTAGTACTGCTTTGCCATAGCCATGTGAGTTCACTGGAACAAAGAAATGGGTAATGGAGGAATTCTGAGAACATATTTTGATTCAGCAAACAGGGTCAAACTGTAATAAGAGCTTGAACCAACACAGTCGGGGTTTGTGCTCTAATTAAGGAGTAACAACATGATAGAGTGTAGTATTATAGGAATATGAGAAGCCACAGATTTGATTTTATTCCCCTGTAACTGCACAGCTAACAAAGTGTTTTGTTTTTCTTGCACATCAGTTTGATAAAGATTAAGTGATATCACGCCCACTGTAACAGCTAAAATCAGTTGTCTCCTCATCAGCATGTTTCCTTTTTCTGTCCTGAAGTTAACAAGACATAAACATGCAGCTTTTCATGTTCCTGATTAACTGCAAAACACACACAAACAAAGTGCTGCATCTCAGATTCTACAGGCCTCAGTTAGCATATTCAAGTTCATGTATAATTAGTGAAAGTGAACTTCTTTTGACCAGTGGTCAGTGGAATTGATCTCCACATTTGACCCGTCTGTGCAGTGAAACACACACATTAGGGGTAGTGAGGTCATGTGCCCAGAGCGGTGGGCAGCTCCTAGCCACAGTGCCCGGGGAGCAGTCATGGGTTATGTGCCTTGCTCAACGGCACTTGAGTCAGTCTTGTCGGTTGCTGTAATCGAATCAGGGACCTTCTGGTCCTGAGGCTTGTTCCCTAACCACAAGCCTATAGCTTCCCCTAATTACAAGTATGGCTTGTTTGGAAAGGCTGCCAGGAGAAAGGGTCTTTTTTTCTAAAAAGAACATGGAACTTCAGAAGAACAAGACTTCTGAAGCAATATCCTTCAGATAGAAAAGACCATGGTGGAGATGTTTTGGCCAGATTTCGCAGCACTATGTTAGGTGAAAATCAAACACATCATAACAGCACAAACACTTTATGCCAACTGTCAAGCACAGTTGATGGAGGGGTGATGATTTTGCGTCGACCATGAACTCCTCTGTATACCAATGGATTCTGGAGTCAAATGTGAGGCTATTGGCTGCTAAGCTAGGCTGAAATTGGGTCATGCAACTGGACAGTGATGAACAAAAGGGCTAAAGAGAAAAATAAATCAATGTGCTGCAATGGTCCAGTCAAGGTCCACAACCTAACTGAAATGTTGTAGTGCCACCTTAAGAGAACTGTGCATGAACAAATGCCCACAAACCTCAACATACTGAATTTAGGTTGTGAAGAAGAAAGGGCCAAAATTTCTTCAGAATGAATGATTCTGATAAAATCCTACAAAACCAGATGACTTCAACTTATTGCTGCTAAAGGTGGTTCTACAATCTATTTATTCATGGGGCAGGCATGGGGACATGGGGACACAAGAAGTGACTGGTTATCGGGTTTGTGTATGATAATGATTAGCAGGATGTGGCTTTATAGGACCTCACTTCACTGTCAGGTCAATGAGGCATAGCGGTAAGTGAACCGCACAGTGGTGACCGGGATGAGAGGAGCCCAGACTCCTTAGTGGCGTTAGTGGTTAGCGGTGAGCGTCAGTAGCTCAAAGAGACAGTAGCCCTGTCTGTGAGAGGCTGACCGCACTGAAGCAGTGCTAACTCATTAATAAAGAATGACTGATGGCAATCAATGAGGAGCCATCAGAGCGCTTTTCCTCACTATAAGCCTGTAATTCATCTCCTTTACTTCCTTTACTTCCGTACAGGGAAAGCGTGTGGCTGGGGAGGACGGCTCTGAAGGTTTCAGCGACCTGTTCCAGGAGAACTCCATGCTGCAGAGGGAAAACGACAACTTACGCATGCGTGTGAAGGCCATGCAGGAGACCATCGATCATCTCAACACAAGAGTCACTCAACTCTTGACCAATGAGGTTAACCTGCTGCTTACCAAGACAGGTCAGGATTTTGTCTAGTTGTTGCACCTTGTGTAAAGCTCTTTGCTGAATCATCAATCAATCGATCATTGTTTTTTTTTTTTTTAATAGGTGAAACTAATGAAGAGATTGGGAACCTGATTCAAAAGTACATCAGAGAGATTGAAGAACTCAGGTGAGATAATATTCCAGTTTCTGTGAATAAAATTCTGTCCAAACCGTCTTCATCATGTATCTGTAAATGCTGTTCGGTCTTTCTCAGGTCTAAGTTGCTGGAGAGTGAGGCGATAAACGAGTCTTTGAGACGCAGCGTTTCTCGTCTTTCCTCCCGCTCTCCTTATGCTGTCTCCCATGCACCTCCTCCTGGACACCCCCTAGGCTCCTCTCCCTCCATTTCCATGGAGGCCGAAATGACGGACGTGCTTCGGCGAGCCAAGCTGGACATCGAGAGGCTGAAGAAGAAAGAGAAGAATCAGAGGCGCAAGAGGTGAGTACAAGCAGTAAACTGATCACAGTATCATCCAGTTAGGTTTACTACCATGCAATCTTCAGTAAACTTGTCCCTGAATTGTCCATTGTCCATTTATTCTTAGTATGATTACAACCTAACAACAGGGTAGCCGTAGGCTTGTGGTTAAAGAAACACCCTTGTGACTTGAAGGTCCCTGGTTCGATCCCTGCACCAACAAGGTACAACCCTCAAAAGCTCCAGATCATCTACTGGAATGTTTTTGGGAGGTGGGAGAACCTAGAAAAAAGTCCACCCTGAGTTCAGAACTGGACCAGGGACCCTGATGCTGTAAAGCATATTCCCACCTAGGGCTGTGCAATATGACGATGTATACCGTGTGATAATAGAAAAACATCTATTGTTTAATATTACACTTTATCATCTGTTTTGTTGTGTCGCAAAATACACACTTTGCTGCAGTCGTTTTGTTGTTTGGACTACACGTTAAGGCTAAAACAGAAAATTAAAAAACAAACAGTTATTTGATTTTACTTTAAAATCCAAATACAAGAAGCAGAAATAAGTAAAAAGAAAAGTTTTTTTTTTTTTATCTTTCTCAAACTGGAAGTTTACGCTCACAAGGCCGTTGTCAGAGTAACTGGCGGCACTTGAAACTTCTGCTTTTTTAGCTGCAGATCCAGACGTTGAAAGAGTCTTTTCCCCACGGCACACTATATACACCAAAAAATATCTTTAATTGTTTGATTTTGTATAATTCAACGTATAGAAATCCTTTTTTTCATGTGGTCATTTTATTATTTTTTTAATTACAGAATTTACAGAAAACGTGCTATATAATGATATATATCATTATCGGGATACGAATGGACCCAAATCGAAATATGAAATTGTGGTCATATCGCACAGCCCTATTCCCACCATATTCCCTGTTCCTTGAATAGACTCCAGTGGCAAAAATAGGAGCGCTGGTGGCAAAACTCAGTAAATGTGTGTCGGAATGAGCTGTGTCATTTCCAGCCATTGATACATAGGATCAGGATATTTTGTCAGGTGTGTGTGCAAATAATCTGAAATGTGTGAGCCTCTGAATAATGCAGAGGACAACAATTCTTGACAGATACAGAACAGTCCTCTGTAAATCTCTGGGTGTAATGGGGAAGGGTGACAGTACACACTGTAGTGGAGGAGTCTCATTTAGCCATAATGAGAAAGCGGCTTCAGGTAATAGCTGAGCGTCTGATCCTCACTGTGCTTGCTTGTATGATGAGACAGGGGAATGACTCAGACTAATCAAGTGTAGGAGCAGCAGCCCTGGCATTATTCTTCCCTAGCTTTAATGGTCTCTCTGTGAAAGAGTATGTAGGAGCGTCAAATCACTGTTGGATGACTTCTTAACTGGACTAGACTTACTTAAACAGTCCTTATTAAGCTTTACAGATGAGGAGTGTCTTTACCTTTATCTTGACCTTATTAAGACAATCACAATCGGTCCTACACCTTGTCTAGCTTGAATAATACAAAGCTTATTATTGGAGAGAAGTCTATGGTGGTGCATTGTCCTGTTGGAAGAGGACAAATTTATCAGAATGAATGGAGGACATCTCGACAGTCCTTCCATAAATGTTAAATAAAAAGGGATCCGTACTAAAAGTATTTAATTATGTGCAGTTTGTTACTGTAGCACATTGATTTGAGTCCCAACTACTTCAAGGCTGCTAAAATTCAGATTTATGAATTCAACAGCACTGTGGAATATGCTGTATTAATATGTAATTTTTATTATTTTGTGCTCTTTCAGTCCAGAAAGGGAGAAGGGCTTGAAGAAAAGAGCGAAGCTCCAAGCTCAGGAGAACGGCCAGAGCTGCGAGCGCAGAGAAAACGGAGACGGCGACTCCGATAACGAGCCTGAAGAGGTCAAAAATCTCTATTTAAGAGTTATGAATAAGAAAAACAGTATGTAACATGATCATGAATGAATTCTGTGCCTCTGTTCAGGAGGGTATGTACCCTCTGCCTGAAGAGGAGAGTGGCTGTGATGAAGCTGAGGAGGATGAGGAAGAGGAGATCAGAGAGGAGGAGGAATTTGACAGCGACGAGAGCTTGGTGGACTCCGACTCGGACTCTGATGAGAAAGGTTTGTAGGATTTCTTATAGATATTATTACTTTTTTGGCAAATATAAGTACATTTAGATATATATATATATATATTGTGTGGTTTTTTTTTTGGTTTTTTTTTTCCAGCAAACCTCCAGGCCGACCTGGCGGACCTGACATGTGAGATCGAGATCAAGCAGAAGCTAATAGATGAACTGGAAAACAGTCAGCGCCGCCTGCTGACACTAAAACTACAGTATGAGGAGAAACTTATCCTGCTGCAGAACAAGATCCGTGATACACAGCTAGAGAGAGACCGCGTACTGCAGAACCTCAGTGAGTCTCTGCTGCACTGTGTTTTTACAACGATAAGAGGAACCGTGTGCCCTGTTAATCACGCTGTCTTTGTGTATTCGATCATGATAGTGTCCATGGAGAACTACACAGAGGAAAAAGCCAACAGGGTCAAGGCGGAGTACGAGAAGCGTCTAAAGGAGATGAACAGGGATCTGATGAAGCTGCAGGCGGCGCAGAAGGAACACGCTCGCCTGCTGAAGAACCAGGGCCGTTACGAGAGAGAGCTCAAGAAGCTGCAGGCTGAAGTGGCTGAGATGAAGAAAGCCAAGGTAGAACATAGAGAAATGCTGCCACCTAGAGGCAAAGAGTATCCAAGAATTATTTGGGACATTCATGGGAAGTTCATGCAGGATGCACTGCTTCCTGAAATTTAAAACACGATTGTGTAGCTCGTGTTTAATTTTATTTCATTCTGTTCTCAGTGTGCGGTTTGTTCCTTACTCCTGTAGGTAGCATTGATGAAGCAGATGAAAGAGGAGCAGCAGAGGAGGAGGATGATTGAGGCCAAGAGGAACAGAGAGATCGCCCAGCTCAAAAAGGAACAGCGTCGGCAAGAGGTTACACTACATTACATCATCACATCACCAGCCTTGCATTGTCTTCTTCTAATTCACTGCAGAACGCAGCATGTCTGTGTGGGATCTATCAGTCCCAATCACTTTCATGTTTTATAAGTTTTATACTTTAATATTTATTACACTGACTTGCCAGAAGTCAAGGGACTGGAACTAGGGTTGTACAGGACTCCCATCTAGTCCTGTAGAATGCACCAATATCGTCATGGCATCGATTCCACAAGTGGACCGAGGACATCTAGAGGGATATCAAGTCATTTCGTCTGGATATCCACACACAATGGTATTTGTAGGTGCAGCATCGAATGGGTCAGGTGTCAGGTGAATGTGCAGGCCACACCATACATCAGAATGCTCCTCGAACCAGTTCTGGACAACTTGGGCCTGATGGCATGGTGCATTATCCTTCTGGAATATCCCATCATTGTGGGGGGATGGACATGAAGTCAACGAAGGGCTGCAAATGGTCACCAAGCACTGAAACATATCAGTGACGTGTTTAGGGGGACCAGTGAACCAGGAGAACGCACCCCACACCAGTATAGAACCACCACCAGCCTTGTTGACAACTGAGGTCTATGGCTTCCTGGGGTCTGCAACACATGCAACACAGCTCCCCAGGGACCAATTAGCAACCTCACAAGCCCAGGTATCCGGTGTTGTGTTGTGGTGTGGTAACAAAGGCACTCTGGTGGGTCTTCCTACATGTGTGCATGTTCCCAATCCATCCCCCAAGTTGACACTTCTTCATGATCAATTCACATCCTGCTTCATCCATTGACTTTTGGCACGTCAGTGTATATCACAATTCACTGGTTATTATTTGTGTTACCATATTCAAGAAATCTTTCTGCTAGTAGTGTTTTTACATGCATTCTGATCCTGTTACATGCATTCTGTTTCTGTTCAGTATCAGATTCGTGCTCTTGAGTCACAGAAGAGGCAGCAGGAGATCGTCCTCAGGAGGAAGACCCAGGAAGTGACTGCTCTGCGTCGACTGGCTAAACCCATGTCGGAGCGTGTCGCGGGCCGCGTCTCCCGTCGTCCACCAAGCCTGGACTCCGGGGCCGAGCTCTCAGCCAGCACGTCCACCTCCACCAACACATCTTCAGAACCCGAGTCTAACCGCTCTGTCTCCAGCATCGTCCGCCAGTGGAACAACAAGCTAAATGGCTATCTGGGAGAGAGCGAAGGATCTGGGGGAGGATTGTCTCGGCTGGCCAAGTCAGTCTCTGCTTATTTTGTACATATGCAATGACAGTCGTGTGTATAATATTAAGATATTACCTAGTATATAATTTATAACAATGCCTTTGCTTTGGATCTTACAGTGGTAGGAAGAAATTACAGAGGAAGGGTGTGAGCAGCAGTTTCTCGAAGACAGCACGGCAGAAATGGCAGGCTCTTGAGAGGAGGGTCATGGACATAGTCATGCAGAGGATGACTATTGCAAACATGGAGGCTGACATGGACCGTCTCATAAAGGTAGCACCTGCATGCATAACTTGAATACTGTTGAATTTTTGTTTGTACATTGTGTGTGTTTTGAACCGTGTGAACGTGAAGCAGTTTGTAATGGACGTTCTCGCGCATTTCCTTTAATTGAATCAGAAACGGGAGGAGTTGTCCATGCAGCAGGAGGCGCTGTTGCGTAAGCGAGAGAAGCTGCTGAGCGAGGGGCCTAGAGAAGAGGAGGACGAACGAGTTGTTCAGGAGATGAATGAAGAAATCGAGGTGCTCAATGCCAACGTCGACTACATTAATGACAGTCTGTCTGACTGCCAGGCCACAATTGTACAGATTGAAGAGACCAAGGTTAGTATCTGCTCACAGCAAAAAAATAAATAAATAGAGAGAGATAACTTCTAATTGACCACTATGTTTCTACACACAAAGGAATTTGACCTGTGAATTTAGTCCATCCATGCACATGCATTTAACACACTATACACATCGCCCAAATAACATGCCTTGCACTTCAGTCGTGTCCTGTCGATTGAACTGGGGACCTGCTGGGTCACATAGCCTGGTTTTATAACCACAATCCCACGGCTGCCCCGCACAGCTCTGATTAACTGTAATCAACATTAGGTTTACGTGCATCTTAATAATCTGTTAATAATCCGACTAATAGCTGCATCGGAATAGAATATGTCCATGTGAACACCTCAATTTGGAATAAAGTAATCTGATTGGGGTCATTTCAATCTTCATTTTCTATTTTCTTTCCGATTGAACGAGGTGGTCATTCTTTAAATAATCTGTAGAAGAAGAATAATAGCCATGTAAACACCTTTATTTGATTACATTCCCAAACAGATAGTTTATCTACATTCTGTGCATGTGAACATGTCATAACGGAAGCTTAAAATCTTCAACATGGTGGGAGCGATAAACTGGTCATCAGAGGAGACCAGGTTTATGCTGTAAACTTTAAAACAGCAGGATGGGCGTTCATAAAGCTCGCAACAATGAGCTGTTCAGACAAGTATGTGAGCAAATGTAAATTACCTGGATAACATTTTGCGTCTCCTCTCTGAACTCACATGAAGCTTGTTGTCATAGTAATGTGTACAGTAAATGTTACACTACGTATGCATGCTATATCGGATCGGACTACTTGTTGTGTGCATGTAAATGAAGATTTGACTCATATTGTTTGTTTAGTTAAGTGTACATATAAACACCTCAATCTGAATCTGATTGGAGAAAATCTTTGCATGTAAACATACCTACTGTCTGAATGTTACATACATGAATCGTAAGAATGATGTACTAAGCACAGTGCATACCTAAAGGGCATGTTGGACATTTGTGAACATAGTGAACACTATAGAAACCTGTCCTTTCCTGCAGGATGAGTTGGACTCCGTGGACATGTCTGTGGTCATCAGTTCCTGCTCCCTGACAGAAGCCCGTCACCTGCTGGACCATTTCCTGAAGGCCTCCATAGATAAAGTAAGCAAATGGAAACTCCTTTATCCTTTTATTATTTTACCAGAAGTTAAAACAAGTGATACATAAACAGTTTTTTTATTGTACTAGGGTCGTTGACATGTAGCTGACTTTGTTTATAGATCTGAATGTTTTATGCACTTAATAAAAGGCAGGATTTACTAAACATGTATTTACGACCGTACAGAATTTACAGGTGGCTCAGAAGGAAGCCCAGATCAGGCTATTAGAGGGACAGCTGCGACAGACGGACATGATTGGCTCTTCCCATAATCACATGATCCTGGACGCTTTGCGGGAGAAGGCGGAGTGTATCCCCGAATTACAGGCTCTCATTCACAATGTCCAACAGGGTGCGTAGAGTCAACCTGGTTTATTTTGTAAGCAGGAAAAGTGGGTTTGCTTAATATTGCTAGTCAGACGTGAGTAGAAACCCAGATGTTCTACTGATGTTTTATTTAGAGGAATTTACTCAGCAGGCACAAATACTTTGGACAAATGAGAGAGGCAATACATCAGTAAAACATTCCTCTCATTTTGGGCGTTTATGCATGGATTGCTGTTTGTTTTTCACAGAAAATGGCTATGCTAGCACGGACGAGGAGGTGTCCGAGTTCAGCCAGGCCTCAGAAACTAGGTCAGCTTACCAACGTGAATTGTAGATTATGTGTTTTATTTACCCGTGATTGTTTTTTTACATATCTATATCCATTTCTCTTCATCTCAGTTACTCTCAAATGAAATCATCAGCCAGTCAGGATGACTTCAAGATGAAGGTAAACATGGCAACAAATCTGACGTGCTTTTTCTTACCATGCCTGATGTCCATTAGGTGGCACTGCAGTATAAGTGAAATAAATACAAACGTCCTCTAGGATCAGTTTCCTCCAGTCATTATTTGTTAATCATTCATTTGAGAATTCATTAAGAATGTAATGATGATTGGCTCACCTGTGCAGCCTGAGCCTCGCATCTCGGGTCAGATGAAGGCGATATCAGCTGAATACTTGGGCCCTGTCCTGGACTGCACCACTAAAAACATCACCAAGTCTCTGGCCTCTCTGTCTGAGATTCAAGAGAACGGCTTGGGCTTTGTTCTGCGCGAGACCTACTCCAGAGAAAGCATGTCCCGCACTATTAACCTGCCGGTCCGGGGACACACGTTGTAAGTCAGACTATATAACTTTCACTAGGGTATAAATAGAGTGATATGATTTGACAGGGTGTCTGTCTCAGGTTGTGACCCTGTATGTTTGTCCTACAGTCCCAGGCAGTCCCGAGGCTCAGACGCGTCCCCGTTCACCAGACGGCCATCGTATGATAGAAGCCAGTCTTACAGGTAACGGATGTTTTTCTCTCACATATCCAAGTGACGCGTATTGGATTGATTGTACTTGTAAAATAGTTTGACCTCCTACTTAGTTAGATGTAGTTCTGTTTCGTTACATTAAGCCCTGTTCTGCTCACTCCAGAATCCCAAATGCTGCTTTATGGGGTGTACAGTGCACTATGTGATATCCTATGTAGAAAGCATATGCAGTAAATAGGAAGCCATGTGGGTTTTGGCCTCCTGTGCACATGAGGGGATCAAATTAAAAGAAAAAAATCCTGGTGATGGATTACTCTGTAATTATTAAAATTAAAATCTAAAGTATGTTGTAATATAAGTACATTACAGCCAAATTTCTTTGATGGTTTATACAATACAAACACATAACACAGTGAAGTAAAGTGAAGTGAAAGTGAACTATATGCCTACTGTGTTTTGCACACAGAGGAACGTGACTTCCGCATTTAACTTATCCGTGCAGTGAAACACACACTAGGGGACATGAGGGGGGCGGTAAAGACAGCGGGGGCAGCCCCAAGCCATGGCATGCACGGAGCAGTTTGGGCAGTTAGGTGCCTTGCTCAAGGGCACTTCAGTCATGTATTGCCCTGAGCAGGGATCAAACCTGGGACCTTTTGGTCATAAGACCAGTTCCCTAACCACTAGGCCACTAGGCTTTGGTTATTTGAGGCGAACACACAACTGCTAAAGTTGGTGCGACTATAAATTCTGAAGTTCATTTACATTTATGGTTTATTAAAATTTTAATTAGGTAATAAAATTTGGAATGTGTGTTTAGAGGAATCCAGACACGAGCTCTAGAGTGTTCTGCTAACTTATCCAGCAAGCATATAATGCTAGACGTTGTGTTCCTTTACAGAGACATGTTCACACATTCTGTATATTAATACATGGTACATTTAGCTGAATGTAAACCCCGTGGTTCATCACGCCTGTCAGAAATACTCAGTCGTGAATTGCTCAACTGATCGTGCTACAGGTGTGAATCACTCCGATTAGAACCTGGGAGGAGCTTTATAAAGTTACTGTCTGATTGTTTTGTTTTTTGAACAAATTTACGGGAGCAGCTACATGTAAAAGGAGACGTTTTCTCTTGTTAATTGTTGTTAGCCTCAATTCAGCCTGTGGTAATGTCTTCCGATTCGCATATGCTTGCTCATTGTCTTCAGGTTTTATTATTTATAATTACTCCAGCGAGCCCTGGCAAACTGCCTGGAGCAGTAATAATGCATGAGTCCATTTTACCGCTTGTTATTTCATGGCCCATATTAGTAGGGCAGAAAGTGTGTGTATGGCGCGAGAGTGCGAGTGGTAAAGTGTATGCCGATTCAGTCGTCTGAATACTCATTGCTGTAGTCTTTGGACCCCAGAAACCCGTCGTGTCACTGCTGAGAGCTTGCCGGTTCCCCCTCGAGGTCTGTTCAAAAAATGATGCCGTTCCTTAAGGAGCACATTATCATTTCGGAAGTCGGAAACGTTTCCCTCTTGCATCCGATTGCAGTCATTTCATCAGCTTCTAACTCTCAAGAACGTTTCTCAGGATTTTTGAGCTGTCTCATTTCCTGTTTGATGACTGCAGTAAAGAATTAGTTGAGCTGTCTTTGCATTAGATACTTCTCGTAGCTCAAATAATGACCATATGAATGGAGGTTATTATTATTATTATTATTATTATTATTATTATTATAGCATTCACAGCTTCACTTGTTGGTTCGTTGTTGAATTTTAATAACCTATTGTTCATCTTTGCTCTCCCCAGACCCCCCGAGACCATCTACACACCTCCGTCGTCCCCTCCCCTCCGCACCCGTAATGACCGCAACGTTTTCTCCCGGCTTACAAGCAACCAGAGCCAGGGTTCTGCACTGGACAAGTGAGTACACGGACACGCTAGATTTAAAGCATGTTTCTGTATCGGTATTGATTTTCACTCTGAACTTTACCCTTTTTTAAGTGAAGATACAATTAAGAGGAAAGGTATCGAGAACGTGAGAAATGAGTTAGGAAACGAGGAGATATCCTTCATCCTGCTAATTAGGTGAGGTACATTCTCAGTAGAGAGAATCCGTCAACTTTCATCCAATCGTCGAGTTCATCCACACTTTGAAAATCCCCCATTATTAATGCTCCATGGCTCCTGTGGATGCTCATTATAGCATGGCGAGCGGGTAAATTAGCCCAGGATAACCAATTATACCCCCTTCTGAAGACTGCTCATCTTAGCCTTTTCCTTTCATAATCGAATCAGCAGTGCCTGAGATCACCATACAGGACTAAAGAGGGCTTTCTCTCGTTTTATTTTCTGCCTAATGCACGTTGAAAAAGGAACAGCGAATACACAAATTGTTGTATTTCACAGCAAGCGGTTACCCGTTCTTGCCGTTTCTGAAAGGTTATTGTCACTTTTATGTTATCGATGTTGGCACTTGCCACATACTCACTGGCTTTTATTAGAGTTAAAATTGCCTCAGTGATTGGATCCTTATAGAATCAGCATCATTTCGGTTTGCCCACTGAGTTTTGATTTTCTTTTTTGGTTGTTCATTATTGTGTTCATTTATAAACGATCGTGAAAGAGTAGATCATTTAACTTGTTTCTTTTTCAATTCGGGTCTTTCAAAAGCCATGACTTTTATACTGCACTCTGTAATGAATTGGAGCCCTGTCCAGGGAATGTTCCTGCTTTGTGTCCAAAAAGATTCCGTGTGGACTCTGGACAAACCGCGAGCCTGATGGACTGACTGACTTATAGGGGTTCAAATCTTTCATCACTGTGGGGTCACAGTTCAGATTTAATTTTTAACTCACAAAAGATTTTCCTGTTCAAATGGTTTATACATTTTGTTTAAATTATGTGATTGACAAGTTGAAAAGACAATGTAAACAACTAGAACATTTATTTAAAACAATAGTTTTAGGTTCCTTACTGTATCAAATCTTTTTATACCAAAAATAGGATTGTGCATACAATTCTGCTTAAATGATCAGTATTAGGTTCGCTTAGCTGTCTGGCTTTTTCTTAAATAAAAAATATCTATCAATGAACAAATAATTCAAAATATATGAATACAAAAGTAAACATAGACTTCAGTCTACCACAGTGCATTAACCTTTAACTGAAAATAAAATACACACTTTGAAGTCATTGTGCGCTAGTAGCAAGGGAGCTGGCTAACTATCTTGTATGGTGGCCTAGAGAGCCGTCTTCTACGATGGCCAAGTGGACATGTAATGTGATATGCAGTCCGATCGGGAGTAGGAGCGGCAAAAAAATAAACGCATCTTAAGCGCATCTTAAAACTGATTTCTGGGCATTTTGAATCGATTCAGAATCACCAGGACTAAGAATCATGGTTCTTTAAAGAATCTATTTTTTCAGACTTATACCTCAGTTCAGTCTTAAAGCTTGAAGGTCAGAAAATGTTCATTCTAATGTGTTATATGTTAGATTATATGTGCTGTACAGGGACGTGTATGACACACATAATCTAAGCACAATAATAAAAAAATCCATGATTTGTAACAGCCAACATGATGAAAGTGTCTGTATAGAGTTTGTTTAAGATTTAGGGAAGGAGTCTCCAGTGTTGATGATTTGTACTACTGTGTATGTTTTACACCACATAAAGTTTTTATAGAAATGTTTTTGTCTTAAAACAAAACAAAACAGGTGTACATAAACAGGTTATTGATAGCTGTTACATTACATATTTTAATGTACTTTTTAAAATATGATGCATCACATGTTACGAAGTATTAATTATTGGCAAACTGATGTGGTATAAGAGTAATAAAACACATAAGGACATCCGTTTTTTTTGGAAAAGAATCAACTCTGGGCTGGTTACAATAACCATCCTGTTAATGATTCTTTTTCTATGACAGAAGCCTCAGTAGTATTGTAACATGCGCTGTGATGTGTTCTGTTGCTTTGTTTTTACTATACTGCCATTCAACTGTACATAGTAACGTGAGACTCGGACACAATTTGGCTTCACGTGGAATCAGACATCGAATTCATGACAACTTCACATGCATAGTTATGAGTAATCATTATAATCAGTGAAAGACAAATGGTAGAGGGGCAAGTCCTGGACCAGCCCCTTTATCACAACTCCTCTTCCTTCATGTGTATGCATGCATGTTGATTAATGTTCACTGACTAATGCTGATTAGTAATGGTGTCCTAAAGTGGAAGACAGACACTTCATTAACCTCTGGTTCACTCAGCTTTTGTTCAGAGGTTTCCTGAATCGTTTTCCTCAGGGTTTGAGATCATCCTGCATGCTTAAACTTCCCTTCACGTAGCTTGGCTATTTGAACAAGTTCACTCGGGCAGACCCTTATTAGGTCTTCTATAGAATGAGAAATTCGTAAGGCACGTGACAGCACTCAGTTCTATGCCCAGAAGTGTGTAAAAGAGGTGTAAAAAGTAAACAAAGTGTAAATATGGGTAAAGATTGTGATGTTTGTCTAGCCCGGTTTTGACCATTGTAAAACTGGATCAGGATGTTCTGCCGGAACTGTCTGGCACTGCTGCTGCTGACCCAAGTAACGTACAATTGAAAGATTCTCACTGGGCCTCATTTAGCAAGCTAAAATGATTGGTACAGGAAAAGAAGTGTCCATGAAAATGTACCTAGTCTGGAAAAATATGTTACTACAACGTATACTACTAGTGCATGTCCTGAGATTCTGTACATATTCACATAAAAAGATACTAACATAAATGTAAACCTTAATTTATTTTTATGTACAGGTTCTATTATCAGTGTTGAGCTACTGCATATGTAATTCCCAAAACCCAAAACCAATCCATAAATGTAGACGGTGGTCTATGTCTATAACTGTAGGATGAATTAGTAACTTAGCTGCATTTCTGTGTGGCAAGTTTAACTAGTGCTGGATTTAGGATGCACAATTTCGTAATTTTTCCCCATTTCTAGCTCTGTAAGCTTTGATTTTTATGAAGTTTTGTGGGTGTAAACATACAAAAACAAAGCTGATTGGCATTCATCAGCATGCATATAGAATATTTTGTAAATGTGACAAATCTGTAGTTATAAAAAATGTACATGTTAACATCTCAGTGTTATTTACACACAGATTAAAAATGCTAAGACACAGTTAAATGATGCCCAGTGTGTGCCCCCTCTAGACGTATTAAAATAATTTTAAAAATTGGTTTGCGTTAATATTTAATGCTGGTTGTTATTGCTGCGGCACCAAGAATGAATCCCGAGGGCAGAACATGATGGAGGTTTTTCAAATGGTCAGACCAGGAAATGGGATAATCCATTGCAGAACTAATATGGTATTAGTTCTTTATCCTGGCAAAGATAAATAAAAACAAGAACACCACTTTGGTTAGGTCAGTTCTTCCCAATTTTTTTGACTTTTGTTTCAGTAAAACATTTGCTCCTGTTTCTTCTGGTTATTTTTATCCTGCATGACTTCGACAGACTCTTCATGTCTTTAGTGAGACCTCAGACCTCAGGGCAAATCTCTCACCAGTGGCCGTTTCACTTAAAACTCTTTTTTACACCCGGTGTGCTTTTGTGCAACATGCATAAAATCGTCTCCTACCTGAAGCGCTTCAGAAGCACATCCTAAAATTGAGCTATGAAATAAACGACGCTGAGTTTTATTAAAAACCGAAATGCCGTGAGGCTTGTAAACGTTTGCGGTGGGACTTCGGAGTGCCGGAGCAAATGTTTTACAGATCGCAGCCAAGAGTGGGCTCCACTTCCACTTCCTGTGATGTCCAGTCGGATATCATTTTTAACCCTTCCTGACCAACTCTTCATACTCTTTCCTGTTAACTCCTCCCTCTCTACTCCTGCCCCTCCTCCTATCTGCTGCCTGTTTTGTAAAAGGCTTTTGTAACTCCTCCCCTCTCTCTAACTGACTCCTCCCACCCTCCCCTAACCCTGCTGCTGTTCTGCCCTTTAGGTCTGATGACAGCGACTCCTCTCTCTCGGAGGTCCTCAGGTAGATTTCTCTGTCTGACTGTCTGCTTCGTTTTTGTTTTGTTTTTTCCTGTTGCCTGTTGGCATTTGTGTAGAGGGTGTGGCCACAGTTTGAGCATGCAGAATCCTCACTTTGCCGGCCCCTCCCTTTTTTTTCATTTCTGTTCTGTGTTTGTTGTGAAGCCGAGTACTGAATGAACCTTATGGTCTGATTTCAGGAAAAGAGCATGACAGTGCATGCACAATGATAAAATTTCTCAAGCCGCACCTTTAACTACAATGTCAGACGTGTTAGTTTGACCATAAACCTGTCAGACCCTGATTACAATAAATAATATGCATTTGGAAATCACTAACCTGAATTTGACCTACTGATCTAAAATTCATCATTAGGAGGAGCTAAGGATAACAGTTTATCAGGCAACATTATAACACTGATCCACACCTGTTAACATATTTAAGGCTGTTGACTCTGAACATGAACGCCCGATGATTTTTCGCCACACAAAAGTTGTTGGTTCTTTTAGTCTCCGTAGGCGAGCCTCCTGTAAATTGGCTCGTTCAAAAAACCGCAGTCCGCTCTAGTGTGCCACGTAATTTACTTTACCTTATCTAATAGAGCCTGCAGTGCAATCTCTCAGCACCTTCATAGCCCTATTATCGTGACACTGTGATTGCATTTTTCTGGCCTCTGTCGAGAAGCTCTAGTTATCCCATTAGAAACTAATGACACTTTGATGGAACATAGCGAGCATGGAACAGCCCCCGTTTACACTCGTCCCTCCGTCTAAAACAACCAAAGCAAACCTAATCTTCAAAACCGAAATGTCAGAAAAACCTGCATGTGTTTCTTATTTGATTCCTGATTCTCTCTACTTTTTTTTTATTACGCAAACAGCAGCAAATCCCTTTACGGCGGCAGCAGTCCGATAAGGTTCATTCACACCATGATTCCCTTTCCCCTCTGGTTATCCACTCAACGTGTTGCTCCATCACATCCTCACCCTCTGGTCTTCCCTGCTGATGGCTGCAGCAGAACGGAGAACCCCGTTCTTTCACTCGTTTTCCGTTTCATTCCCACACCGAATGGTTTCATAACCACGAGCTCACTCTGCATTGATTTAAGTGCTGCATGAAGATTTGATTTAGAAAATGATTTTTGTGGCTTTTTTTTGGATGTGATGTGGGTTTGCTGTATTATTTCAATGGATTAGATTTTAGGATAAAAGTGCTTGCATGTGGAGTTTTTTGAAGCTGTGCTATGTGTGTGTGTGTGTGTGTGTGTGTGTGTGTGTGTGTGTGTGCCTGTCGAGATGATCGAGAGGATTTTTAGCACCGAACATGACACCTTTGCGCAGCACGACACCTCACCTAGGCTTTTGGGGGCTTGATCTGGCTGACGCCGGGGGCTGAAAAGACACCGCATGACTATATGAGTCTGCTTCGCTATCATTACTCACCTGCAGGGTCAAATGAGCTGATCAGCCATTATTGTTCCTACGTCTTTGTCTTTGTGCTGTCGAGTCAACACAAAACTCGGGCCATGTGTTTCACAGATGCCTATTTCAGCATTATCTGACCAGCAGGAATCACATCATGTAATATCGCATATATACCACCGTGTACTGTAGTGGGATTTCCTGAGGTCATAATGTCAAATTTATTCAGCCTTTGAAATGATCATAATGACCATGCAGAGAATTGATTTTAATATACACCCCCTTACTGACCACTTTAACAGGAACACCTGTACCACTTCTCTTTACATGCCAATACAATTACGACTAAATTAGCAGCCAATTATCAGCACAGCGGTGCGCTACATAACATCATGCAAATACAGATTAAGAGCTTTAGTTTAAGTTTACATCGAAACTCGGAATGAGTGGGAAAAATGATTGCGGGTGGCAGACTTTTAGTTTGGTGAGTATTTTAGAAAGTCTACTGGGATTTTCACACACCACAGTCTCTAGTGTCTAACAGAATGGTGTGAAAACCGTGAAAAAAAACTCAAAACATCCAGTTAGCAGCAGTTCTGTGGGCGAAAAAACCTGACAGAAGACTGCTTCTGGAAGTTTACAGTACCTCCAGTAGGCACACTCTTTACAAGATCTCACAAGATATCAAACCTCACATGGGCATCAGGTTCAAGTCCTGACAGCCATAATCAAGAATCTGAGGACATAGTGGACATAGAACCTGGACAGGTTAGGATTAAGAAACATTACCTGAAGCTCTTGACCTGTATCTGTGTAATTTCATGCATTGTGCTGCTGTTACATGACTGAATAATTGCAAGAATGAGTGGCCAGATCCTGATCAGGCAATTCTTTACCGTCCTAATTGCCAGAAAAGTTCTCCAGCCTCCTCCCCCATTCTGGTTTCCTCTTTAATCAGCTCTCTTCCTGTCACCTCTGTCCAACTAACCCTGAATGGCGGCAGGGCCATTATTAGGAACACAGAGCAGCTAAGCCTTACGTTCACTCACTGGAGACCAATTTTTTTTCCGTGTTGAATCTCTCACTTTGTTTCCGTCTCACTCGGCCGGCTTCCCAGAGACGGAGAATGGCCTGAGGCCAGACACGCCGGGAATGCTTCCAGCCTCAAGAGGAGATCCTCGTTATTTTGCAGAGTGTAGAGAAGAACTGTTCAGCTCTGCCAGGTTGCTCATGGGTACCATAGAAGTATGTGGGCTAATTGGCTCAGAAAACTCTAGGAGCCGAGAGGCGAAGCTTTTCGGACTAGAAAAGGTTTGACAACGGAACTAAACTATTGCTAAGTTTATTGACAATTGCAGCTTTCTTTAGGGTTTTGCTGCTTTTGTACGTTTCTTATAGCTTGCAGTGGGGAAATGATACATTCTTCTGCCACGAGAAACCTAATGTTTCTCAGCACATAGATGGAAGTAACAAAACTCAGAGCAAATTAAGAGAATTGTGAAAACAGCTCTTATATTGCCATTGTCTCTCCAGGACTCAATACAAGATTTCATTTCTCACAGAGACAGTGACCTCTCCGTTGTGATATGATAACTAGACCTGCTGACATGTGTGTATTTTGTGTAACAGGCACACATTTTGACCTTCTAGTACACCTTCTAGTCTGACCTCTCATTTTGCCAGGTTCAGTCAAATTGTCACCAGGTTGTTACAGAAGTTAATTCCATTGCTGTGCCACAGAGATCTGCGTGTAAGCGGAGTGCTTTTGGTCAATCAGAGCATGGGATAAAGTTGCGTCCTGCAACAAAAAGAGCCAATCAGCTTGCTCCATGTGCCGAGAGCGCAGGGGGGGTCAGTGTGCTAGTAGCCAAGCCACTCTCGCTATAGAGCTGTGCCTCTTCCTCGGCCTGAGCTTTTATGAAGGCCTCTGTGCTCTCTTTTGTCCTTTAGTCATTTAAAAGTATTCTGAACATTTTACACCTGGGCGACTATGGTAGCTAGCTTGTACTCCGAGGTGGTGATGCATGATGGGATTGCCTTCAGTGAGAAGGATACATGTCCTGCTGCCTTCAGAATTCTATTACAATAAGGACGCTGCCCAGTTAGGCACCTTATGCTGCCTTCCGAATGGGACGGTCCTTTTCTCTTGAATGTGCATATGCTGCCTAAGAATGCTGCCCAAATAGGTAGCTGCCTTCCGAATGGAACACAGCTCCTGATTGGACCCCCCCCCCCGCAAGGTTGGCAGGTCTGAAAAACATTAAAAGTGTTAAACAATTGCTCCATGGTGGAGCCTTTTAATTTGCCCCTGGCCTAAGTTCATCAGAACTGCACACAGAAACACAGACTGCCAGCTGTCGCACCACATCATGTCCTCTCGTAGCTCTCCCTTCCGATCGTTTTATGACAGATGTGAAGTTTTAGGTTATGGCTAAATCAGAAATCCTGGGCTATTCGAAGAGCTGCTGCCGGTAGCGCCATGCTTCTTCTTCTGCCTATATTTTGATGCAAGCAGCCATGGCAGGTGTCATGCTAATTCTGTCATTCCTGCGACAGGGCATGAGGCACCGACAACAGGGGTCACATTCCATGAAATGGAGGCGTGTAACCCTCACTGCCTCTTGTCTAGCTGCCTCATTTCTAATCGTTTCAGACCTGCAACTTCGAGCCAAGCCAGTATAGAGCCAGTTGGATGCGAGTGTCGGAGGCTCGGCAGGTCTGATGTGTCTGGAGCTGCCAGAGAGGTGATGGGATAGCTGTGTTGCCTAATTGGAGGGCATCTTGCTAAAGTTCAGTCTGTGAATAAAAAAGGGCAGTGGTTGTCTCCAGCAAACCTTTTATGGGTGTATAAATAAATAAACAAGCCTGTCATTTCTATCCTTACTCGGTCATAGTTTTTCTAGTCGTTATGTGAGGAGCATTAAAGCACTCTATAACATTCCGGTTTGAAAGCTCATAGCCGGCTAGCTACATTCTAAAAGAAAACTTCAGAGGGTCTGGTTTTATAAGAAAATAACCTCCCCGCCATATTCCTGGCACCTTCTTTTATTAATTGTCTGAAGTGGCACTGAAGTGGCACTTGCTTTATGGAAATGCCATTAATATTAATATAGCTGCCTGAAGATTATACCATCACCACTACTGTCTGAAAAACCCTCAAAATCTGATCACGTGGTGATTTTTATTTAATATATTTCAACATCTCCACAGAAATGAATTCCTGCATACACCAATGGTGCACAATTCCTCATTTTCTAGTCAAAAATGCAGAAGTAAACATTCATTTATAGTCTCTGAAACAAGCATTCTTCCATTTCATAGGTGCTCATCGTCCTTTGATTGCAGGACTCTTTTATTGCCAAGATCCTCACCGTCACACTCAGTCATGATCCCTGGCATCTTTCAACTCCTATTTCAGTCACGACCAAATCTGCATAGCTACAGGCGAACTCTGGCCACTGGCCCAGATATCCTGGCACCCCTTTCTTTGCCAATAGCAAAGAAACCACTGCAAGTGTAATTTTGAGAGTTAAGCCTCAAATATCAGCTTCTCCGCCACCTTTCTTCAGTACCACTGATTACCTTCACGCTGCTTAGAGAAACAGCTCAGCTCAGCAGGCCTTAATTAGCACCTGCCTCGGATATGAAAGCGAATCCATTGTTTTGGTCGATTTCTGTCTGTCACACAAAGCCCAGCTGGGGTTTGATGAAGCAGATTAAGGAGCGCAATATTGATAATGAACTCGGGAGAGATGGAGGAGAATGGAGCACGGAGGTATGGGAGAGGAGGTGGGGAACAGTGGGGATTTGGGGGCGAGCGCTGCTAGACTTTGTAATGTCTTGACTCGGAAACCAAATCAGTCAAACACACTTGATTTGGCAAACACACTTCTTGCATGCACATAACACTTGATTAGCGTAGTTTTAAATGTGTGTATCTCGGTGCAGGGGTGTGATCAGTCCCATGGCAGGGCTGAAGGGGGGCAGAACGGCTCCTCTGCAGTGCGTGGCCATGGCCGAGGGACACTCCAAACCTGTGCTCTGCCTTGATGCTACCGACGAGCTGCTTTTTACTGGATCCAAAGGTATACACACACACACACACACATCCTTTTTTCATATTCAAGCACTTGAACCAAGAACAAACGCACACAGCCAGATAATCAATTTGGTTTGCATTCTCTGCATGCTTTCGGGCCAAACGTCCGCACGCCTTATTGAACTTCTCAGCAGCCTCATATTATTCACAAAGCCTCTGAAGCACAGAACAACCGTGGAAGAAGGACCTGTGAACCATAGAGTAGAAAAGAACAAACGTACGAACGCCTGAACCAGTTTTTATCTATTAAAATAGTTGGTACATATTCATTATTCCATGAAAGACTCCATACTCCACTATATAGTAAATGTTCTGGAAACTGGAAGTCACTGCCTTTGGGTGAAATGTATTCTGTTCCCCTTTTTCTCTGTCCCGGTGCTGTGAAATGGATCCAGCAGCATTATCGGAAGCCATCATCATAATAAGACGTGATGGCACATACTGCTTGTTGGCTCATAAACTATATGGATTATAGAGTCGTAGAGGGCTGCATTAGTGCTGTACATTGGCTGCGGGCCTGTTAGAGCTATTCGGGCTGTTCAGTTAAGTGCCTCTACCCAGGTTACCATAACAGATGATAATTGATGCTTTATAAATATAAACAGTTTGGACAAAACAGAACAGGTTGTGCTCCTGGGGTGGGGGGTTGTCTGGGGGGGTGGGGGGGGCATAACAGTACTCGATGAATATTGTTTTACATGGGGGTTGAGTGAAAAACAGGTTTTCGAAATTAGCCACACACACTTATAGTTTTGTGCATTATTTTTAATAGAGTGATTACTGCACACTAGTCTAATATATTATAATATAATGCCCTTAAAAAAGAAGTATTTCCTCTGTTTGACATCAGACCGCACGTGCAAGATGTGGAACCTGGTGACCGGGCAGGAGATTGTGACACTGAGGGGACATCCCAACAACGTGGTGTCTGTCAAATACTGCAGCAGCTCCGGGCTGGTCTTCACCGTCTCCACATCCTACATCAAGGTGTGGGACATCCGCGACTCTGCCAAGTGTGTGCGCACATTCACGTGAGTATCCTCAACTGTTCCAAGCTACAAAAGCAAGTACGGCTTTGCAGACAGAACTCTTGCTTGCCATACAGTTTGGAAGCAAACAGATTTACAGTGGTGCTTGAAGGTTTGTCAAACCTTTAGACTTTTTTTTTTTTATATTTCTGCATTAATTTGACGACATCACACAAGTACTAATAGTAGATAAAAAGAACCAAAGACAAAAAAGATTACACTCGGCAAAACACTACCACCACCGTGTTTCACAGATGGGGTGGAATGCAGTGTTTTCCTAAACGCTTCTCTTTCAAACCAAAAAGATCTTCTGTCTCATCTTGCCCCAACACCTTGTTCCACTAGCCCTCTAGCTTGTCCCTGGCAGTAATATACTTTTTTATAGAGAGCAGCATCTTTCTCCTTACAACCCTGTCATTCACATGACTGTTGCTCAGTGTTCTCTAGACTCAAATCTTGGAATTCCTGGAATTCCTTTGTAAACTTACAGAGTTGTATATGCCTCGCTCTTGGGGTGATCTTTGTTGGTAAACCACTCCTGAGGAGGGTAATAATAGTCTTGAATTTCCGTCATGTGTGCACTCTTTCGAGATTTAGAGGTTTTGTAGCCTTTTCCAGTCTCATGAGCATCAACAGCTCTTCTTAATAAACTGCTTGATATGCCATGAGACACAACAAATGTGTTGTGAAGATTGACTTTGCTAGATCCCTGTTCTGTCCACTCACTGATCGTTATCCCATTGATTGACAAAACACCTACGTAAGACATACTTTTGCTCTAGTGAGTAGATAAGGTGTTTCCCTAGGATTTCCCATTGTGATATAATCACAGTGTATTTGTCTGTAAATGGGTCAATTATACAATAATATCATGATGTGTGTGAATACAAAGTCTGAGGCTTTATCCTGCAGGATTTGCACAATTTACCTTCTTCATCTACATCCTCCCAATAGACACAATATACAGTCATGGCCAAAAGTTTTGAGAATGATACAAATATTAATTTTTACAAGTCTACTGCTTCAGTTTTTATAATGGCAATTTGCATATACTCCAGAATGTTATAAAGAGTGATCAGCTTAACAGC
>JAOVVF010000001.1:9044294-9057389 GCA_028565595.1 Duopalatinus emarginatus
TTGTTACTCATAATATGATTGCAATTATATTTCTGTATGTGATAAAAACATCTGACAAACACACATAAAAACCAGAGTGCAGCAGATCCTGTGAAAATATAATATTTGTGTCATTCTCAAAACTTTTGGCCATGACTGTACATTGTCTGGTGTAAACCACAGCATCTCAATAAAACACAAGTGGAACGCATCTGCTATTACTGAGTTGTGGATATAAAAGTAAATTAAACTGAAATGCTTTGATACATGAGCCGCTTGATGCTACTGAATGCAGATGGGTGAAAACGCTTCAGAAATTCATTCAGTGAGAATTGACTGGTTTATAATTGATTACACAAGGTTTAGTTTTTTTTCCCTTAGCCATTTAAAAAATAAAATCACACTCCTGGTGTCTTTTGTTGTTTTATTTCTACTGTGAAACATGGAATCCTACGCTATTTTTGGCTGTCAAGACTATCTTTTGCTTCTCGTCGTTTTTTTTTCTGCCCCCATTGGTCACAGTTATGGTATATCTTCATTTTATATGTGCCTCTATACATGATGCCCTGACTTCCTCACAGAAACGTGCTTGCACACATATAAATCAGCCGTCAGATAATAAACACTGTCAGTAATAAAAAAAAAAATCTGAAATCTATAAATCAATGTATTTTTAATCTTTGGTTAAGCTTCCTTTTTTATTTCTAGATCCTCAGGTCAGGTGGTTTCAGGAGATGCCTGTGCTGGCACCAACACCCGCACAATCACTACAGCACAGGGAGAATATCAGATCAATCAGATCTCCCTAAACCCATCTGGCTCAGTCCTCTATGCCGCAGCAGGAAATACCGTCCGGACCTGGGACCTCAACAGGTACACAACTTTCTGCTCAACCAGCTCAGCCAGTAACGCTAACCTGGCTAGATGAGAATGTAAGCACTAGCTAGCATATACTCATGTACTGTTGTTAGCATTCCAGATGCTGTTCAGGTGACATTACGCTGGTTTGCTATAACAGCTATAATAGTTTTTAATATTCACATAGGAGTTAGTGAATTGATATTCATTCCCGCTTAACGCTAGGAGAAGGGAAACGCGTTATTTACTATGGCACAATAACTTTCATCCACACGTTTGTGTTTGACAGACAAAATAGAGAAATTATGAAATGTTCAACATACAGTAAAGGCTTTACTGAATGTCAGTTTTAATGAATGTCATTTATACTGAATGTCAGTTTTAGTAAATGTCAGCGTAGTATTTCAGCATGTTCTGGTGTTGCTTCAAAAATTCAACTTTTGTGAAAGATAAAACTGCTGGAATGTTTGAACATTTTTGGATCCCTGGATTATATACGAGAAACCCAAGTGCCAAAACAACTGCACTAATGCCATCTGCACTAACTGGTATAGGGTTTTGTTTAGCTGGCATTCCATGGGACCCCTGGTACATCTACAAACATCTTTGACAGGTGAACACTGTGTGCTTCCTTTCTAATGAGCTACACCTGTTTGTGTTCTGCATTATTTCGGTTGGATTTGGCCTTTTCCTTATGGAATCAATGCCCCAGGGGAAACCTACTAATTAATAGACTGTCGACCTGTCCAGGGTGTTTCCAGGGCCTTCTGCCCAGTGTGGCTGCAATAGATAGTATGAGCTCTGGTTTAGTCATGTTGGTGTACAGCATACCAAGTACCTAAGCACTGATTTGAGTATATTTTAGTATAGTATACATAAGCCTCAAGCTGCGTGTTGTATATCAAACTGTATTGTAATAATACCTACTGAAAAAATGACTGTATTTTGTGTATCTATGTGGGTAGAAGTTCAGGTTACAGCTTTTTATGGCCTAAAGTTTTGGAACGAATGACATATTTATTGCATTTTAATGTAAATGAACACCAAGCAGCCAATGATTCACAATGTACATAAATCTAACTCAGAATTAAATGACAATAGTTCCATAAAATGAATCATTTTTTTAATGCTCGGTATGAACAGTATTGGACTTGGGGGCATTTTTAATAGAATGATAGAAAGCTGAGCCTTTTTAATAAGGACTGTCGCTCGTCACCGTTATTTTTTTTTTTAACCCATTAAAGAATCTTATATTACTTGTATTAACTTGTAAAACTTGTATTAATTGTGTACCACCAATTAGCCACTATTTCGCATGCACGCTTATTAACCATTAAAATATTTGGCACGTGTTCAAACGTAAGTTGTAAATGCTAGTTGTTGCGTATGATTTTTAGAGAGTGGGCTGAGAGAAAGTGCATGTGTTTATGTTGTGTAGAATGCAGGCCTCGGGGAAGCTGACGGGGCACATCGGCTCAGTCATGTGCCTGACAGTGGGCTACTCCGGTGGAGGTAAAGACCAGGTCATCACCGGCTCTAAGGATCACTATGTGAAGGTAGGCCCCAGACATCTCGTAGTCTTTTTATATGTGTTACACCACATGCAGCCATGATTAACGAGAAGCAACACATGGACCGATGCTCTTTGTGCTGTCCTGACCTTTTTACAGGTGTTTGATGTCGCGGAAGGCATGCAGGGGAACATCGGTCCTGCTCACAACTTCGAACCGCCTCACTATGACGGCATCGAGTGCCTGGCCGTGCACGGCGATGTGCTTTTCAGCGGCTCACGTGACAATGGCATCAAGAAGTGGGATCTGGAGCAACAGGAACTGATTCAGGTACGGGAGGGCTAGCAGAACAGCTAGAGTTAACGAATTTTTTTTTAAATGGCCAATGTTAGAGCATGTTTTGTTGTAATCTGTACTTTGCTGTTGATAGTTTGATGCACAAAGATGACAAAATTACAAGAGACGTGAAGCTCTTGAGTATGTAGGAGTCAGAGAACGGTGAAACTTCTCTCAGAAATGTGCGAGACACTTACAATTATAGTCAACAAGAAAACATAGAACAGGTGAATGCAGTCAGGTAGCAAACCAATGACAGGACAGGGGTGGAGAATGGAGTTGGTTTTAACATAAACAAAAGCAAGCAGTGAATAAAACAGCAAGCAGCTGTGCAGGAAACTGTAACCGGTAAGAATTTGCACCAATGTCTTTCTAGTTTATTCTATATAGCTGCATTTTGTTATTCATTTCCCCAGACAAGACCGCTCACTCTACGGTATTCTAAACAGTTTAAGATGCAATAAACTTTCTTCACTAAACTGTCTCTTGCTGCTTGGTTATTTCTCCTGGATAAATTTCAGACCCAAGGTGCATTAAGCTTTGATCATTTACGAGAAAGATCGCTCAATGTCCTGTGCGCTACTCTGTAGGATAAGTAGTTGTGCTAATCATCCTTTTTTCTTCTTTTATTATTGGGTAATTAAATGCACTAGGAGCACAAAGGGTTCATTTAGTTCAATATTAGAAGCTTCATACATTTTGTAGAGGGTCTATAAATGAAACCCAATTTGCAATCATAAAGGGAATGTTTGTACTGGGAAATGTTCTATATCGCCGTATACGCCGCACACTCTGACAGCTCCATATATTGCGAGGTAATTACGAGTGCAATATTGTCCGGAGGTAATTGAAAAAAAACAAAGAACATTTCAGTTGTTCCCGTTAGCAGTTCAGCTCGTGCCCAGTGCGAGCAATCGCAGATGCCGTTGACGAGCGCTCTGCGAGCTTTCAAATGAATTGCTTGCACTTATTGCGCATGAGACCTAAAACTGCACTATAATTATGGCCCTTCTTTTCATGTTCTCGTTAGTAGACGCTTCACTTTACACTTTATCTTCATTTTCAACTGTACTATAACGCTACCTTAAAAGTAGACACTTGGGCTCAGCACCGATCTGTGTTTTGTTTCTTTACAGCAAATCCCAAATGCCCATAAGGACTGGGTGTGTGCGCTGGCCTACGTCCCCGGGAGACCCATGCTGCTGAGTGCCTGCAGGGCGGGCATGCTGAAAGTCTGGAACGTGGACAACTTTACACCCATTGGAGAAATCAAGGGTCATGACAGCCCCATCAATGCCATCTGCACTAACTCCAAACAGATCTTTACTGCCTCCAGGTACAAACTGCAGTGTAGAGTTCATGCTTGCAAACGGACACGTGGAGAGAAAAACAAGCTCCTCTGGCGTAGGAGAGAGAGAGAGAGAGAGAGAGAGAGAGAGAGAGAGAGAGAGAGGGTACAGCAGGGAAGGAAAAGCTGCCGGCCTCTACACTATGTGTGATCAGTGGTAGCCTTTGTGTGAGTTATTATTAGTGAAATAAAAGCTGAGAGGTTCTCATTGAGCACCGTGTTGTTCTTATGTTCCTGACAGCAGACTGCTTATTAACTAACCTATAAATATTACACCACTGTGGCTGCTGCAGCATTTCAGCTCACTGACTGCCACCCTGACAAACTTTACCTCAACCAGCATCAAACAACTGACTTTAACAGCTTCCTAACCTGCTAATTCCTTCCTTTCTTTCTTCCTTTCTTTCGTTCTTTCTTCCTTTCTTTCGTTCTTTCTTTCTTTCGTTCTTTCTTTCTTTCGTTCTTTCTTTCTTTCTGTCCTTTTTTGTCTCTGATTCTCTCATTTCTCTTCATGTGCATCTTTACATTTTCCTTCTTTTTTCTTTCTCTCTGTTTTTTTCTCATTTCTCTGCACTTGCATCTTCACATTTTCTTTTTTCTTTCTCTTTTCTTTATTTCTTTGTTGAATTTTTCTTTTAATCCCCTTATTTCACCATTTATTTATTTTGTCTTTGTTCTCTTTCTGCTGTGTCGGACTCATTTCTCTGTTTCTTTCTTTCTCCCATTTTTATTCACTCATTCTCACTGTTTTTTCTCCCATTTTACCTTTTTCTTTATCCCTCACTGTCTCTTACTTGCTCTTGTTTCTCTTTATCTATTTGTTTCTATATTTTTATTTCTTATTTTCTCTCTCTTACTTCCTTTTTTTCTCCCACTGTCTTCCTTTCTCTCTCCATGTTGCGTGTGTGTGTGTGTGTGTGTGTGTGTGTGTGTGTGTGTGTGTGTATGCAGCGATTGTCGGGTGAAGTTGTGGAGTTATATCCCGGGTCTGACCCCCTGCCTGCCCCGCCGCGTTCTGGCCATCAAGGGCCGAGCTACCAGCCTTCCCTGAGCTCCACTAACACCCTCCGCCTCTGCTCTCTGGTACTGCCTTTCTCACACACTCACTTTATTTCTGTCTCTCCGCCTCACTCTTGCACTCACTCTGGATCTCTCTTCTTCTTTCCCAGACTTGTGTGCGTGTTTTTTTTTTCCTCTGTGACTTTCACTTTTACTTAAAAAAAAACTCTTCCCTTTTAAATTGGATGACAAGCCCAGTTTTAGCTCTCACTGCATTTAACAGGATTCTTCCTCTGAAGCGCAAAACTCCGCTGCAGTTCTAATTGAGTCTACCCCGAGGGCATAAATCCTCTTAATTGTGTCCTTTCCCGAACTCTACTACTGAGAGCTGTTGTCTGTCTCACGCCTTGTTGAATCCTTAGTACCTGGTGCTTCTGATTTACAGCTATAATATAGATGTACTTAAATGTATCGCTTTCTATTCAGTCGAATTCAATACGAGTGCGAAGGACAGGTTTGAAATAGCCACACGCTCGTCGTGCAGTAGAATAAGTTAGTGTGCAGACCTTTGAGGATTCGTACGTGTGTGTTATATAAGATCCCACACGGTCAGGGTTAAAAATCATTCTTCTAGAATAAACGTGCCAGAGCATTTTATTTATTTATTTTATTTATTTTGTGTTAACTCTCCGATTTTGATGTCTACCACATATCAGCTGCGGAGGAGTTCTCTCAAGATTCATTCTGCTCTCGTTCCTATTTTCCGTTCTCTCACCCTTTTTCTCACTCTCCGCCTCTCTTCCCACAGTGACAGGACTGTGAAGATCTGGAACCTGAGGATCGCGAGGAAGAGGTGACAGCTCGACGACGACAACCACGGTCCACGTTTCTAGCATTAGGCTGCTGGCCTGCCAGGTGAAGTGATCGGGTCGTCCTCAGAGATCAGAGATCAGAGGTCAGGGGTCAAATACTGGAGCTCCAGTGCCACATGAAGGCTTCGTAATGGAAGAACGTTTACGAGAATATGAAGGCAATAGTCAATCTAAGGTGCCACTCTGTTGGTATTTTTGACCGCACACCAAATAAGAGCGTGTGTCTGCTACACGCGAGTATTTTTACAGAAAGTGTCCTTCCGTGCCAATTCAGTTGTTTTTTTTTTGATGGAAAAAAGTGTCAATTTAGATGTAGCTGCTGTCCATTTTTGTTTATTTATTATTTCAAGGATAAAAACAGGCCAATATGAAGGCCTTGGGAAATCACTTCTGAGCCAAACGCTGGGGAAAAGCTCTTTTCAGTTTTACCCCCCAGAGACCCATATGTTTCAGTTTTTTTGATTGCCTGAAGATCAGACTTTATCATAGCAATCGTTCTACTAGACGCAAGAAGGAGATTGATTCTTCTGTTACCATCTGCTGGAGGTTCTCTGGAGAGTCTGGATAAAAACAGAGCTCGTTCCAAGACGTGACTGTGTAATATTGCTGATACACACACACACACACACACACACACACACACACACACACTGTCGCCTTCCTCTGAGGGGTCTACTTAAGACTTTTGCAAAATCGAATGCGGACATGGTGTCTTCTTAATCCTTCATCATCATGAACACACTCAAGCAAACCTTGTACAGCTCTGTCTCCTTTACAAACGAGTGTCTCCTCCTGTGCTATGATGTTTTCATGTTCTACCTCAGGTTTATATATGTTTTTTTTTTTTTTGACAAGGTCTGACAGCCCTGTCAGCTGTTTGCGTTTTGGGGTTCCAACCCGTTTCTATCTCCTAGTCTTCTTATTACTGGTCTGTGAATATAGTGCTCTCTGAGCTCTGCGAGCCCCTTATCCACACTCTGCTGAGCGGACACTTTTTAGAGACTGGCTTCAATAAGCTCGGGCCAGCAGCGGCCCGGAGTGTGCAATAAAACCGACAGTTTGCTCTAATGAAGGCTCTAGTGCTTAAGCAGGCAGAATGAGACTTTCCTTTAGTGGATTTAGGAGGACCTAATCTCCTGCTGAGAGTCAGTTCCTGATCCGTTCACTTCAGTCTGACCCAGCTGAGAGAGCCTGTACTGTTTTTTTTTTTTTTTTTTTTTTTTTTTTTTTTTATGCTGGAAATGGCAAATCGACTCATCATGGTATCACAGCACAACTGCGCAGTCTAACCGAACCCAATCTAACAGGGGTCATTATTGTCAATCAGCGTATCTGTGAAAATATTAGACAGTTTTTGTAGTGAGTGGAACTAAAGTCTGGAATAAAGTCTGTTTAGCTTATTGCTAAGGCAGTGCAGTATTAGGGGATTACGTGTTATGTTTAATAGGATAGAAACGAGCTGGTTGCTAGATTTTTGCACACGACCCGGTTAGTTTGCAGAATAAGTGAAATGTGTGAGATTTTGCCGGGATTTTTAATTAAATAAAAAAAAGATACACTGATACACTTCAAATCAGTGGGTTTTAAAGTTGGTTCTGGGTTTTAAAGATAAGCCTGGTGGTCCAGGATTTTGTAAATGTTTGGTACAGCAGTAAAAAACATGTCCCACTGTTATCATTATTATTATGCAGTTCTTATAGTTGAAATGACTTTTGACTTATACTGAGTCAGTTTAATCCAGAGCTCAATAATCCAAAAACTATTAATAATGTTAATTTCCAGATTAAATGTTCAGGAATCGAACGTTGTGTAGCACAAATAGACAGGATATTAATATACATGTTTTTACAAGTCTCATATTAGAATAGTTTTCTTGAAATAACTCGGTACTGAGTTCATCCATAGGATTTGTATTATAGGTAAAGTCTGCAGAACACTGATAACCCCAGATTTCTAATCCTGCAGACCGATTTCCCCCCCAAACATGCTGAAATACAAAGCATAAACCAACCAGTGGCAGAATATCAAATACTTCTAAAAGCCCTTTGGGCTAGACACAAGTTGTGACTACATCTGGAATCATCTCACAGGATCCATCCCAATTTTCTTCTCCCACAGCATCTCTTTAAAATATGCAGAGAGCAGTGTTGAGAAGTAGGTCGGCATCAGAGCTGCGGTTTCTCTGCTCACCTTTTGAAAAACAAAACAAAACAAAAAACCAGTTGCTGTTTATTAAATGAAACAGGAAACTGGCCCGCCGGTGCCAGAGCAGCCGACACGCCTGGTAGGGGTACGTGGGCGATGACAGGTTTCATCTTGGCACAACACTGGTATGCACTGAGTATTTTTAGAGCATCAATCATCATCTTCCAGGGCTGCACTCTTCTCCCAGCCCCCAGATTTACTGTCTTTTTTAATGAAACATATTTATCACCCTAATCTTTTCTGGGCGGCCCCTAGCGCATCTATATCTGTAGTAGCAGCTGTCTGCGGGTACTCGGCTGTCAGGCCTGAGCTCTGATTTCCAGCTGTGAGGGATGGGTTTGCTGTGCTAAAAGCCCCGCAGCACAGATGATGGCACATCGAGCTGTGTTTAAGGAGCCGGTGTCCCATTAAAACTGATCTGATTTTTTTCCCTCTCTGTTTTTCTGTATATTTAAGATGATGATGCTCAAGCAAATAATAAAGGAAAATGTTTTAATGATGCCATGATATAAATACCACTGTTTTCTTGTAAAAAAAAAATAATGAAACTGCTGTTCGACTCAATGCTTAGCGCAAAATTGTAAAAGATTTTTACACCGTGACGCTGTTGAATTCTCAGTTCCGATTGGTGGATTGAGTTTCTGTAACTCCTGTAGTTCCGGCTGTAAGGATTATGTTAATGCATTCGTTCTTGTTGCCATAGTAACAACCTGCACAAGGAACTGTGTGGTGGATGCTCCACATATCTGGATTAAATAACCGTGTGTAATTTTTTGATTCATTTTTACTTTTGAGGAAGGAGTCTCCAGTGTCAGTGGTTTGTAACAATGGGAGATGAAGCTTGTGCATGATAACAGGAAGTAATGTGATTCCACATCTTTAAACATAACAATATACACAGTATGTCATTATTTAATCAATGAAAAGGAAACGGTTAAAACACTTTAACACTATTATTATTATTATTATTATTATTATTATTATTATTATTATTATTTTCGTGTTCTATCTCTGACATTATAACACACCACCAGCCAATACGAAAGTTCATCTGATCCATTCTCTAAGTAAAAAGAGGGAGGATCTGAACAGTCTTCTGAAGCGTATACAGCGCAAAAGTATTGGCACCCCCAGACTTCCACGTCTCAAACACACCCGACTAAACTTTGTAGTTCTCTAGTTTGATAAACTAAAACTACTTCCTTCTGAAGTTTTTTGGTCCAAATAAATTGCAATGGTTGCAATTGAAAACGGTATTTGTAGTAAAAATTAGTAATCTGGCGCAGTGCTCTAAATCACTAAACTTATTGCCAAAGCCTTTTGAACTGTGGTTGTTTCAGCGCATAATCCATGTTTGTGTTTGTCCGTCTTCGATTTTTCATCCTCCAGCATTTCTTTCCGCTTTAATGCCTTTGTTAAACTAATGAGTCCTCTACAGTAAATACCCCCCCCCTTCTCCCAAAGAGACTAGAAGCCTGGCTTTATTCATTACATTTTTAGAAATGAAGCTTTTCTTGTTGAATGGTGTGTTATCCTTCTCGTATTGTTTCATCTTTGACTATGGAATAAGTGAGCTTTATTTGGCTAGTGCTCAAAGACTGTGAAATGGAGGGATATAACCTCTTAGTGTGCGTTGAATGAAATGTGGAGGTAATGACCTCCTCTTCCTGCATGGACATGATCGCAATACAGGAAACTCATCGGCCGGAGTGTGATGAATAACCGCTCCTGAATTTGCAACTGCTCTCATGGTCGTGCAGTTTTTTTTTATTCTGGTGCTCAATACAAACACAACCACAGTGTAACTAAATCCTTATTTCTTTCCCTCTGGAATTCACATAAACTTGTTTTTGCATGGCCTGAACTTGAGGCAGAAATGAACTGTACATAATCAGAACTGCACTGTTTTCTGTATATGGGAGGAAGTCAGTGCCTGACTATAGGTATCTACAATCATCTGTGCACTATCCTGGGCTTTTTTGTGCTGCTGCTGCTGCTGCTGCTGCTGCTTTCTTATTTAACACAGACAGTGGGGTGCTAGTAGCCCCTCATTGCCTTACAACCCAACTCTCTGTCTCTAAGCCTTAGATGATCCTCAGCACTGCCTTTTAAAAGCTCAGCGATGAATCTAACCTTTAGACAGATTTCTCAATTATTAACATGTGTATGATATTGTGTGCAAGAGGCTCTTACTACTTATTTTGTATGGAAAATGGAAACCATTTTATACGTTTTGGTTAATACTTGAAAAGTATTAAAGATCAGATGTCCCTGTTTTAAAAGACAAAAACAATCAGAAAAGGCGAGCAGAGATCAGACTTCATGCCGGCTCTGGCTGATGGATATCAGAGACGGCAGTCAGGGGCACGTGCAGAGAGCAGGTACATCACGCAGCAGCAAAACAACAGGGTCAAAGGTGCCTTTTAATAGCACAGACTCCTCCCGAGGACCAGAAGTGTTTCTACAGCGGTGTTTGTTTTCTTACATGCGTGTATGGATGTAAAATACTTGACTGTAAATATTGTATAAAATTTTTATTTAATGATTGATCATTGCTGCAAAAATAAAAAAAATAAAAACAGTAGCAAAATGGTTTTTGGAATGAGGTTTTTTTTAATCTTTAATACTGGGTAGATATTCAACATGGGTTTCTTTCTTTTTCTTTGTTTATTCTTTGTTTTTGTGTGTGTGTGCGTGTGTGTGTGTTTGACTTTCACATATAAACCCCAACAGGTGCCTAAATGTCACGGCCAATCACAACCTGAATATGTTTGGTGCTATTAGCCCCAATATTTGCATGCTTGATTGGCATAATGACAAATCTTCACCTTCTGATTGCTCTTCATTGACTTCCCTCACCTCTCCGTTTGCAAATTGCATTGCAAAGAAAAAACCTACCAAAGCTCATAATGAGAAAAGATTGCGCTAATACAAAGACGCACACATTTTAAGTGCTCTTTATCGAGTGCCGAAGCAGTCCGAGTTCACACGGAGCTCAGTAGCTGCTGAAATAACATTGCCAGTCAAACCGCGCTCGTACGTCTTCATTTCCAGTGCCGATTGTCATCGTTTAGCTGCCGCAGGTCGGAGACGTGGGGACGTGATGGACGAGGGCAATTAGTAGTGTGAAGGAGGAAGTGGTGCTCTGTAGGAGCTGTGTTCTCATAGGGAGAAACCCACAGAGCATATAACTCACTCCTTTTTAAAATAAAGTTTGTCGCTTTGTGGTACACGGTGCTGCCTTCCCTGCTTCGATTCAACTTCATCAGCTTGTCAGAATTATACACCGAAGTGCCAGAAAAACTGGTACAGCGGCTGGTGATGTATCTCTGACAGGTCAATGCTATGTGTTCTGCCTTTCTGACCAGTTACATTGTTCACGTCCTGCATCCATAAGGATGGGTTTGTCCTCTTCCAACTGGACAATGCACCACCATATACGTCTAAAGACACATTATGGTTAGAGGAACACTTGTCTGAGTTCAGGGTTTTGCCATTAACACCTAAATCACCAGATCTCAACTCTGGAAAACAGAAATCCTACACCTAACAGAATTGTGGAGTGTTTTGCAGGAAGTATGGTGTTTATTGCCTAGAGAATATTTCCATATTTTTGCAGTTCCATGCTACTGTGGGGGAGTTTTTCTGGCACTTCACTGTACAAGTTTCTTGTGAGTTCTGTCAGGGTAATTGATGTGGTGGAAACAGAAACCTGTGTCACTGTGATACATCATGAGTTTGGAATCGAAGGGTGAAAATCTCAGTACCAAATCCAGGACAGTATCTCAGTACTATGAAAATTCTTATGATTCTTATGGCTTGTGTGGTCTGTTGTTTCTTTAGTTCCCCAAACGCCACTTCCAAAAATGGAATAAAATCATAACTGTGATATACAACCTCTTGTTAAATGCATATAGACAAAGAAAGAATAAAGCTTGAAAAGGTTGGTGAAGACCGTGCATCTGGTGTGCGTATGTAGCTTTTGCTGTGAGTTGACGCCCACAAGAGACAACACTATCAATCACTACATGCCTACAAAGGAACATAGGTTAAATAGCTAAAAATGCTCACTACCAACTACCATTGCATAACAGGTTATTTCAGCATGGCTCAAGAAAGAGCGTCAGATTCTGTGTCAAACTTAAAATTCAACAACAGAGACCCTTAAAAGGCTTCAGAAAGCCTACAGCAATAAAGCAATGAGCTTGGTGAGATGTATTGAGTGGCATTTGAGTTTCTAAAATGTCACTAAAGGACAAGACGTCAAGGTGAACCTTCATAAGCACAAAAAAGTGTCCAAGAATTCAATGTATTGTGTGTCAAAATTGGCGGATCACCAACAAGGACGTCGCTAACTTTTGAAACACTAGAAGAAAACCTCATTTCCAATTATACGCTGGCATTCCTGTGCCCAGCCTCTCGATTCCTGAGCAGAAGTCTGTGAGGATCTGTGATGTCAACAGGCCTGTGATGACCAAAAGTCAAGGATCATCACTGTTGATGAGCGTTGGGCCAATATCTACAACCCATAGCCCAAACAGCAGCATTTACATTGGAAAGAGCCTGCAGTCTCCATAACTGTAGTAGGCATAGGTATCTCAGGCAGGAGTGTGACCAGGAGCATGCTCATTTTCCAGGGTTAGAATGTCAATGGCAAGGCTGCTACTGCAGCAGGTCAACTGGATACTCCATCATGACAGTGCGTCTGCTCACAGCATGTTGAAACCACAACACAATTGTGCTTCCATGCCCACCCTAATCACTGGCAACCTGTGACTACCTCCTCTTCAAAATAGGTCACCATTCTGATGCACTGGAGGACATCCAGCATGATTGGAGAAGGTGCTTCACACATTCTAGAGTAGTTCTAGAGTCGACTTCTAAAGATCATTCCAAGCATGGCAGGAGAGCCGAGGGAGGTGTATCACTGCACAAGTGGATGGTGGTCAAATGTAAGGTGAGTTTCCCCTGCTAAAGTTTTTGATAT
>JAOVVF010000001.1:9118452-9142688 GCA_028565595.1 Duopalatinus emarginatus
TATACTATAGTAAAAAAAAAACATCTAAATCCTTATTGTATAAATCTTGTATACATCCTATAAAATGATAACACTTTATACCAGACTGTTTGTCTTCCCTAAGATGGATATCTCCAGTAATAAGCTGGAGTTTAAGGGGTTAATCCTTCAACTCTGAGAAACTCAGATTTTAGTGTTGCTTTAATCAGTGTGTCTATTATTAATATTAGAATGCATGTATAATAGACCAAACTATTAATAATTAAAATCCTGTCCTCAGATTGTCAGTGTTCCAATCACCAGGGGTTAAAAATTTAGCTCTGGATCATCACTCATATGAGCTGTTTGATGAGCTAATCAGGCATGTGGATGAAGAACTGCCAGTATCCACTATAGTCAATCCCACACGCAAGTAGTGCTGCAACTGTATTATTATTTAAATAATAAACCTCATCAAATTCTTGAATGTTCTCCTGTGAGAATAGGCATAGCTCAGCATAGCTTCAATTAAATGTGGTTCGCTAGCATCCATGAGGACAAGGACATGCTAAAGCACGGTGCCTTCTCATGATACGCTGCCTTGTCAAGGCAGGGAGGCTTGTAAGCATGGAAGGGTCTCTTAATGTAGATAGGTCTTAGCAGAGGTGTGAGACTATTTTTGGCAGTAGAAATATAGGACAATTTCAGTGAGTGATGATCACTGTGTGACGGTAGCAAAGCTTTTGTTTCAACTGTGCAGAATAAACCACTTCTGTACTTTACCAAAAATCACATGAATAGACACAACAAAATAATTATCCAGAAAGTGCCAGATGACTAGAAGGCACTCAACTTAGCACTGAGGAAGAGCTAATAATTCCTCAGAGTACAGACTGTGCATATGATGTGGCAAAATTAAAGCCTTCGGGAAGTCTAGCTGCTGAATTTGACAAGCGAGAAAAGAGAATTCAAAGCTGCAGAAACAATCGCAGTCAGAACTGGGAATGAACAAAGTATGAAACATGGCAAGCTGAAAGATGTGAAGATGGAAATAGATCATCTACACATTGAAATCCCAGGGATCAGCAAACTAAAATTAGGGGAAAACACCATCTACTACTCTAGTCACACACAACAAAGTAGATATGGAGTGGCATTAACTGTCAACCAGGATGTCAATTATGTTTTTGCTGAACTTAGATATGTACAATTATCAACTAATTATTGCCAATCAATCCGATTTCGATTGCACAACCATTCAACATTATTCATCCTGACTGTTCATAAAATTGTCCAAAATCTCTTAGTATACTGAAGCATTGAATTCCTTTCACTGGGACTAAGGAGTTGAGCCCAACTCCTGAAAACAACCCCACACCATAATCCCCCCTTCACCAAACTATTCACTTGGCACAATGCAGTCAGACAAGTACTGTTCTCCTGACAACCCATCTATTTAATTGCCTATAGATAGTGATTGAAACACCTGAATTTGATGAATTTGATGTGTGAGTGAATACTTTTGGCAATATAGTTTGTAAGCAATTACAATAGCACTATGCATTTATGTCTGTCTAGATTCATGAAGCCTTCTGAACATGTTCCTTTAGTGGAGTGTTAGTAAAATATCTTATACTTTACATATTTATAATATATTTCTATATAATCACAGATTATATCAGTTGGATAGAACTGGCACTTTAAATGTTAGACGTGACACACTTGTTACTATGTTGCTTAAAATGCATTACCCGACAATAGGCTGAGAGAAAACCATTCACATGTGTCATAAGTAATTTCCCTGAGATGGACAGGAAGAGCAGGCTACATTGGAAATGAGGTGTCTGAATTGAGTTTCAAATGGAGGAGTTAATATCCCTAGTAGTCCAATTCCACAGCAACATGCTTTTTCCATTTCACAACCGTTTAAACAGTGGGAGGAAGAAGCTCAATCTCTCTTTAAGTACGTGTTGAATATGATGCCGACAATTTGCGGATTTCTCCTGAAGTTAATGCTTCAGAACGAGACTCAGAATATGAAGGGTTTCACTACCATTTCGATGTGATTAAACTGTATCACGAATTACACCAATTTTCTTTGACCGCTGTCAGCTTTGCAACATTGCAATCATTATTTATATTTACTATATTCATGAAATGTATTTTATGTTTATTACGTTGCATTAAATTTTGGTCTGTGATCTTGTTGTTAACAGAAGAGTCAAACCACTCTGTAAAGTCTTCTCCAATACATCCCAAAGACTTTCACAGGCATTGAGGTTAGGACTATGTGGGGCAGCCATGGCCTAGTGGTTCGATCCCCCCCCAGGGCAAGACACGACTGAGGTGCCCTTGAGCAAGGCACCTAACTCCCCTAACTGCTCCCCGGGCGCCATGGTTTGGGGCTGCCCCCCGCTCCGGTGTGTGTTCACTGCCCCCTAGTGTTCACTAGTGTGTGTGTGTTTCATTGCACGGATGGGTTAAATGCGGAGGTCACATTCCTTTTGTGTGCAAACACAGTAGGCAAAATAGTTCACTTTTATGATTCCTCATACTCAGTGAATCACTCTTTTCACAATTTGAACCTTAGCATTGTCATCCTGGAATATATCTGTGTCATTCGGGAAGAAAAATGTATTAATATTATAACCTGTATGGTTAGGTAGTCAGCTGACTTCATTTTATTGCGACATAACATTTCTGAACCTTGAATTGACCAATAAAAGCAAACCTAGAATTCTAATTCTAATTTTTTAATTAATTATTATTTTTTGGCCATGCAGAATGACCGTTGTCATTATGCTACTCAGTAGACAATTAGATAATTCACATTTTCTCTCCAACTCAGTCAATGATTGCACAAAACGTCACACCATACTGTTATTTTCCTGTAACAGATCACCTAGGATGACCACCTCCAGACAGGCAAAATGTGGGACAAGTATTACAAGTTTACAAGTTTAGGTGGGACAGACGTAATAACTTTAGGCTTAAGATGTTCTAGATGATCTAATTTACCAGGAAACATTTATTCTTGCCTTTCAATCTCACCATCCAAAAGATTAAGACTCTACCTGACCCAAAAGCCTATATTTGTTATTGCAGTCGGTAGAGCGATATGAATGCGTATGTTAGTACTGCATGATAAATGCTTGTCACTTCTGCTGCAGAAATTTTAACAAGCTGGGGGTCATTTGGTTTAATGAAAAACGATTGCATCAATTTGCATGTTTCTTGTTGTTGTGCTGTTTTCCTGTGAGACTCACATGCACCATGTCGCTTCATATCATATTCTCCACCATGCCTGACAGGAAAACTGCTTTTACATAAAATGCAAAAAGCTCTCTCTGCTTCGTTATCCACCAGTCTTAGTCAGTAGTATTTTGCGACCCATTCGCTACTGAAACCACATCTTTTCTTTTTCAAGGCCACACTGGCCGGGGCTGCCTAACCTGACGGAATAGCACGGTTTCAAATCTGAGATTGTCGACAATGTGGAGAAGTTGTTTTTGCATGTGTCAACAGCTTGATTGACGACTTAGCCTGTCAACTACCGCTTTTATTACTGTCCTCTGAACTATTGGACAAAAGTCAAGAGTAAGCCTATCCATGGACGTAGGTAGGGTCGGATAAAAAAGCAGGAAAGAATTCTCAATTTGCATGAATTTGCCTGACGAAGGGTAAAATTGCTGTACAGTACAATGTAAAGTGGGACAGTTGGTCACCCCAAGCACATCCCATTATATACTCTAGGTATACTATGCATTAGAAGAATGAATTTTTTGTGTGTTCAAATTACTGGAACGTTCCACCCTGTTATAAGATGTAATAGAGAGCTGTGTATTCATGCCTTTAAGTGTATCTACTTTTGCTCACTGCTTAATTTTTTCTCCTTCTTTCTCTTTTCTATTTCAGTTCAGTCCTAATTAACTAGTCTCATGGA
The DNA here is from genome assembly GCA_028565595.1 of Duopalatinus emarginatus. Lineage (NCBI taxonomy): Eukaryota > Metazoa > Chordata > Actinopteri > Siluriformes > Pimelodidae > Duopalatinus > Duopalatinus emarginatus. The sequence continues at coordinate 9,122,354 of JAOVVF010000001.1, forward strand.
GACCAGCTATTTTTAGTGATTACCTATATAACAGTGACATGTACAGTAAGTTTTACATTTAGAAGAGCATAATTAAACAGTATTGGCTTTAAAAAGACCGTATTTTTAACTTGTAGATTGTTGTTTTTTTGAATATGTGAAAATGAAGCCATTTATCACAGGCAGGAAAGATAAATGCTGACATTTCGTGGGAGGCAGATGTTATTTGTGGAGTTAACACTCATGTTAACTACTTGGCTATTGTATTGTAAATACGCAGCATAACCAGTATGTCTTGCAATCGTATCAGTTTTGACAGCAGTATTTAGACCGAGGCTTGATCCTCTTTGGCAGACATGTGTACAGATGTAAGATTATATAAGTATAAGGAGTAATTTAGTCATTTTTATTTAAATATCTTTTATTACTGTCAGGTCCAAGTACAGATCTAAGTGTAAACATTATAATATGTAAGGAATAATGCACAATAAGCCATGCTGTTAGAGAAAAATAAGTAGGTTATGTTATTTCTGCAGTGCACAACAGTAATTTCTTAGCAGTTACTTTTTACATTTTTGAGTGAGTCAATTATGGTCCGCACTCTTACTACAAATCCATTATTTTCAGCATAATCTCCCTGCTATTCAATACACTTGTCCATCTGTCAACAAGCTTTCGCATTCCCTCAAATGTTTTAGGCTGAGCTGGGAACCACAAATGCGCCACTGTCTTTTCCTGTTTATGAAATGTGAATCTTCGTCCTCTTGGAGCCTCTTACAGGGGACCAAACAGGTGATAATCTGATGGGGCAAGATCAGGACTATAGGGAGGATGCTTTAACACCTCAAAACCAAGTTTTTGTAGAGTGTTGACAGTATGGACAGCGTTGTGTATGTAACAGCACAACACACTTTGACAGCAGTCCTCTGTGTGTTTTTGAGTTTTAGACTTCCGCTCTACAGTGAGCATCTCACTGGAACGCACACTGTTGAGTGTTAAACCTTTTTTTTTGTCTGCACTTTGCTCTTTCATGCAAATCGTAAGTGGGGCAGACATAATTTGTTGCACTGCAGTGACAAATGAACTGACATGAAATTATGTTCAGACCTGCACAACAGAGACTGACATTGTGACACGTCCTCCAGTTATATAATAATAATAGTGATAAAAGAAATAATAATAATAATCATAGTTAGTGAAATTAAGCCAATTATAGTGTACATGAATTCATATTTTTGCACTTGTACATGACTTAACTGCACAAATAAAAGCATAAAAGCATCATGGCTTTTGCTACAAAAATAAAGCAATTTACAGCTTCAAACTTACAGGCCAAAATTTGACATTTTAGTGTAGGGAGTTTTCATGGATCATCTGCTTGGCCTTCTGTGTCTTATCATCTTTCAGATGGCTACAGTGTTTTTCCATTTGATAACTGCCCTACTGCATAGGGTGATAGAGGAAAATGGAGCGCTTATGACAGGATTACCAACACACCTGCTGTTTTGATGATACTCGCCTGGAGAGTCTGGGCTCCCCTCTGCTCGCCCTTAAGCCGTTAACTGCGTGGGTAGGGATAAAAAAAAAAAAAACATTGATAAGAATGCTGCATCTCACTCAGTATGTTCTGCTCGCTCAGGTCTCAAAGCTGCCTGTTTACCCATCATGCCTCAGTTACATAAGGAAAGATATGAGTTCCATCACTCACCAACTTGGGAGTGTCTGAGTAGCTTTGAACTAGGCATCATTATTATCCTAACATGCACTGAATAATTATATGATGAACTGTTTCAGATCTGTATCTTTTAAATAAAAACCTAGCATTTGCTTCTACTAAAAAAAGGAAATATTTCTTCAGGATTACAACATCCCAGGAGAGAGAGAGAGAGAGAGAGAGAGACTGAAACAAAAAAAAGGACCATAAACTATACAAGTCCCGGTGCTGCAGAGCTACAGCCCAGCTTAGAAAGAGTAATGGCTGTGTATGTAATTACTGTTGGGGGTCGTGTTTTTCTTTGCCCCTAAATCACGCTCTCTTTTTTTTTTCTCCCACTCTTTCTTACCCTAAACACTCCTGTGATAAATTGGTAAGCCTCAATTATGCTAATGCCTCAACACAGTTCTTTAGGTTAGAGTTGGATTGGTGTGGTGAATTTACTCTACAATGTAATGTCAATTAAAAAAAAGCAATTAAAGCTTCAGTTTATATTCACATGTAAAAGAATGGGGAAAATGTGATCTCTGGGACTTGGTTGTTGGTGTCAGATGAGCTGTTTTGAGTTTCAGAAACCGATGATTCTCCGAATGTGAATTTCACACACAGCAGTCTCTAGAGTTTATACAGAATGGTGCAAAATTGTCCTGTTTGTGGAGGATCTGCAGACTGAAACACCGTGTTGATATGAGAGCAGAGAAAACTGGACAGATTGGTTTGAGCTGCTAGGAAGGATAGAGTAACTTTTCTAATAACCCTACAACTGATGGGCCAACAAGCATCTCAAAATGAACAATATATCAAACTTTAAGGTGGATAGGCTAAATTGGACAGATCACCTAGTCTGTTTTCAGTCTTTAGCCACACACTTTGTGTCTGTGATAGCCTCAGAATCTTCTTCTTGCTTGACTTGCAGTGAGCGCTCTCTACATTTCAATACAATGGTTCGTCATCGGCGTGATTTGCATAAAATCTGCTTTTTATTTTTTAGGATTTGTGTGTAGGGCTCTGATTTTTTTAATTCAACAAACTTTAACATTTAATGTGTTTTTAAATGCAAACTTTATCTCTGGCATGTTCAAAACAAACAAAACAAAACAAAAAAAATCAAAAATTTCAACATTTGTTGAATACAACCCCAAATTATTTGCTGTGATATGAATGTAATTCTAATATACAAAATTCCTATTCCAATACATATAACCAGTTCCATGGTCCATATTCTAACATTCAAAAAGACTATAATAATGAAATAATTAAATAATTAAAACACTCATATTGTTGGATTAACATTTTACTGACTGTAAAAAGATTTAAAACTCATGGAGCACACTAGGCTATGCTCCTGGACCTCACTTTAGGAGCCATGGATCATCAGATTACCGGGTTGCCTGTATATATCTGTATATCACCATGATATTTGTTTAAAATAATTGATTTTAAATGTTTGTGTGAATCATTTAATGACAGCAAATGGCACTGTTAAAAAACAGTTTGAAGTATGATTCAGACATGTGCTTTTGATTTGGTTGGAGTTTAAACATAAGTTAGGCAAGAGGAAAGTTTTTCTTATGGTAACTGCTAAAAAAATGAGCTTGCCTGAAAGACAATGTCTGTTGCTTTCAGCAGCGGTCCGAAAAGCCAGATGGATGGTTTCTCTTTCCACAGCTTCACAGAGCCATCATCAGCCTAATAGGCAACACTAAAATAACACAATTTGTGGCCAAATCTCCTCATAATAACAGCTACAACAGATGCTCAGCTCGATCCTCACTTGCAATTCAAATGGTATGCTTGGTAAATGGTTAATGTAAACAGTAGATCACTGCATTATGATGAAGCATAACCTCACTCTACATTCAGCAGAAGAGCTGTGAAAAGTGTTACTTTGTTACATAAAGAAAAGGATTAAGAGTACATGAAAGCTGGAAGATGAAATACCTTATTTCCAGCTGAGGAAAGGAAGCTAAATGATGAATTATTTTGCATGAAAGTGACAACATTTTTAAAAAAAATGATCATGTGTCATAGCAGGTGACGCAACATATAAACAAAGTGCTGAGGATCCGGCTGGAAAAACAACATAAGAACAAAGAAATGGCACTAAAGCAGGTTGAGATTTAGAGGCATTTACGGAAGTGTTTCTCTCCATTTTTTGCTCTTCTGAGAGCTCATTGAAAGCAGACCCTCTGAATCACTTAATTCCCTGATAGCTCATTAATCTCCCGGTTCAAATTCCTCTAATGTTGCTCCTCTGTGCCTCTTCGTCTTGTCTAGAAATGTCTTTATGCAGTCTCTGTCTCTCACCTCACTAATTAGTGAAGACAAGTTGGTCCACTTCTTTGCTTACGCCTTTAAGGCACCAGTAAACTTAATACGCTTAAATATGCGTTTCATCACAAGCAATCATAGCAAATCGTTTAGTGTGAGAATTAAATGTTTGCGGTATTTCATTCATGTGTGCAGCATGACCTTTTCATAGAGCCATGACTAAAGGACAGTTTTTACACACAACCACCTGTAAATATAGCCTGTGATTTTCACAGCCATGGCAGAGGCTTCTCAATATACATGCCGGCTAATCCAATCATGTCAGCGCATCGTGAGTGTGCATCAATGCAAATCATTTGCCAACCAGCCATGAAATTAGGTGCATGCAGATAGGTGTCCTCCTGAGCTCCGGGAGCGTCGTGCTGTAATAATCACCCTGGCAAAACACAGCACAGCCATTTTATTGCTTCGGCAAATATGTCTGTCTAGGGGATGCTGTATTGATATAGTTGTTCTGGTCCTAGTCGCTTTTGTTTTGTTTGTTCGAGTCACACGTTTACAGCATGAACAGAATGTTGCCTCCTCACATACCTCTTAGCTCACACAGTGAGATTTAGAGAATTCACATAATCTCACCACTGGGTTTTGTGTGTGAAACCTTGGTAACCTGCGTGGGTTATATTCTTCTGTTTTTATTCTTCTGTGGCTATTCATGAATAACGCATATAGATATAGCTGCAGGTCCTTTTGTAATTCATTAGTAAATCTATGTGTTAAGATCACAAAATCCTACACTGATCATGTGGTGTTATAGTGATGGTTATTCACTATGGGCTTGTATTTAGTATCAGTATTTAGACCTCAGATTCAACTTCAGGCTTAAGCTCTTTTCTTGAGTTTTATGATTGGTTATACACAGGGTAGTTTTTTTTATGTTTTGCATTATTATCGGCTTTAGCCAGAAGCAGACTTAATCCAATGCCGCTGTGTAAGGAGGGTCACCAAGGCAGGGTTGGATGCAAGTGCAGGTGTTTACTTAAACAGGGAATAAAGACACAGGCAAGCTAAATCCAAAACACCAGGCTAAAATCAGCAGGGCTGTGGCAAAGCATGGGAACAGGGCTATGGTTACCACTATGAAGCTATAGACACAAAACCAGTATGTAACACGGGCTATGGAACAGTATCTAGCTGAAACAGAAATGCCTGGTACACAGAATGTGACACGCTTGCATGATATAAACACGCTTTGCATGATAGCTTGCAAAGTGAACTCAAAAACAAAAAAGTTTGAATACAGGAATAAAGGATAACTGCAGGAAAAACATGGCTATGGAAACAAACACATACGAACAAAAGTATTAATGGAAACAGAGAAGTACAATAATGGCAATGAAACTGGCAATGACAAAAGACACATGAACACAAAGAATATGGATGTCTGTAGCACACTGCCAGTTAGTTTGATACAAGGACAGTACACTGTGTGCACAATTATTAGGCAAGTCTTATTTTTTAGAATGATTTTTATTAATCGCCAACTACAGTGCTCTCGGTTAATCCAAAATGTTAATAAACCTCAAACATAAATGTTTAAGAAAATAAAAGTGAGGTTTTGGCTTTTTTAGGAGAATATCTATATGTGCACAATTATTGGGCAACTATTGAATTGAATTATTAAACTATTTTTGAACTATTGAATTGTACTCACTTTTTTACTTTCATCTGTCCAAGTGAGAATTATAAACAAACAACTCAAAATTTTCCAATAAACATGTCTGTGACCGATTACAGAAAAAAATCTGTGACCGATATAACCACCCTTCTTTTTAATAACAGTGATAAGCCTTCCATTCATGGAGTCGGTCAGTTTCTTGATCTATTGATGATCAACTTTTTGTGCAGCAGTAACCACAGCCTCCCAGACACTGTTCAGAGAGGTGTACTGTTTTCCTTCACTGTAAATTTCCTGTTTAAGAATTGGCCACAAGTTCTCAATTAGTTTCAGGTCAGGTGAGTAAGGGGGCCATGTCATAAGTTTTTCATCTTTAATGCCTTTACTGGCTAGCCATGCAGAGGAGTACTTGGATGCATGTGATGGAGCATTGTCCTGCATAAAAATCATTGTCTTTTTGAAAGATGCAGACTTCTTCCTGTACCACTGCTTAAACAAAGTGTCTTCTAAAAACTAGCAGTAGGCTTGGGAGTTGATTTTGAGGACATCTTCAACCTAAAAAGGTCCAAATAGCTCATCTTTAATAATACCAGCCCATACCAGTACCCCACCTCCACCTTGCTGTCGTCTGACTCGAAGTGGAGCTCTGTGCCCGTTACTGATCCAGCCACGAGCCCATCCATCTAGTCCGTCAAGAATCACTCTCATTTCATCAGTCCACAAAAACTTTAAAAAATCTGACTTTAAATATTTCCTAGACCAGTCTAGACGCTTTAGCTTATGTGTCTTGTTCAGTAGTGGTCGGGTTTCAGCTTTCCTTACCTTGGCCATGTCTCTGAGCACTGATCTTGTACTTCTTGGTACTTCAGGTAGGTCACAGTTCTGGAATATGACAGAACTTGAAGATAATGGGTTCCTGGTAGCTTCATGCTTGATTCTTCTCAAATCCTTGGCAGTTACTTTGCGTCTTTTTTCTCAACACGTTTCTTGCGACCCTGTTGAATATTTGCAACAAAACGTTTGATGGTTTTGTGATCACGCCTCAATATCTTAGCAATTTCAAGAGTGTTGCATGCCTCTGAGAGACTTTTGGTAATTTTTTAGAGTCAGTTAAATCTCTTTTTTGGCCCATTTTGCCTAAAGAAAAAAGCTGCCTAAAAATTGTGCACACCTTGATATAGGGTGTTGACCTCCCTAGGCCACACCCTCCCTCATAACACAGACACACATCACCTGCTCGGCTTAAATCCAGTAAGCATTCATGCTTATCCAGCTTGGAGTTAAGAAATATGCCTAAGAATGATAATATGGTCAAAATACTCACTTGCCTAATAATTTTGCACACAGTGTATGTCAGGCTGAAATAAAATTCTAAACTGAAATTGATGCTTACTGGGTCAGCTTAGCCTTCAAACTATTAGCAAGATTTCTTTGCAGGAGAGCGCATTGAAATTGGCAGTATTTTATTACCGTCTCTACCTTGACAATGTGTGATAACCTTGAACTCATGCATGCATTATAATTTCATTACCTTGGGTTAACATCTCCTGATTGCATTCATCTGTGAATGAGAGGGAATATTAGTGTATTAGTAATTTTTAATTTTTATGTTACATTGTGTTACAACAAAATGTTACTTTTTTCTTTGGTCCTTATTGTCTATCCTAAAGGCAAGTGCTGGTATTTAAAGCTGCTGGTCTATTTACAATCCAATCTCGGACACATCTGTGCAAGAAAACTTCAGCAACCTTGGTAGTATGAACTCCATATGGGCCATTTGAATAATCTTAATAGCTGGCCCAGAAAAACAAGTTAAGCATATGTATAAGTTTTCCTTATATAAATAGTGATGCAAGTTTTAGTTGCACGTTTCGGAAAGTTGCCCTGTTTATCAATAAATAATTATCTGAAATCTGCAGGAAAATGATGCATCCCCTCATTACATCCATATGTTCAAACTGTACTGTATAGCTCACCCTCTCTTAAATCTCTTAAATTTGTATTTTTCATTGCCAGCATTTTGCTGCATATGCAGTCTGTGTGAAACTGCCCATCCTGGTGAGTTTGATAAAGTTGCTTTCATTTTGTGCCTTTTGTGCTTTTATGATTGGAGCCAAGACTACTGTATAGCCATAATAACAACAGCAAGCTTGCCTTGTCAGATACCAGATGCCCGTTTCTGGCCCTGTAGCCCATCCAGCATCTACAACATTTTGTGCGGTGGTGGTGAGGTGTAGGGAATCCAGTACCCGTGTACATCAGCCTTCTGCGATTATCTAACACAGGCCAGGCAGGATACAGCACAGGTAGTGTGTGGTGGTAGAAACCTGTTTGTGGGTTTATAGAATGTTTCTTAATGATTTGAATTGTAGGAGAGTTTGGTGAGCTTTAAACTATTTGAGCATAGTACACCTGATATTCTTCACCTGCCCGGCATTGATTACATATAAAATTCGTAACACTTGAAACCGAAATTGCATTTGCAAATACATATTAACTAAAAAGAGATTTCTCTGGCCTATATAATTTTGGGTTACATGACACATGTATATCACAGCTGATATAAATATACATATCATTATTTAATGTTATGCCACTTTCTATGCTGTTTGAGTGTTAGGACAGCTGATACATCTATTTTATAAGTATTAGAATTAACCTTACCACAGGCTATGAATTAACCACAGGCTATGAATTGCTTGTAGAAGAACTGGTGTTATTTAACTCTATGGACACCTCTAACCAAATCCTTACAATGATTTCCTTTAATTCAGCTAGGAGTCAGTGGACAAAGTTGTCACTGTTCTAATTGATTAGTTTTAGTTTATTTACCTTAATGTTCTGTATCCTACAGCGATAGGAAGTCACGGTAGATTTATAACTGGAGGTACGGTGCATTCAGTAGAATATGAGAATGAAATATTAGACTTGGAGCACAGATTGCACAAGTAATCAACAGATGATATGAAGGATGAATGACTTTGATGATGATTTTTTTTATGTGAACCAGGCAGTGCCACTGTTTCAAGTCAAACTATTTGGTGTTCTGAAGCTTGGTTTCCTCAGTTACAAAATCTGAGCTGAAATAAAAATTGCACACACTCTAAATCCCAGGAAAATATGGAGACTCATTATCTTCCAAATATTAAATGCAATGTGAAATTTGTGGAAATGTCCATGTCCATGGGTTTAATTAAACAGTCAATTGCAAACTGAACTGTGTGCATCATCTGCTCCCCTTTCCTTAATCTTGCTAAATTGGCATACCAATAAAGATCGTGTTAATCCACAAGCTTGGCCAGGAAGCCAAAACCTGTTCTTGGCTACAATTTCTTTCTTTTTTTTTGCTTGGGCGTAGCAATATCACATTAATTAAAAAAAAGATGCCACATTTAAATCCACTAGGAAATCTTTTGACTTTTTTTACTATTATGTATCCTTATTCTGTTTAATTACTACATACATCACAAGGGGGTAAGTCTATAAATCAGAACAATCAAAAATGCCTTCTCTGTTAGAGGACGTTTGGGTTTGCCTAGAATCACTTTCTCAAAAAATCCTGTGGTTCAAAAGACTTATGTGTTTACGCTTCTCCAGTTTTTACAGCTAAAATTGGATTTGGAGAAGGATGTCGGGTCATCGCGGATGTGCTGGCTTCTGAAGAGCTGTCCTGCAGAGATCAGGGTTATAATGATGATGGAGACCTGGAAGGCTGGTCCTTTGACCTATTTTGGCCAGTCAATAGTGAGCGGTGGCTGGTTTCTGTTTTGTCAGGGTGCGATGGCAACTGGTGGCCAGCTGTGGTGGAGGGACCATGACCTTTTTTCAGGCAATCATTTGAGAGTCACTTATTGATCTTTCTGGTCGCTGTATTCGTCCTTTAGGACCACTGCCTTAGAGGACACAAAAACCACTGGCAGTCCATCAACAGTATTGTCACACCAATGCAACACTATTGGAAAGTGGAAGAGACATTTTAATGGTCAAAACACAGCAGGCAGCTCCTATTGTATCACAAGACTGTTGTGTCTTTCACTAGAGCCTGCAAGGTGGGAAAATCGTACTTTTTAAAGAGCAAAGGTTCTCAGAATAATATCAATAATGAAGTGCTTTTGCCTCTATATGCTGGTTGCTACCATTCACACCACATTTTTATGTCAATAATCTACAAGACCAATAGGATTTAATGTAGCAGTATGACTCGTGTCATGTAGTCATCCAAGTAAATTTGAATTAAGCAGCAATGTCTTAACGTTTGCAATATCTTAACAAAAATGCCTTATTTTAAAAACCTCTCCTTGTGTTATTTGTACCTAGCAACCTTCCAACACTGCTTATATTCTATATATGCGTACGTTGGAAGTGTGTTACAGCATTATCATGCTTTATGCCAGGATTTCACATACAGCCAAGCCAACAGTATTGTTGCATCTCTGCTTTGAGAATGTGCTCATCGTCAAATTCAATACAAGTTTGTTTTTGTTTTTTTACTGACATGGTCCATTATAACCTACGAATTTCTCAGTAGGCTTGACCTTTACCTGATACATCTCTTTTAATCCCTGCTTGCAGTGTTTCATTTTTTTTATATCCACCTTTTATATTGTGACCTTTTCCAAGGGGTTGGGACAAAACAGGTGTCGTTGCATTCACACTGATTTGGCATAGCAAGAGGACCTTTTCCATACAAGAAGCCTTTCAGAGTATGAACCTGTTTCATCTAAAATAAGCTTTAATCAAATGTGTGTTTGCACAAACAAGCTGATAAACATTTTGTATCTTTTGTTAACCAGCCTCGAGAAATATTTTAGTGTTTTACTTTCTTTGTGTTGGTACAAGTCTTCAATCTGGAAATAAATGGCTGTCAGATGGCACAGTTCGAAGGTTTTAAACATCTTGGTCAGGTGTCGACAAGGTTTTATATTCTCTCATATTAAAACAAAGGCTCTGCCAGAACAGATTCGGGTTGAAGCTTCAGCACGGGCATGACCAACATACTTCCACAGAGACTGCATCTGCCTTTATTTCTGCCAGAGGCTCCCAGTGGGAAACTTTGCCATCTGGAGGAAACCAGTGCTAATGAAATTGTTATGCAACTCGAGCAGAGACGGGCAAGATTTGTTGACTCTGGAGGACAGTGTGCGCAGACCGCTGGGCATGCAAGTGTTATACTATAAACTCCACTGCATGGTTTGTGGCTTTTATTGTCAGCTATCTTCTTGCCTTCAGTCACTGTGTATACTTCTTCCAACTAGTCTGAGGCACTGTGAAATCCTTTCATGAGTCCCACAAATGTATAACAGGTGGTAAAATAACTCCAGATAGTTTATCAGTTCAGAGTAGCAATTACGAGAAACATGAAGCCACATTGTATCTCGTTTGTTCTTTCAGGGAGGACAGCAGGCTTTGTGTGCATTGTGGTAGTTGGGTTTATACCTCGCTACTGGACACCTAGCACAGTCATGCTGTTACATCTGTTTAATTCACACTTTGTTAAGAGTTAACACTTTGCCCTGATTGCAGGGGGATCCCTGGGAAGAAGTGTGGAACCATCATTCTGTCAGCAGAAGAGCTTGGAAACTGCAGGGTATGTACATCAGTGTACTATTTATTCGGTTAATGAAGGTTACTATATACACATACATATACTGTATATAATGTATGTTTTTAAGCATTGTATGCTTATATACAGTATAAGCTTATGTATGCTTACAATATTATATAATATTCCAGATTCATGAAAGGACCACAGGCTCTTTCTAGAGTAATTTTAGGTGTTTACATGTTTATAATCTTTATAATCAGTGTGACCATCCACATTTATGTTGTAATTAAATTCTGAATTAACAGGTTGGTCTTTCTGTTTGGCGAACATTTTTTTACTTTCATCTCATTAGATTTCTTGGTGGTTCACTGCTAGAACTGGCGTTAAGGCTGTTGTCTAATTAACACACAAACTCACTATGGGTAATAACACTGATATCTGACCTCACCTCTCCCCTTTTCCTTTTTCATTTTTGTTGTTACCATCAAAGTTTTCAACAGAGCTACACATTCATATGCAGTTTGTAGAAAGATGCCATTTGAACTCTTAGCCCTTTCTAAAGGATAAAAATGGAAAGTGGAAAAACTGAACGCAGCGCACTTTCACATAAATGAACTTACTTACTTTTCTGAGTAAGTATATGCTGTCAGTGATCAGTTTATTATATACACCTATGTCATAGCTGTACATCAGGTACATCGACCAACTAAGTGCATCAATGTCAGTGCTAGATTAAGTAACAGTTTTTCAACCAAAAATGCCCAGCCAGCAGTTGTGTTATGGTCAAAACCTGACAAGAACGATGATTAAGACATTGTGCATAAGCAAAAAAAAAAAAGAGTTATATTCTTTAATATTATTGCACAACAAGCTGGGCTTGTACAACAAGGCTTGTACAGGGGAAGCATTTTACTGCAGAAAAATGACATTGTGGCATGTGGAAATATCTGGAATATAGTCATCTGGTATTTCTAAATATTATTACAAGCTTTAACTCTATATTATGTTGTCAGATCATCTTTCTAGATCTCCCAGTGGAGACTATTTCAAGCTTGGCGTTAGTAAAAAAAAGGTATTGAAATAAGTTTAGTAGTCATATATTAGGTTTATTGTGGTTTGTTATTGTTTAGATATTGCAGACATTGGGAGATGGAAATAGGGTTTATGGACAGAATAATGTCCATAAGTTTGTGTGCACCACAGTGACCTAGTTTCCTGCTCAGAGGCTTGGAGAAGCGACGAAATGCCCAGATTTTGTGGGCTGGTTTCTGACTGAAGACCCACCTATTTTAAATGCACTTATCTGAGTACTGACTCAGTTCAGCACTACTACTGCATGTATTAAAGCTCTTAACTAACATGCATCAGTCTCGTTTTCTCTACAGGTTTTGCATAATTCAGGAGAACTTGTTTTGCCTGTAATTTTTGTATTTGTATTGAGTACTTTCTGGCTTCTTTCTGGCAGTATCCTAGCTTCAAGTACTTTGAATTCTGGTCTACCAAAACTAGCTTTGGATACTCTGTGTTAATTATTAAGCACTTTAGTCAGTGTGGATAACAGAGTCTGCTACATGCCATGAACTAAATCTGAACGATCTTTAATACCCAGATGAAAGCCTTTCTGAATTGCCAATGTTGGAAATGATTTTCATCTTCCACCAAATATCCATGAGTGAGAGACACTGATAGGATCTGTAGGTGTATAAGGCAGTTGACATACATCATTAGAATTAGAAATAAAAACGGATCAGTCCAAATCTTGTGAGTTTGAGGATAATTTGCTTGCTTCTGAGAGTGATCACAATTCAAATTAAATCACAAATTTATTTAGAGAGGTTAGTGGCGTGGTTAAAGCGTTCCTCTCCCTTTGAGCTGCTCTCTGATATGAGGACGGGCGTCGGACATCATTCCACAGAAACACCTTCATTATCATATCAAAAGGATTTCTATTGCCTGCTTGGTGTGTAGATCAATAAGAGATCTCATTTGTGTTTTTTTTTCTTCTCGCACTGCCCATCTTTTACACACAAAAGCATTCAGTCCATCTTAGGAACAAGGAGCTATCAAACACATCATGTTGACTAGTTATACAGCTTCTCCTCATCTCTTGCCTGTGGCACAGAGACCTCAATGGTACACATGGTATTCATCCCCTAGCATGATCCACATGAAAGGCATGAGCGTAAATGGGTTTAGAAATAGCCAACTATTATGTAAGAAGTAAAACAATGATAAGAAACTAATTAGTTATGGCGTGTTGTGATGTTGCTGGACATCAAAAGATGTTGAATTTGATTATGATCTAATAACATGTCATCCTAACAAGTGTTTTATTCCTTTAACACAATAGGCAATGATTAAAATTTTTAACTAATTGACTAACAACACATTTTAGGCTACTTAAAGCATTTCTAGTTATGTGTAATGTTAATGTGAAAGTTCCAAACACATCACCAGCGCCTCTTATTTTCCTATTGAAGTTAATCAGATAAAAATAATAGCGTGTCATATTATGAAGACACAGTTTAGTGGCAGGAATACTGGTACACCAGTATAATACTTGGTAGGTCCCCCACGGTAGTGTAGAACTGCAGAAATACAGATGTTTTCTGTAGGCGATGAACATCATTCTTCCTGCAGAACAGTCCACAATTATAATTATAATCCGAGGTGTAGTTCCACGGCGTGTTCCATGTCACCCCAGATAACGTAGGTGGGAATGGCAAAACCGCAAACTCAGATGAGTGTTCCTCTAGAATGAGGGCAGGGCGTATACAGGTGTCATAACGGAGGCACACATGGCGTTCACCTGTTAGAAATTGTCTACCTCTCAGTAGACAAATTGTAAAATGTAGACGCAGGCGTTTCTGTACCAGTTTTTTAGGTTTTCCAGTTCTTTGGTACATCTCCTTCTAATAAGCCTAACATATCAACAACTAGACTTTCATTTTTTGTTATCCATTAATTACACACATAATGTCTTGTTTTATATGGAGTATATGACATGCAAATGCCTGTGTGGATGTTATTATAGAAACAATAATATAGAAAAAGTGCAATAATATAAACCTGTGATTGTAATAATATAATTACTGTGATTTTAATTACAACACTATTGTCACTGATCTGCTATTATAGAAAATTAAGCAGATATTTATAACATAAGAGATTTGAGAATCTGTCCATAAATAAAACTACCACAACTATCTGTAAGGTGTGAAAGTTGTAGTAATGTGAGCTTTGGTTTAGCACTTAAGCTTAGAACTGGAATTTGAGAACGTAATATATAATGCTGATAGATGTTTTTGATAAAGGCACTAGGTAAATATGCACGTATATGCAGTATCTGTGGGAGGCATATTTTTGCATAGGAATGAGCGTGTGTAGATTTGAAAATCCTTTCGATGGCTCAAAGGGGTATAGACTTTGCTGTTATGAAGGATCAAAGCACGTCTCTGGATGGTAATCAGCCTTGGTTTCTGGTGAAATGCTGCTTCAGTGTCTTTGTAAATGTGAGGTCTGATTTGTCAAAGCCCTCAAGACAACCTCAAATGTGTGTGATTTTTTTTTTTTTTTTTTTTTTTGCCTGTGCTTATCTGCTAGATAACATCCAAATGTTCCACATGAAAGTTCATAAACTTGCGTTTGTCTTTTGCTGCATTTATAACACAGTAGAAGTGTATTAGGTATTGAAAACAGACAGGGAAACGATTGATAATGATTTACTGGCGCTGGTGACTCCTTCTACCAATGATAAATAAACACCTCTGTACAGAAAGCGTCACCAAATCAAATATTAATATTAACTATTTAAAAATATATTAATATATTTTTAGTATTATATTAATATATAATATATAATTTTTAGTATTAATATATAATGTGTATATTGTTTGTAATTTGCCTTGATTATGTGGAACGTCTGTAAGAAATATAGAAATTCTGTATACAGTTACTACAGACATTACTATAAACAACATATTAGAACAAGGACATTAATATAAACCTGTAATTTGCCTGTAATGAGCTAATCAAGAACTTCTAAGAGCACTACGGAATAAAATTAGCCATTTACATTTACGGCATTTGGCAGACGCTCTTATCCAGAGTGACTTACAAGGTTATTGATATTACAGGTAGGTCAACACAGTGTTAGGAGTCTTGCCCAAGGACCCTTATTGGTGTAGCACAGACTGGCTGTCCAGATCGGGAATTAAACCCAGGTCTCTCACATGGGAACTCAATGATGTTACCGCTGTTCCACAGGTTATAGTATTGAAAAAATTGCTATGATCATTCAGTAGTAATCCGTTAAAAAGTATAATACTCATACTTTTATGCTAAATTTATACTAAATCTTTCAGCACAAAAACATTAATGGTTGCATGTATTATATGTCTGTACAGTTCATAAGTATAAATCTTTTTTTCCTGGCTTGCTCTCTGGGTTGCTGGTGCAGCCTGATCAACTGCTGCTATCCACTATGACCCTTAAACTGGGCTTTTGAAGCCTCTCGGTCATGAATACTTTTGTGTGCTATATGTACAGTACAGAGAAATGCATGATTATCTGAGCTCACCACACAGCACACTGAGGCTTGAGGGTCTTACGTGTTGATAAAAGGCAGCACTGATAACACCGATAGTATTGATTTCCTTTTTACAGCTGGAGGGATGTCTAGATCTTTTCCAGTTATATATGCTCCATTTGTATCTTGCATGTGGAGGATCCTAGGGCTCAGAACAGGCTTAACTGTAGCAGCTGATAACATCATGTGTTGACTGTTTCCCGAGAGAGGCCTGGTGTTTGTGATTAAGAACGAAGTGCACGCTGCCTGCTAATCAATCAGACCCAAATGCTATCCTTCAGTCACCTTCGTGAAGCTCAGTGGTGATTTCAGCTGTGCTATGTGAGATGAGATCAAGGTCTTAGAAGTAATATTTCTCGTAAAGAATATTCAGCACATATATCAAGACCAAAACTGGCCCTTGGGGATACTTTACCTGCCCCTATTGAAATTCCGCTGTGCATCTTACCTTTTACTGAGCCCATGGGCTGTTTCGCAGCGCTATTTGATATGCTGTTAACATTGATATTCAGAAGGATGGATCGCGCTGCACTGCTGATAAAGCAGATCTGATTACTTCTGCAAAGACCCCGCCATTTTTTACTAACATCTGGCAGAATAATATGGAATTTTCCACATTCAGGGTGCATTGAAGTGGGTCAGATCGGTTTTTGTTTGCCTATTAGCATGATTTAGGTCAGTGAATGAAGATCTAAGAAAGGTACGTGGGCATCATATTTAATCTCAAATAATCAGTAAATGTGACTACCAGCTTTATGCCTCATTATTTATTTATTACCTTTTTTTATTTGAATATAAAACGTTTAATGTGATTAAGCATGAGAACACAGAGTGGGTTAACATGAAGACGTGACGATCTCTGGGTCTTGTCTTTGGCTTTTGTGACAAAAACCAAATCACAGCCATGGCGTTATTCACGATAACACTCGGATCTCGAACGGTTTATTGCTTTTAGGCAACTTATGTTTACAAAGTAAGGTAATTGGTAACACAAAAAAACTATGAACATTGATTCACATGTCTGTTTTTAATATTGTCCGTTTAGTCCCACCACAGGAGATTTGCTGTTTTGTTCCGATAAAGTAGAAGAACAAATAAATAGTGCTGAGTCTGTAAACAAGTGGCTACTCTGTAATCTTACAAGGAGAGATGTAATGCAGTGTCACTTTTGCGCTGATATCAGAAGGAAATTCTAGCTTGGAGAAACAATATTAATCTGATTTTGTTCTGCAACAAATCTAGCTTGAATTATCACAGAATTGCTTAACATAATATAAAGTGACATTAAGTAGGCAATTTTTTTATTTTTTTGTAAATCCTATCTGTAATTATTGTATGCATTCTTTCCTGTAGTCAGTTCATCCTGTGATCAGTGTGAACCCTTTGTGAAACTGCCTGTTTCCTTTAAGTGAGTGTGTTACGGCTTTAATTGCATTTTCACATTGATTAGGTACAATCTGTCTCGTTGTGGGGTTGTGGAAGCTTTTGTGATTGGTCAAATGACCTGTAGGTGATAATACATTGGACAATAGGGTTGATGGCAGTAGATCATTGGCTAAGGTGTTAGATGTCTGATCAGAAGATTCTGAGTTCAAATCCTACCACCAAGCTGCTATTGCTGGGCCCTTCAGTAAGGTCCTTAACCCTCACCTGCTCAGGTTGAGATATGAGATGAATGTCGCTGGTTGAAGGTGCCGTAAATGAAATGCCGTAAATGTGAATGTTTTTAGTGTTTCATAGTGTTTTTTTCCTCTGTCTGTGGAACTGGTAAAGTGGAACAGGGAGGAACAGGAGGGGGTTGAAGTAAAGGTGCAAAGGATCTGTGGGTCACGACATTTCAGATAAAAATACATTTTATTACAGTCAAATTTATCCTTTTCCTGACTTTACCCAGATTTGCAAAAAGGATTCATATGTAATATTATAGAAAATACAGGGAACGATATGTTCATTATTCGGATATTCATTATTCCGAATGAACCAATAAACAGATAATGAATTCTTAACATATACAGAAACAAATAGGACGCACTGTTTCAAAAGATGGTTTGGACTAGATATGTCAGCAGTCAGATGTGAAGCTTGCAGATAGAAAAGATTTCAAATGTTAAACCCACTGGACAAAGGCCATTCATAATAATCATGACTGGGAGTTAACACACTGTGCATTTATCATTCATTCTTAGTAAATGCCTAGTCATGACTAATGCAGTGCAGATATTTCATTTCAATCTCTGTTTTGTAGTAATAGGGTTTATATTTAATTAACCTTAATGTAATTAACCTTATTGAATTAGGCCACACCAGTTTCAGGTTAAAATGCAACTATAAATACTGATACAAATAAAACACTAAAAAAGATACAGAGACATGTACAGACAGTGCCACTTCATTACACCACTCCATAATAATCTCTCTTTGTGCTTCATTAATCGTCATCAAGGAGCCCTGGCCAGCAAAGCTTGTCTGGGTATAATGATAATACACAGCGCCTGCACTATTAAAAACTACGAGTATGCTGTTTGCAGTCTGCAAGCCACCCAAGAGCAGCAGCAGCAGCACCATGCTGACTAACTGTAGCCCAGATAACAGACCTGGTATTCTAAGGATGTTTGATTAGATGTGCCAGTTTTCATTCCACTAATCTCCACTGCACTAAGAGGATGCTGTGTGCACAACATGCAACATGAGCTATTGTATAATTTGTTGTACTACTCAGAAAACGCTCCTACAGTGAGGGTTTGAGAAAACATGTTTACTTAACGGCTTTGAGGAAGAAACGTTGCAATGATGTTGAATTGTTTTGTCCAGAGGTAGCATAAATGAATAAATTACCTGCAATCTTCAGCTTCTCTGTGTCAAGACTGTGGCAGTCTTTACTCTGGCTTTTTTCTAAGACAACTTGCTTGTGACAACCTTAGAAGTAATAATAATAAAGCTAATAAATCTTCTATACAGGAATGAAAACGTTTACAGTGCACCACAGCGGACTGGATGGTACAACACGATGGCCTTGAGTCTGATTGTGCCACTCAATCGCTATTCATCTCTACACATTTCTCAGTTCATTTTTCTGTTGTGCTTTTAGGACCTTTATCTGTGATTCTGTCTAAATGTGATTCAAGCTTTTAACGAGGAAAAAAAATCTGTAATGATTTAGTCAAAGGGGGCCCACATTGGGTCATCATTATACATTCATGAGAACTGCATACAACTTTTATAAAGCAAAGAAGGAGAACGTGTGCAAAGTGTACAGAACCTCATAATGTGACAGTATATAGTATAACTGGTTCTACATAAAAGAGAAAAGACTCAGTTATCATTTGATTGGGCTGGGTCACTTTGTAATCAGTGGCTACATCTGACCTTTAGACATTATAATAAATAATAAAATTACATTGAAAATCATTTCCTAAGCAATGATATTCACTTTGTATATATTTGTTACATCTCTCTGATTATCATTTAATTGCATTGTTAAAAACAACAAGCTTATGTTAAGAAGAATTATGGCAATCCAATTCTAGATTTGACTTTTGACTTAAGTATGCTAAGCTTGTTAGATTTCATGCCAATGAAAACAACCACTGGACAGGTTTATGTTGGTACACCCATCTAAGGCTTAGTGTCATCTCCACATTTCCCAAGACCATAGATGATGTTTTGTTGGCTTTTACCTGGATTTTCTTCCTAATTTGGATCTGTACAAAGCCCACCCATCAGGCATCTTTCCCCTAGCCACCAACCAGGGAGAGTGAAGACCACCACATGTTTCTCTAGATGAATGACTGTAACATCACCTGGGATTTCACACTTTTCTATTATCTCAGTTTCAGAAGTGCTGTTCTACTATTTGGTCTCTATCCAGGATGGGCGTCGCCACCATTGATCGTGAGTGGGAAGAGACCTCTCCCCCCCACATTTCATAATTGTTTGTTTGGGACCCCCCCCCACTTTTAATATAAAATATTATATTAGTTTATATAATATTTTATATTATATATTTATATTATATTTGAATATTTATATTAAATATTATAGTTCATCCAGCATTGTTTCTAATGCTTTGCAAAAGAATCCATTCCACTTGATCGATAAGAGAATAGAAATAAGGCTGAAAATCCACTTCGGGTTGTCCGCATTATTTATGCTAGAATAACGCACCGCACGCAAGTCAGTCACAGTGTAAGCAGTAACGGTGCGAAACTGGAGGAGGTAACGTAAGACTTATTGCCACCTCACAAAGTACCTAACCTATTCTTTTATTATATGTCCTCAAAATTAACCTAAGGCCACGTTAAATTAATGTTCAACTAAACAACGAAGTAGGCTTAGCGTAATAGGGTAGCCTTAATTGATGATGATTGTTTGCATAGGCGTCACCACCATTCAATCTGAAAGGGATGTGAGGGACCCGACGCAAATCTCGTGGCGACAGCCGTTTTGTACTTAGAGCGGGCTTATATAGACTATAGCCTAACGGTATTTCCAAATAAATAAAATACAGAGAATGAGAACAGAATATGAAACTACCTTTATTTCATTTAAAAACTACATGAAAAT
>JAOVVF010000001.1:9152135-9166813 GCA_028565595.1 Duopalatinus emarginatus
GCATACTGCACATTCGGACACACTAGTCACGCTCGCGTACTGTTTTCACATACTGTTCAGTACGGAAGTATGCGATTTCTGACGCAGCCTTACTCTTACTGAAGTTGATTTTGAGATTTTAAGTTGATGTCACATTTGTAAGGAACATGCATTTGGTAATTGGTGGACTGGGTGATTAAAATTTGAAGAAACAAGACATATTGGCAATTTAACAGTTTATTAATTTAACAAACAATTGTATCGTAGGGTCAAAGTGTGGAAATTATGTGGAAAACTATATGTATATTTCTAGCTCACTGGTGGCAAAATAAAAATATAGGGAGGGCTGTGGGTCCTTGAGGTGAGGGTGATCCCCCTGCACCACCACTTCCCTTGGATATGCATCCATATATCCTATCTTTATCACACTACACCAAGCAGAACTCCATCAACCACTTACAACTCTCAGGCCTCTCAGGTTGTCGGGAGTAAGTGCAATGTTGGCAAGGACTGCACGTATTCTACATTTTCTAGAAATAGAGCTAGCTGAGCCATCAACAACAGGAAAAGAGCATACTCAGATCCAAAAAAAAATTACACCATGGGGAAATAAGTGGGGCCCCTTTTTACTAACATGCGAACATTAAAGAAATTATGGCTGTTATCAGACCTGTTCGAGGTGCAGCAACACCTGCTATTTCTAGGATTAGATAAAAAGCAGCATCCATCAACCATCATGTGTCTCTATGGATTTTTAGTCTTAATCAAATGAAAATGTTGGCACTAAAATATTGTTTTTCCCCTCAGACCTTAAATGAACAGCTGTAGTAATTGATTGATTTTTTTTTAAATCATGTATTAAAATTAATGTATTAATAAAAATGAAGATATTTCATGACAGTGTCATATTTTGAGTATATAATATACAGAGTCTCAAGTGTGTGTCAATCTGCAATATTATCCCAGTGTTAATGCCTGCAGTTGTCCAAAGCTCATCCTACCATTTTGATTCAGACCACTGGCCTTGATGGATAATATGCTGTTACAACTCTATTGTCTTTCCCTCACACCCACTCTCCCTTTTTTCATTCATTTTTACTCTCCCTCCCCTCCTCAGTTCCTCGTGAGATAGATAAGTTGAGAACATTGTCTATTTCTGTTCATCTGCTGGGATTGCTGATTGACAGCTGCCTTGGGGATTGCCTTGACAACAGTTCCCTGTTGGTTTCAGAAAACAAGGCATTCAGGTGACTGAGCCTTTGAAAAGGTGCTGACTCAATACCTTTGAAGATAACAAACAGTGGAGGACGTGGCCACCTACGCATCTGGATGTGGGGGGAGTGTATTTTTGGCTTCTTTCTTCTCCACGGTTGTTGTACGATGTTTTCTGATTCTTGCCCTATTTGCAATTTTGTGATGTGCCGCTGTAAGGTTTGGGGAAAAGTTTTGACAGTTCCTGGCATCGAAAGTAGTGTGGAAAGTAGTGAAGTAGAAGAGTGAAATGAAAAAGAACCACTCTTCACATATCCTCCAAGAGCATTTGTTGGTGGAAAACAATTTAGGTTTTGGAAGGTTTTGATTTAGCCGATGCTTTTTTAACGGTTCAGAGGTCACAAGAAATGCAACAACTCTCATTAGGCTACAACAGCAACAACATTTTTGAAGGTACTAGTCAAGCATGCCAAGTCTATTTCACTAAGAATGCTCTCTCGCACTTCTGAAGAGCTCATCCAAAAATTTTCAACGATTTGTTTTTAGCAGTCAGCAACTTTGGCTTAACAAAAAAATGCAGCAATTAGCAGTGTTTTTGGTAAACAATCGTAATGACTTGCGAGATGCGTTCTGTATCAACTGTGACCAAAAAGGCCTGAAATGAAACGCAAAGTAAATGAGCTCAGTTACTAAGATGCTTTCTTTAACGCTATACCAGTCTTGCTTACACTAATGAGCTTATTTAGAGGAGTAGGAACACCTGCTAAGGGATGTAAGACCCCACTTTCTACATCATTGTCTGTTGGTGTGAATGTGACTGAGGGCTTAATTGAGGCCGTGCAATGTAACAAGCCAAGTAAATTAGCTGCTGACAGTGACATTTCCTTCTTTATTCCCAGTTTTATGCTTGTTAAAGTAAAATGAATGAGTAAGCACAATGGCCAGCCAAGGTCGAAATGTGTTGTTTTAGCTGAATAGCCTCATTTACATTTAAATCTTACAGTGTGTGAATATTTTAGGTATCCAAATTTTATTCCAGTTTTTATTATTATTCTGATTCTGTCATAAAATGCTAGGGTGGCAAAAAATAAAAGAAAAAAAATTGGCAGAAAGGTGCAGAAACCTTCCAGATGGTGTTCCTATGACACACTTTTTTGTCACGTCAATGCTGGAATGATATGGCCTTCCACATGATGTAAAACATAGCAGCCTACAAACATGGCTGCCGACTACAAAAGCCAGATCCCTGAGCAGCCTACAAATATGGGCTATGAGGACTACAACACCTAAACACCACCAGAGACTGATCACACACACACCTGTGCACAAGCACAGCCTCAGAGTATGGAAGGACTAACCTTCTGACAGATCATTGTGAAGTACATCAGACTTAAAATGAAAAACATTGATGATTTCAATAAAATAAGGTGGGATATATGAGGCAGCAGGTGAGCAGTCAGTTGATGTGATTTTGTGATTTTGAAGTTGATGTGTAGGAAGCAGTGAATATTGGGCAAGTATGAGTGTCTTTGACAAGGACCAAATTGTGATGGTTAGATGACTAGATCTGAACATTTCTGGGGTATGCCCAGTAGACAGTGGTTTGTACCTACCAAAAGTGGTTTAAGAAAGCACAGCCGGTCAAATGGCAACATGGTCACTGGCGTCCAAGACTCACTGATATACGTAGAGGGTGAAGGCATAAACAAAATGAACCTGCAACTCTCACTTTGTCTGCTACATGACACTTTTTTACAGGACTACAAAACTGATTAAAATTGCACCATATGAAAAATCTTTACCTTTTCAGTAACAAATACTAGAATTTATTGTGTAATTTTCACAATTGTTTTGTCTTTCAGAACAATTAAGGTGGAGGTGTATGACTGGGATCGAGATGGAAGGTTACTCACCAAATTATTTGTTCATATAACTGTAATAACTGTAATAAGTGCAGTAGAAATAGCTTGACGTCTTGCATGCCAGTGGATCATCTATTATTTAATGGATTTTTAATTCTGAACCCTATGTTTGTTTGTTTGTTTTCTTGCAGTCATGATTTTATTGGTGAATTCACCACGAGCTATCGAGAGCTAGCACGAGGTCAGAGCCAGTTCAATGTCTATGAGGTGAGTTCCTTTACAAACGGCTCAATAACGATGACAATAATAATTTCCTATAGATAATGAACTCAATTAGATTTCATTTGTTTAGCAATTTTGACACCAGGAATTCTCAAAGCACCTTCCAAAATCCAGATGTAAATTAGATCCGTAATGAGCAAAGCAGAGGCAACGATGGCAAAGAAAAAACTTCCTGAGATGACGCGAGGAAAAAACCCTGAGAGGAAAAAGACAGTAATTAAAAATTCATATCAGGAACAGCTTCCTCTGGGCGACACCAGAAAACAGAGCTCATTAACATTCCTGCAGGTGAAATCTCCAGGATTGGGAATTATCTTCCTATTGTTATAGGATAATTCCATTATTGGTAATATTATTATAGTAACTATTATTATAGGATTTTAAAATTAATGTCAGATTATCCAGTGCCTTCAGGATTTCAATGTTCAAAGTGACCAGTTTATCATAATCCACTACTGTATTCCAATAAAAAATTAAAAAGGAAAAATACACAGACACAAACAATACTGTGCAAAAGTCTTAGACACAGGCAACGATTATATTTATGTATATTTATTTATATGTGCTTATGCAACTGCTTATCCGCTTCTTGTAAAACTCCTGAATAATGTAGTCAATTATTGTTAATGATAGAAAATTTAGCTTCCTACTGAAACGTCAAACCTTAATGTAAACATAAAAGATCCCACTTTAATCATTGATTCTTTTTGTGTTTAAAGCAACTCTGTGCATTAGTGATATTTTCTCTGTGGATCTTGGATGTAGAAAGCTAGCAGGTGGCCGCTCCCACTTTGCTTTTTCGCTTTGTGTGGATATTAGCATTTTACCTCTGCCACTCTTTGTCTATCGTTAGACACCAGCCTCTGCCACATCCATCTTGCTAAATTGTCAATAATATGGATGACCTGGCCACTGTTGCCCTAACTATCTCACCCACCATCACAGTGCATATGGAGTCAGACGGTGTGTGCACTGCTTTCCCAAGCTCCTTTTCATTATGTGCTCCTGCGTGTGAAATAGAGATAGAGCGCTGAGATAGGACAACAAAGTGGTTAAAGTGGGGATAGATAGAGAAAGAAAATTGCAAACAGATTATTCATTGTCTAGGTCTAATTCTGCCAGCTTGGGACTGAATAATTTCATGTGACACCACATTTACCTGAACCTATCTATGTTCTATGAACAGGGGCGATTTCATACAGAAGCCCTGAACTGCAAGTTATGTGTGACTTTATGATTTATTATTTCAAGATATTATGTCATTAGTATCTCATTATTTTGAGATTTTATCCCGTTTGACTATGTATCAGTTGAGAAGTATATTTCTGTAAGCTTCCAGAATGTTGCTATGACAGAAAACCACTGTTCAGAGCTCAAGTCACTGAGTTATTTCTTCTGAAAGCAATATTACACCAAATAACAAAATACTTATTATGTGTTGCGTGGACATTTTCCACCCAGTCTGATATGTGTGAGCGTGTTTAGACTTGGCTCCTGAACAGTTTCTCTGTCCTGGTTTGTAGGTGGTGAATCCGAAGAAGAAGATGAAAAAGAAGAAATACGTCAATTCTGGCACGGTCAGTTGGAGATAACCACACACACACACACACACACACACACACACACACACACACACACACACACACACACACACACACACCAAACAAACAAAGCCATAGCCGCACTCAGCATTCATGTACACAAGCTTTTCAGATGAATTGCTCCATCTTCTTTCACACCCCCACTAATTAAATAAGCAGAAATAAATAAAGATCGGCTGATTGCAGCTGTGTGGAGACAACATATCCCTTTGACACATCCATAGAAAATGCAGAAAATTACATCTGTGCTTGCTGTTTACAATCTTAAACAGATGGTGAAGGTTAGAGGGGAGAGAGACAGAGAAAGGGAGGAGGTAGAATCTGTGAGTGATTCTGAAAGTGGACACAAAATCAGGAATTTGTATCTTATAAGAGTTAATGTGACATCAGTGCGTTACCCAGACGGATGACTGCACCACAGACGTCTCATTTCCTGTCTTCTGCATCACAAACTCATCCTGGCAAGTTGCCTCACTTCGCCTGCTTTGCCCGCTGTCATCACTCATTGTCTTGTTCAGTGACGCACAAAAGTAATATTGCAGGCAATTTTTGATACGAGTATAATCCACAACTGTATTCCAATAAGAAATTAAAAAAGAAAAAAAACAAGCTTATAGTTCTTCGACACAATAGATTTTTGGTTTGTGGATTTTTAGGAGGTAAGTAGTAAAACACAACAGTGTGGTGCAGTCAATGTTTTTCCTATAACACCACTCTGATATCATAGTAATTCTGCTAGCCTTTAATTAATTATTTGTTTATTCATGTTTTATCTGTTTATGGTGTATGTTGTAACTAAATGTTAACTAAATGTTAAAATGTTCATTTAATTTCAACATAAAAAAAATCATCTTAGATTTAATGAATCATCCAAAGCTATACACTGTTCCAGAAAAAGGACTTCATGAGCCATCTGATGAGCTGGAACTATAAGACCATGTTGAAAATCAGTTAAATCGTGATAACTTGCCATTCAAGTGGGTCTAGACTCCTCCAAAGGTGTCCGTCACTTTACAAAAGCACTGGTTGATGTAACAAATGACATTCATGGATGACGTTGCTTTGTATTTTGCACAGGCTTGTCTGTATTTTGTTGGCACTTCAGTGGAAATTGATTACCTAAATTCCTGGATTCCCCCTGAACAAATTACATTAATTGAATTATGATAGTACTATATGTTTATTATTATTATTCAAGGCTTGAATTGAATCAAAATTCAGTACTATAAGCCATGTGTTAGCCAAGAGACTATACAAAGTTATTCTTAAGTATTTCTTTAATAATAGTGTGTTGTCATTTCTACCACTGTAACAAAGTTCTGCTCAGTTGTGCTGTTTAGACTTCAAGAACCAAAATTACTGTTACAGGCTATAGGAGTTATGACATTACATACATGCATTATATAAACATTTAACACATAGGTAGGTAACAAATTAAAGGAAAAACCAGTGTGAATGTGTCTTGGTAAGGTATTGAGCTGGTGTAATCCACCAGAACAGCTTCAGTGTGTCCTGGCTTAGTTTCAGTTCAACTGGAATGATGACCCCTGTTCCACCTGAAGATTTTCAGCTGATGTTTGGATGAAGGTTGCGAATGCGCTGTCTAACACATGGCTTCAGAATCTCTCGTATATTTGTGCCCTGTGGATAGGGGGTGTCCTGGTATTGACCACTGCCATGAAAATCATTTCATCGTAGGATGAGTGTAATCGGTCAGAAGAGCCATGACTTTTCAGTCTAAGGGGACTCAAACCATGCCAGCAAAATAAGCAAACACCCCTAAATCATAATTGAGCCACAATGAACAAATCCTAACCCAGCTCAGCACCTGTGGACGGTTTTAGTGTGGCTATCATCATAATCCTAATCATCATCATCATCATTCACATCCAAGCACCAGTTAACGAATATTTTTTGAAAAAATGATGTTGCTCCTGTAGAGTTCATTCTGTAGAACCCATGCTAAGGTTCACTGAAACTAATCTGGTGGATTGTGGTGGCCCAGCACCTTCCTAAGCCATATTAGGTTATCTTCGTTTTTCCTTATTCCTTACTTGCCACAATCAGTGTATTGACATTCTTGGGGAACATTTCAAGACACAAGGCAACATTTAAATTTTTTTTATTTTAATTATTTTATTTTTTATGTCAAATACTAAAAGAGGCAAAAGTTTTCCTTTTTTTCACTGAGGTTAAGATTAAGGTTAAGGCATAGCATTAACTAGCTACATGTATTATTATGTCTACAGAAAGTCCTGACATACATAGTGAAATCAGTGTGAGTGTGTTTGTTTGTTTGTGTGTGTGTGTGTGTGTGTGTGTGTGTGTGTGTGTGTGTGTTCAAACTGCCAAAAAATGTACTCTTTTGGGATACTATTTCCAAACATAAATGCGGCTAGTCCATAATGGTAATATGTGGTAAAACACAGTACAAAAGCACAACACTGATCCCAGTGCACATTGACCTCTGTTGACTTTTAAAGATCAGAATTTTCATTATTCACTTTAGTTTCCCCATAGTGAGATTATGAATCCTTAGTATTTATGTCTCTATTAAGTATTCTGTCAGTGTTTTGACAAGCAGGCAGCACGTGCAATTTTCATTTCTCACAATAGGTAATCGCTTAACTGCACACAGCAGAGATTGTCATATTTGTTATATTTGTTTTTCTTGCCCGCTCCTGTCATTCTACTGAACACCAAATGTTTTATGTTTCAATTTGCTCACACAGGTGACGCTGCTGTCTTTTTCCGTGGAGTCTGAATTCACTTTCCTCGATTACATCAAAGGAGGGTGAGTAGAGATAAGACGCTTGCAGCTGTGGGGTGTTTGTTAAATCGTTCTCTGTTATGTTGCTGTGCTCAACACATAGTCTGAACGTTTTTTATTCAGAAATGATTAGAAAGTGAGGCAACATTGAAGACATACAGGACTTTAAAGGATATTTCTTTATTTACATGGGGAAAAATTTTGGAATTTTTGTGTAGACATGTTTAAGGCAGACATGTTTAAGGGGCAGCTGTGGTCTAGTCGTTAGAGAACCGGTCTTGTGACCGGAAGGTCGCAGGTTTGATCCCCACCCAGGGCAAGACACGACTGAGGTGCCCTTGATCAAGGCACCTAAGTCCCCTAACTGCTCCCCGGGCGCCATGGTTTGGGGCTGCCCCCCGCTCCAGGCAAGTGTGTTCACTGCCCCTAGTGTTCACTGGTGTGTGTGTTTCACTGCACGGATGGGTTAAATGCAGAGGTCACATTCCTTCTGTGTGCAAACACAGTAAGGCAAAATAGTTCACTTTCATTTAATTTTTCATTTCACCCTTATGAAGTCTACTTTTTAATCTATTTATTATGTACTTGTTTATTTATTTTTTTATCGTCATTCATGTCTATAGATTAATCAGTTCATTAACATATCTCAGGCTCGCAGTCTGTGTGAGTTTGTGTGTACAAGTGTGTATGGGGGTTGAGAGCAAAAATACCCAGCAAGAGGATTTAGATAGCTACAGCTGGGTATTGCTCCCCGCTTTCACGCTGAATTAAAACATCAGCACTGGGCTTGTGAGACAGATCTCCGGCCATGTTTGGATCCATGTTTGGATTATTAATTAACATTAAAATTCCTCGCATGTCTCGCATTAGCTTTTAATGATACTCCGGGACGAACCCGGAATCTACTCGTGGCTATAGACAGGGGTGACAGTAGCAGGGTCACACACACACACACACACACACACACACACACACACACACATACACAGACACAAACACATACACATACATATAGGTGGTGTGTAGATGGAGTGAGGTCGGCATGATGCAGTCTAGCCCTGAAGCCTGAATTATTTAAAAATGAAGCTACACACTGCTCTTCTTACTGTCTACACACACACACACACACACACACACACACACACACACTCGTGTACACAAAATCTTATATTTTTATTATTGCCTTGGAATAGTTGCTTCACAGTTGCTTTTCTTCACTGTGTGTCCATGGCTCATGACTTGGTCCGAGGACCTCCTTCACCCTAACAAACCTCCACCCACTCACCAAGTCACCCTGGACCTTCTAATCCTTATAAATTGGTAGCTAGACGTCTCAGCATTCAACTCTCTGAAACTGAATGCTCTCTGCCCATCTGACCGATGACCTCGACCTGGACGTGACCCCTTCAGAGACGACTGATTGGTATTCAGGAGGCTGAGCATGAGTAAAACTCAGGCTCCCAGATCTCATTGAAATGCAGCGGTGATGCCCGCAGTGTCCCCCAGATATGTCCCTTAAAACGTCCCTCGACAGCCGGCACTCGCCGCCTGCTCGCTGTCTCTTCCCGTCTCTCTTTTCACTGTACCACTGTTACTGCTGCTGTTTTCTTTTGTGTCTTTGTTGCGCTGTTGTGCGAATCATGCTGCTTGATTGAGCTATTGTGCACATAAAGAGCCATTGTACACGGTTCCCGACGAGCGCTCTTCAAACGGCACCGTTCATTACACGTTCTTTTAGTTAAACTCTCAACCTGTCCTAACCCAGGCTAAGAAAATGTTCTGATTCACTCTTTCTTTTCAATACGTTCGTCTTTTAAGCTATTTCAGAGAAACAGGATCTATAAACAATGCATTATTAATGACGCTCTGTACAACACTTGTGTTTTCTTCATGTGTTCAGTATGCAGTAGAATGCGGTCTGGTTATGATGCTGGTTCTGGTTCTCGGATTTATTCAGAACAAATCAGAGAAGCTTCACGTGCTCTTAAGGCCATCCTGCAATATATGGACAAACGTCTCTGGACCCACGAGACCTTTCATGACGTCCCATTCTGAATCAGCAGGCATCATCCTAACATTGGTGGTTACTGATCTAAACCGGTGACTATGACGAAGTACCTGATTGTTGATTCATTTTCCAATAACATCACACCCACAAGTAGACACACAGCAATTTGCCAATTACAACCAAGCCAAAAACAACGTGCAGTCTACACTGATTTGCCTTGAAGTTAATTGGACAAAATGCAGCTTGTTATGTTCCTGAGAAACCACAAAGAGTATACTCCTCTGTCCTGAACATGTCTGGGAAATTAAAGCTCTGAAAAAACATACAGCTCAAAACATTTCAGTATATAAACTGTTACGTATTATGTTAGTTTGTTCGTTCATTTGTTTGTTTGTTTGAAGGCTTTGGTACCAAGTCGCATCCATCATCCACGTCCCCATGACTGAGCTATTACTGAAAAAAAAAAACACAATAAACCGC
Organism: Duopalatinus emarginatus; assembly: GCA_028565595.1. Taxonomy (NCBI): domain Eukaryota; kingdom Metazoa; phylum Chordata; class Actinopteri; order Siluriformes; family Pimelodidae; genus Duopalatinus; species Duopalatinus emarginatus. Next base: position 9,162,330 of record JAOVVF010000001.1, read on the forward strand.
TGCAATGGGAATTTAATATTGCTTTATATCCAATACTGCTCATAGCTGATGCTGAAAATAAATCCGCACCTCCTGACCAATCAGAAACCCTCGTCCGCTCGATCTCTTCATCCTGTCTTCAATCAGAGACATTTCTGTCAGAAAGATTGATAGTAAACAGTTAGAGAATGGCACATCTGATAGGGTGGATTTTATTGTAATTACGACCATGAAGGAGCGGGCAGTCTGAGGATGTAGCCTTGGATTATGGGTAATGGAGTCTGTCCATTGTAACAATGTGTCGCAATGTGTACTGCGTAATAAGACCAACCGAGTCCTGAATGAAAAGTGCATACCAGCTACTTAGCTAGATCTGATATATTTTATTTTTGCTAACATTGGTGGTTACAGATGTAAGGTGGAAAAAATTAAGTGCAAAATAAAATTGACTGCTTGTTTAAGTAGTGATGTAAGCTACGCTATGCTATGCAATGCTATTCTATGCTATACTGCTCTATGCTTTGCTGTTTACAGTCCAGCCGGTTGGTTAGGATTGGCTATGTATCATGTTATGGATGTGCGAGTAATTTTGCAGATTAATTGAAGTGAATAATGTTGATCATCTCATTACAGAGGCACCTGTAGAGGGTTGGGATACCTTAGCAGCAGGTTCAGTTGATGTGTTAGAAGCAGAAAAACGGCCATGTGTAAGAATTTGAGCGAGTTTCACAAGGGCCAAATTTACGATAAACAATGGATATCGTCGGCACATCTGTCAAACAGCAGGTCTTGTGGGGTGTTCCTGGTATGCAGTGGTTAGTGCCTAGCAAAAGTGGTCAAAGGAAGGACAACCAGTTAACCAGAGACAGGGTGATGGGTGCCCAAGGATCAGTGATGTGTCCAACGTCTTGGTGTCAGATACCACAGAACAGCTTCAGAGGACTTGTGGCTCGACGGCTCAGAGTCAGAATGTATCGGCTGGTATATACACATCCGTATACTAGTTCACGTTATGATTTTAGGGCTCTGATATTGATCCTTTGCAGCCGCACGTCCAGGGTATGTGGATGACCTTGTACAGCTTGTATTTCACACGCTGCCTGTGACATTTTCCTTTCTAACATTTGCCAATAAAACCTGCCCTCCATGGACTGAAAACGATCCTATTTCTCACCTCCATCATTTTATTTGGTGTTACTTTTTTATTTGTGTCAACCTTGGCGGGATTTGGATGAGATTTATTCCAGCGCGCCCGCTGTCTCCGTGTATTTATTTTTCTCCTGTCATTCCCTTTCAGGAGTTATTACCATCTTTGTCCTTCCGCAGTCCGTAGGCGCTCTCGAACCCCGGTGACGTGTCAAACGTCGAACGGAGGGTCCTTGGTCTAGATATATTCGAGTGGGCGAATCTGATGCATGCACCCAGTGTGCGACATGTCACGGGCGTTTTCCTATCACATATCTGCCACCTCTAATGACGTTCCCATGGGCTTCGTCCTGCCACGGTCAGTCATGCCTGAATGTCGACGTTGTCTCGTTAAAAATGCATTTACATGTCGCTGTGAGAATCTGCGGTCTGGTACTAGCACCACTTTGCCATGCATACACACACGCACACGTTTTTTTTTTTTTCCCCAGCATTCCCAGTGGAGCTATGGTCTTTAAAAGGCATTCGCTATAGTTAAACGAGTGCCGTTGTTCTTTTCAGGTCAGTAGTTAAAAACATAAAAGTGCAATTACATTATAATGGAGTCTGCCTGGGTTTTATTCCCAGCCAAGTAGTGGGACTGTTAAAAAAGCCACCTCTACTCCTGCAGATTTATGAGAGGCGATCTCTCCTCTGACCTTGGGTGAGATATTAATGGAAAGACAATCGTTTTACTGCCTCGGCGCTGTGGCTAAGATTAGGCCCGAGATGCGTTTCCATTTCACACTCCTCTTATTTAAAATGCGCCGCACTAATGCTGATGGGTTTATGGTTTGGATGTTTTTACGAGACTGTTTATGTCAATCCGACTTGCTCCGAAGCCAGGACGACGGTTGAACGTGTCATTGTAAGAGGGCCCATAAGCTCATGACTTGATTACGCCACATTTTTACAAGTGATGCTGTTGAGTCAGGCTTTAGTCATATAGGGTTCGTTCATTTTAGTCTTGATTTGTGCACACATACACACATATTTTCTGCTCTTATGACTGCGGTTGTGTTATCTCAGGCTTTGCTCTGGAGGAAAAAAAAGCTATGGCATTACACAGGACATTAACTGTATCTAGTCGTATATTTGGGGCATTTTCATTTTTAATGCCTACTTCCTGTAATATACTTATAAGACATGTAAGCTATACGTCACAGGAATTCACAAATTTGCTCATGACCAATACCAAGAGTGTGTCAGAAAGCATGATTTAGTCACCCGAGCCAATAGGGGTCATGTGGTCCACCCAAAGGCACAACTGTATACAGACGTACGTTAAAACCTGGTAATGATTTGTGATAACTCTAAAATGGTGTGAGGTTATGCGACCCCTGGTGAACGCTATGTATGCGATGTAAGAAACGCTGTTTCAATTTGAATGGATTTGGCCTGATGTCCACATGTCTTCTTTTAAGATCTTTCCACCCAGTTTCTTCATGGTCTCGAAGCTTATCCTTAACTCGCTGTAATGTTGTATTTTCCTGCTTTTCTTTTACGCCCACATCTCCTAGGTAACACAGTGTAGAAAAGCAGAGATACATGACGCGAACCTCAGGGTTTGATGGATGGGAAGCGGATCTTGTGTTTTGTCTGGCTGAGCCAGAAAGACTTGGCGCAGGCTGGGGTTTCATTCCTCATCCAGCGTGCCAGGGTCACCAAGCCAACACTGCCAAACAGCTGATAGTGACTGGCACATTAATGTAGATCATGTTAGCAGTTCTGCTCGTGAACCAAATGAACAGTTATTAATGAGGATCCGTGATAGGATCGGATTGTAAAGTAGTTAATGTAGTGAGCTGTAGTTTTTAGTTTTTATCCCTTTCTTAGGTTTACAAGCTGAGAATAAGAGTTTGTTGAAAATGATCCAACCAACTGGATCAACTAAAGAATTTACATCAACTAATTATACACATATTCAGATTTTTTATCATCTCTGTTCAATTATATAGGTAAGTGGGGTACATAAGTTACGTCTATGGGTAAACGAAAGAAAGAAAGTTAAACAGTGAACTATTTGCCTACTGTGTTTGCACACAGAGGAACGTGACCTCCATATTTAACCCATCCATGCAGTGAAACACACCAGTGAACACACTTGCCCAGAGCAGGGGTCAGCTCCAAACCACAGCACCCAGGAAGCAGTTGGGGGAGTTAAATGCCCAGTTGTGTCTTGCCCTGTGCGGGGATTGAACCCAGAACCTTCCAGTCATAAGACCAGTTCCCTAACCACTAGGCCACGGTAAAAGCCTATAACTATACTACTACTACTACTACTACTACTACTACTACTACTACTACTACTACTACTACTACTACTACTACTACTACTACTACGACAACGACAACGACGACGATGACGACGCTGTCTCCATATGCTGCCACTGCCCTCTTCAGCCACCACTGTAATATAAATAATAACAACCTGTTTGCAATAATAATGTTTGGGTAGCTTAACATTGCATTACAGCTTAGCTAACAGTTTTCTTCTTCATTTTCCCATTTTTTTTTCTTACCGTTGTGCTTTCCAGACCAGTTCTCTTCATTTTGGAAAGTTCAGTAATTCAGAATAAACCTGTGCAAGTCCAGGACACTAGTCAGAGGTTTCAGGAGGTTCTGCACTCTGAGATTTGACATTTTCATGGACTTGGTGTTACCTTTAAGCAATTATCAGTTGCTACACGTCTGTACTCACACATCATCCAAACCAGTGCTTGCAGAATAAAAGGGATCAAAAATTTAAACCATTATAAAACAGTTAGGTGAAGTTTAAACAGTTGTGATTACACAAAAATGAACCAAATGTATCCAGATTTTTGCCCGACTAAATAAAAAGTCTTAAATTAAACCTTATTTGAAATATTTAACATTCAGGTTAAACACATCAACTGAAAACGAATCTGAAACTTTAAAGACTTTTAAAACAAACCTTTAAACTTTACAGAATGACGAGTTTAGTTCTCAGTGGCCTTAAACAGGTTGAGCTGGGAGGTACACCGGGCAGTCCTGAGGTCAGAAAGAGATTCAATCAGAGGCACCAAATGTACATAATTATTTGCCTGACCAAATAAAAAGTCTTATTATTAATATTGTCAAGGATGCCTTTAACTTTGTTTTAACAACCTTATACAAGGGCACAGCGTTTATTTCAGTCCAGAGTTGCATTAATATTTTGGCTGAGATCTGGTTGGTGAGAGAGGAGTCGGCATGTCAAAACATGACTTATTACTCTGTCTGAATTCTAATACAGATTTTAAACCAAAGTGTAAAAAAACATCCACGAGTGACACTTTTATACATATAGACGTATAAGA
>JAOVVF010000001.1:9166913-9196981 GCA_028565595.1 Duopalatinus emarginatus
CCTCAGTCGTGTCTTGCCCTGGGTGGGGATCGAACCCGTGACCTTCCGGTCACGAGACCGGTTCCCTAACCACTAGGACACAGCTGCCCCACTAGTTAATAATACTAGTAATAAATTGTAGTTTAATTCTTCTGTTTTGTCGCCTGTCTAGACAAGACAGCCAGGTCTATTTTTTCCTTAACAGAAAGAGTGCCTGGATAAAGCAGTGTCTGATAGGCTTGTCTGTTAAATGGTCTGACATTTCACTGGTTAGACAGTGCATTCCTCCCTGTCTTGCCTCTGAAAGAATCAGCCCACAGCATTGTGAGTGTGCTGCAGACGCCTCCTCTCAAACCCAGATTTATTTTGCCAATATTTTTTGAGGAAACTTCAGTGCTTTTAAGTGCTTCTTCAATCTGTTATTCTCGAAAGAGCAGAATAGGGGTCATCTTCAATCAATCTAGGCAACATCCTTGAAAAGTCAGCTGCTTAGTGGATTGTAAGCAGCTCTTATCACAAAATAAAATAATGATCAAATCTTAATAAACAGGCAAGCTGTTGAAGAAGCATGTCAAGCATGTTTACATGTAATGTCCTCAGCTACATTCAGAATTCAGCCAAGTGAAATTCACTCTAATGCATCTTTATATTACTGTGTCTCCATTCTTTCACAGGAATGCAGTTTTCTCTGTGAACCTGAACATGCTCGCCTAATTATCAATTCTTTATTTATTAGCACACATGTAGTTTTGGTATTTACGTATTTGGAGCTTTCAGAGGTTATAATATAGCACAAGTGCAAACACACATTATATGGCAGAATGTTTGTGCACACCTAACCATCACACTCATGTAGTTCTTCCCCAGACTTTTGCCACAGTGTCCATATGTCCATGTATGAGGCCCAAACATGTTACAGCATGACAATGCCTCTGGACAACATAAGATCAATAAAGACATAGTGTGCTAAAGTTGGAATGGAAAACCCTAAGTGGACTGTACATAATAGAAGAGTTGAATGGAGGTTATTGCAGAAGTGTAAAGATTATTGGAAATAAGTGAAGGTTATTGGAGAAGAGTAGATGCTACTGGAGAGGAGTGGATGCTATTGAAGATGATTGGAGGTTACTGGAGAATAGTGGAGGTTGTTTTTGAAAAGTGGAGGTTAGTTGGAAAAAGTGAAGTTTATTGGAGAGAGGAAGTTATTGGATAAGAGGTTAGTGGAGAGGTGTGGAGTTTACTGGAGAATAGCAGAGGTTACTGGAGAAGATTGGAGAAGAGTGGAGAAAAGGAGCTTGAAGTAAAGAGCTTGTGGGAGGTGTGGAGGTCGTTGGAGATGAGTAAAGGTTAGTGAAGACAAGCAGTTTATTGGAGGAGAGTGGAGTTTATTAGATAAGAGTGGAGTTTATTGGAGTATAGAAGAGTTTATTGAAGAAGAGTGAAGAGTATTGGAGAAAATTGGAGAGTAAAGAGCTTGTGTGAGGTGTGGAGGTCGTTAGAGATGAGTGGAGGTTATTGGGGGAAAGCAGAGGTTATTGGAGTGGAGGTTAAACAAGATTAATGGAGAAGAGTGGAGTGAAAATTAGAAAAGAGTCAATGCTATTGGAGATCTGGAGAGTGGAACCTATTGAAGAAGAAGGGGAATTATTAGAAAAGAATGGAGAATATTGGAGAAGACCAGAGGTTATTGGAGAGAAGATGGGGTTATTGGAATAGAGTGGAGGTTACCGGTGATGAGTGGAGACTATTGGAGAACAGTGGAGATTATTGAGGAACAGCAGAGATAATTGGAGAGAAGCGAATGTTATTGGAGATGAACTTCCCTAACAGCAGAAGTTACTGGATAAGAGTGGAGGTTAGTGGAAAAGAGTAGAGGTTATTGGATAAAGCCGAGGTAATTGGAGATGAGTGAAGTTTATTGAAGAAGTGTGGACATTCTTGGAGATTATTGGAGACAAGTGGAGGTTATGGAGAAGTGTTGAGTTTATTGGAGAAGCATGGATACTATTGGAGATAAGTGGAGAATGTTGGAGATGAAGGTTAGTGTAAAAGCAAAGGGGGATTCAATTTGGAAAATTTATTGGAAGAGTTGAGTTTATTGGAAAAGTTTATTGGAATCAATGGATGCTATTGATGAAGATGAGTGGAGATTATTAGAGGTGAGTGGAAACTACTGGCGAAGGGTGGAGGTTATTGTACAAGAGCAGAGGTTATTGGATAAATCAGAGGTAATTGGAGATGAGTGAAGTTTATTGAAGAAGAGTGGAGATCAGTGAAGAAGAGAAGATTGGAGAAGAGTGAATGCTATTTGAGAAGACTGGAGTTTATTGGAGACGAGAAGGTTATTGGACAAGAGTTGAGTTTATTAAGAGTGGATAATACTGGAAAAGAGTGAAGCTTATTGGGGATGATGGTCATTGTAACAGTAAAGGGGGATTAAATCTGGAATCAGATGTTCAAAAAGCACATCTGTGTGTCAGGGTTAGATTTCCCAACGTTTTGGCCATACAGCGTACATATAACGTATATATACAGCGTATATTAGCGATTAGTGATGTAGATCAAGCACTAATTTTACTCAGAGTATGTTTAGTCAGATGACGAATCAAGTGAGGAGTCTGCTTGTTTTGCTTCATCCAAGCAGACATTCTGACAAGCTTCAAGGCAGGCATGCGTATCTTCATGCAGATATTTCTCCCTGTGGCAGAAATCTGCAATTATAAACAAAAAACACAAAAGTTCAGACACTGTGTTCACAAAATGATTGTATTATTAATTATAGAGAATGGGTTATTAGTAGAAACATACTAAAGCAATGTCACCACAGGCTGTCTGCTCTACTGGTTGTGAAGTGTACTGGACTTGTATTTAATTATATCTGAGAGAGTGTTTAATCGGCATTCAGAGTCGGTATAAGTGCATACATTAACTACATGGACAAATAGATTGGGACACCTACTCATTACACCTACAGGAGCTTTTATGACATTGTATTCTATATCGATAGGTATTAATATGGATTTGGTCCCCCATTTCAGGTATAATGTGTCTTTGTGGGAAATTTTGCCCATTCATCTAGAAAAGCATTTGTAAGGGTCAGACACTGATGATGGGCGAGAGGGCCTGGTTCACGGTCTCTGTTCTATTATATGTTGAAGGGGGTTGAGGTCAGGGCAGTCAAGTTCTTCCACACCAAACGTCCAATGGTGGTGTGCTTTACACCTCTCCATCTGACGCTTGGCATTGTGTAAGGAGTGCATACAGCTGCCAGACATGTAAATTCATGCCATGAAACTCCTGGCATAAATCTTGGTTTTTGTGATGATGTTAATGCCAGTGGCATTATTAAGTCAGTAGCGCGTTGGCGACTTTTAACACTATGCCCCTTAGCACTTGGTGCTAAGCTAACCCCGCTCTGTAACTTTACATAGTCTATCACTATGTAAACTCAGGACTAAGTTGCTATGGTTACTAATTAGCTTTAATTTACAATAATACCACTCACAGTTGGCTAGGAGGGAAGACATTTCACCAACTGACTTGTTGCGACAGTGGCATCCTATTACAGTGACACACTCGAATTCACTGAGCTCTTTAGACCGACCCATTCTTTCACAAATCTTTGTAATGGCAGACTACATGGCTATGTGCTTGATTTTATATACCTGTGGCAATGAGACTGAATGAAACATCTGAATTCATTGAATAAGATGGCTGTCCCAATACTTTTGTCGATGCAGTGTATATGAACATAGTAATAGTGCATAACTACCTCACTACTAGAGTCAGAAAATCAGCACATTCCAGATGTGAACTTTCTTTGAGAAATAAATTGAGAAATTGATTTTATATGATATATATAAGCCAAAATGATGCTTCACTTCATGCTGTCACTGCTGTCATTTTCCATAACTGATGAGACATATGAGGAAGTTAACAGGAAACAATTGGAGTACAATATTGGAGGTTGTATTAAAAGTTCAGCAGGTACATCAGATAAATGGCACATAGAGAAATACCATGCTGTAAATATCTCACTAAGAAGCTAAATGGATAATTATATCATGAGTAATGTGTCTCGTCTTAATGTGAGTCAGATGTAAGAAATGTATTCCATCCTCATGTAAACACATTGTGATTATTCCTAGTTTTAGTTAGTTCTTTTGAAGTATGAAAGATACTTTCAGAAATGTAAACTTGTTATGTCATGGCAGTCAGCTCTAAACAAGATTGGCCCAGTGGGAAGTTTCTTGACCCTTGCAATTACCATTTCACAATTGCATGCACACCTTCTCTCTCTCTCTCTCTCTCTCTCTCTCTCTCTCTCTCTGTCTCTCTCTCTCTCTCTCTCTCTCTCTCATATGCACATATTCACACACAATATGCACTAGTTTGAAATAAACCCATGCTGAGAGAGCAAGGCAGTGTTCTGATTAAAAACTGACCTTTATATCTGCGGGGGTCTCTGATGGTTGAGTGGCAGCAAGCAAACACGTGACCCATTCCGACGTTTTTATTAAAGGCTGTCTTCCTGGCCCTTAGCATCATGTAGTGTTGAAAAAAGGCACTGGGAAAATAGGAGTGCATTAAATACGAATGACAAACAACTAAAAAAAAATTTCAGTAAAAAGTTTTTTAGTTAAAAAAATGTGACACCAAAAAGACATGCCAGGTATACTGAATTTCCCTGAAATGCTACTGCAGGTCAATGTGCCTTCAGTCTTTCCACTATAATTAGACGTCTGCACTGGTCATCCTGCCTACTGCAGCATTGCGGACATGCTCTCTGCATTCTGCCTGACAAATGAGCGGCCAATACTTAGTGACAAGAGCTTCTATCTGCTCAGTGATCAATGCCTGGCCTTGTGTATGTGCCCGACAGGCTCTTGCATAGTGGAGAGCTCTCTAGGGCATTATACTGCAGTAACTCCAACCTGACAAATTTGAATCTTCCTTGTGGATAACTGGGCCATGGGCAAACAATGGGCAGGACATGTCCTTACACAGTAACAGTAAAGCATGACATACTAGAACAGTCGTGGGACAAACAAAGTCCAGGTTAATTACCATGTTGTGTGATGCATGGACAGTGTATGCTCATTTATCCTTAAGTTAAATCATGCTAGAAATTTATTTATATTTGTGGGAATTTGGACCAACTAACCAGCTTGGTTCGAAAATACTCTCTGCAAGAACAAACAAAAATAATTGTGTGAGCATGGTTAATTAAAAAAACATGATTTCTACTGCATCATTAGTTGATACCAATTATAAGCACTGAGGCTGGGGAACAGCCAAAGCATACTGATAGCACTGGCATTTGTACTTGGAATTTTTCCTATAGCCGTAGGGTCCAGACAAAAAAAAAAAAGAAAGAAAGAAAATGATTTAGGCCACACCCACTTTCAGTTTAAATCTGAATACATACACTGATCAACCATTAAAACCACAACAATAAAACCACTAACAGGTGAGATGAAAATAACATTGATTATCTCATCACAGTGGTAACTTGGATATATTAGGAGGATATATAAGTGAACAGTCAGTTCTTGAAGTTGATGTGTTGGAAGCAGGAAAAACAGATGAGTGTAAGGATCTGAGTGACTTTAACAACGGCTACATTGTGATGTCTAGACGACTACCACAGACCACAAACATCTCCAACAGCAGGCCTTGTGGGGTGTTCCCAGTATACACTTGTAAGTACCTATCAGAAGTCGTCCAGGGAGAGACAGGCAATGAATCTGCAACAGGGTCATGGGCACCCAAGTTTAATTGATGGAGGGTGAAAACTAGACCTAGATCTGGTCTGATTCCACAGAAGATCCACAGAAGGATCTGTTGTTAATGACATGGTACCAGATGATCTTGGTACTACAGAATACCTTTAGAAGTCTTGTGGGGTCCATGCCTCAATAAGTCAGATGTTTAGGCAGGCGATTTTAATGTTATGGCTAATCAGTGTATATGGATATTTGGAGCACAGGCAGTAGTGTTTTGTTACACCCCTAACATACAGGTAAAGATGCTCACAAGTCAAGTCTCAAACAAGTCCAATCGAGTCTCAAGTCTCTTTTTTGTCATTTGTGGCCAAGTTATGCATAATAATAAGGACAGGAAAGGCCCTCAGCATATCAGACATTTCTATAATGTTTATGTGCCAAAAATATATATATAAAATAATAATTGTTCTCGGGTCCGAGTTTGATTGAAGTGTCTTAAGTCGTGTCTCAGGTCTCAAATCACTGTGTGTGTGACTCAGGTCCACAGTACAAACTCCAGTACCTGTCTCTGCCTACAGGCACATTACTAATTTGACTATTAAAGATGTTTAAAGGTTATATCACCACCTTGCCTGCCTTTGCACTTCAGAATATTGGACTGTCAGACTTTGTTTGTAATTCATGCTTGAATGCAGAAACGGCTTCGCAAGTCACATGGCGTGAATTAATAAAAGGGATAATTACAATCCAGGTTACAAATGGCCAAGAGACTAAGTATTATCTAGGGATTTTAAAGGTTAATGTACTTTAGTACCCTTTTCATTATAAATGTATTAATTCTTATCCCTTTTAAATCCCTAAGTGCTCTGCATTATGCATCTTTTTTCTTTAAGTTGCTGAGTGCATAACTAATGAGAAAGATTAATACAGTATAAATTCACTAATTTAGAAAATTGAATTATGTTTTTTTTATGCTCTATTGCTTTAATTGATTTAAATTTGTGCCTATTAATATGTGAGAAATATATTCTCGGAAGCATTTCACTTTTAACATTTGATTAAAGGTGTAATGCATTTTTTTTTCAGATCAGATGCAGGATCCAGAAGATTCTGTAGGAGTCTGTAGAAGTGAACCACATCTAATATTAAAACTTGCCCAAGGACTCAGCACTCGCAGTCCTGTTGTATTGTTATTATTTTAAAAATAATTTATCTTGAAGGTATCTGGAAAAGACAGAAAGGTCAGAGTTGTGAGTGGGTAGATTTTTTTTTCCAGAGGAAAGCATTAGCTGTTCAACACTACAGAACTTTAAAGTGGGCCAGCTTGATGTAATTGCTTGTCCTATCTATCGTAATTAAATTGTGCAGCTGGTCTGGATGCTACTGATGCCATTAAGCATAGGTGTGTGTGTGTTTGTTTGTATGCACTTGTACACACTCGTACACTCCTCATTCATGTCTTTGAGCGGCTCATATGGCAGTGGGGCAACACATAAATCATGCAAGAGCTTCAGGTTTTATGCCAGGCTCCATGCTTGTCCTTATCATATACAAATACCTGTATAAACCCAGGGATCTATAGAAAGGGGACGCTCTCTTGTTGCAAGCTCTTGTATGAGAGACGTCTCTCCTCAGCTGAAAAAAATTGTCAGTGACAATTGTTCATGTTAAAGTTCACAACAGGGAAAATGTGAATTCATACAACACATTGAGAGACAGCTCGGCTCAACCAGCAGAAGACCAAATCAGATTCTACTCTTGTCACCCATGGATATTGTGGGCACAGCCTCGCTGAACCTGGATATTGAGCTTGGTTTTTGTTGTAAAGAGAGATTTATTTTCTTGTATGAGTTCCTGTAGCCTTCCTGTTAAGTCTTAGACATCTGTCTGTTTTCCTTTGGGTGTATCTGCCTTCACAACTGCTGCTCACTGGCAGCAGCGGACCAAACAGGTGATCAAGGTGGGCAAGATCAGGACTAACACATTCAAACCTGCACAGCAGTGACTGAAGAGATAGTGAGCTAGTACAGAAAAGGTTGATAAGACAGTGCGGCCAACAGAGGTTTTAGTGAAATGCTGATTTTTGACTTGCCCTTGTACACTTGAGCATCTCTGTGATGTGAATTGATGATGGCATCTTTTTTTTTCTCTCCATGATTTGCAGGACCCAAATCAATTTCACAGTGGCCATCGATTTCACCGCTTCTAATGGTAAGTGATTATAAGATTTTTCTGTGTTTATTTAAAAAGAGCTTATAAAAGATTTATAGGATCCAGAACCAGTCTTTCCCTATTTAACACCACACCTCTTATGTTTAATAGTTCAGAAAGTTCAATGGTTGTGACTGGGCACCCTGCCGCAATGGAGAACTGAACTAAATGCTAAGTAGGCTGTCTAGTCTTGCCCAGAGGGAAACTGGGTACAGTATAGGCTGGTTAGAAAATGGCTTCACTGCACCTGCTGATGCTAAATGGCACACTCTTGTTCTTACAGCAGTTACTAATAATTATGTGCCCAGCCGAGAAAATGTGCTTGAGAACATATGAACTTTAAGTAAAGTTTGAAATATGCTGTTCAGTTGAGTGTGATTTGCTATGAAGGCCACCCGCAGTGCCGCTCTCTATTCTTAACAACTAAACAACACAGCCAACAGCTGTTTAGAGAACGCTTGACAACAAATACCCTTAAAATCAACAGCACAGTAAGTACATGAATAGGTTTTTAGCAGCCCAGGTGGCCTAGGTGGTCTGTATTATAGCTCTTATATATTATATTTCATTCCCTGAAGTATTTGAATGTACTGGTTTCTGATTAAAGACACAATTACATTAAAAATGACCCCTGCTGTGTAATGTACTTCTTAGTCTTTTTTTTTTTTTTTTTTTTATTTCTTATAATAGTTATAACCCTGTAGCATGGAATAATATCTTATTTAATAAAGCTCTCCAGTGTTTTTCAACTTATAATAATATCAGTAGTGTATGGGTGATTACTATGGATTTCAACAATATTTCCTGTACTGAGAAAAGAAGTTTATTGAATCGCCTTTTAGACAACAGTTTAAAGCCTAATGGTCACAGTCCAGTGTCACAGATTCTCTGTCTGCGTTGCAAAAAGTGCTGCGTACTTATGTTTATGTTCTGTTTGGTTTTAGTCCTGCCTATATCCTTTTTCTCTCATTGGCTTGTTAACTGATTGTGTTAGTTCCTGATTAATTTGCCTATGTACACCTTGCTGCTGGTTTGTTTCTGCTTGATTCCTCGTCATGTTTTTGTAGCGTGAGAGTCCTGTTTCTGTCTGGTTTTGACCTTTATCTGTTCACGGCGTAAATAAGCAGCAGTACTTGAGTCCTTATGTGCAGATTCCATGTGAAATTATCCACTGAAACAAGGTTGAGGTTGGTATATACCTAGAAAGTATCCATGTGGGAACATCCACAGCAACAGAAACAGTCATAAGTCAAGTCAAGTAGATCATTATTGTCATCACAGACATATACAGTGTCTGGTACACCGTAAGATGAAATAACGCTTCTCCTGGACCCAAGGTGTAATATAAGTGTGCAACATACACATAGCTAACGAAACATAAATGAAGTGCAATAAAACATAGGAAGCCTGCAGAGAATGGGTGTAAAAAACTGTTGGAGTGCAGGATGCAGAGCATAAATACCCAGCCACAAAGATGACCATTTAACATGACACACAGTAAACACTGTGTTTATGACTGCAGAAAGTCAGAGAAGCAACAGTAGTAGACGTGTCATCAAATGTCCGGCAGAAAGAGCGCTTGTAGCTTGACAGAGAGAGAAGACATTAGAGTGCAGTCTGTGATTCTGGCAGTCACTCTACATACATATATATATATGTACCTACATATATACCGACAGCATACCTACAGTTCCTAGTTTTATTGAAAATGTTCACTTTTGCTCACTCAAATATGTTTTTTTTTTTTTAATTAAGCTCTTAATATACATAATTCATCAGGCCAGAAAACCACAAGAGGAAGAACGTGTGGTTATGCCTGACTAAATAAGTTGCATGGGTCTGATTATGCGTGCTTAGGGAAAACATAAATTAGTGAGATTGATTTTTACAGTACTGCTCCAGTATTTATTTTCGACTGTAATGGGTGTAGTTTCAAATTATGTAGCTGGTATTTTAAGCATTTAATGATAGATTTCGGGTCTTTTCACCGTTCAGGGAAACAATATCCTATAGTAATCACACATATACCATATTGAGGGTAGATAAATAAATATATTGACCCCACGCTATAGCTTTTTTTATCACTATATAGCACAATACTAACTCTGATGTCTAGGTAACCCATCCCAGTCGACGTCCCTCCACTATATGAACCCTTACCAGATGAATGCCTATGCCATGGCACTGAAGGCCGTGGGAGAGATCATCCAGGACTATGACAGTGATAAGATGTTTCCTGCACTGGGCTTCGGGGCAAAATTACCCCCAGATGGACGTGTGTCACATGAGTTCCCTTTGGTAAGTTACAAGGCAAACGTATCGGCACGTTTTCCCATTGTTTCAAAGTTATGCTCTATGCACTGAGCATTCTTATACAACGTCTTAACAACCCAGCTGTTGTTAGAATCCTTATGTGTTTGCAGTACTGGCGATTTTCCTCTCTGAGTAAAGGCCATGTGTAAGGCATAAACTTGCTTTCCTTGTATCAAAAGTAAACTTTCTCAATCGCCCTCCTCCTGGGTCGAATGTTCAAAAACTAGATCCCCGCTAATGATGGATGTGGTGTACCTGTGTGTGTATGTTGTGGTGTACAAATGCAATGTTTTTCAGGCAGGGATTATGGATTTGTGCTTTCCCTGTGGACCGATGCAGGCTCAGAGCAAGCTAAATTGATCAGAGCCTCTGTTTCCACTCTCTGTGAACTGCATCAAGAAGTTGTTCCAGTGTGTGTCAGCTTATGATAAACTCCCATACAGAGGCTTACAGGCAACGGACCTAATACTATAGCTGGAGGCTTGAGACCAATTTTTATTGTTGTGGGGCTATGATATACCTATACCGTTAGTTCACCTAGTACAGACTTACAAAACCTAAACTCTTTTCTTTAATCTTATAATCGCTTTATATCAAATCCAGTGCCCTGGTGTATAGTTCAGAGTGTCACATTCTAGTAAGATGCAGACCTCTTATAATGATTTGTTACCTTCGTGAGTGAAAGTTCACTGGAAACTAGAGACATGCCACTGACGGTCAATAAATGTCTGGAAGTTATTCAGGTAGAACAATAAAGAAAATCTCTGGGTAAAAAGCTATTGGCAAATTATTAACTTATGTCATCTTTTTTCTCATCTGTGCACTGCATCTTTACCTTGTCCTCTGTTGCAGAATGGTAATATTGAAAACCCCTACTGTAATGGGATTGAGGGGATCTTGGAGGCCTACCACCAGAGCTTAAAGACTGTCCAGCTTTATGGACCTACAAACTTCGCCCCTGTGGTTAACCATGTAGCCAGGTATGTTGTACCAATTTGAACATTTAAACAATATATACACACTCAACATCCTTAAAAACATATTTCAGTAGAAATGTATAATGCGTGGCCAAAAGTATGACCATTACACTTCTATGTATTTGTTGAATATCCCATGGGAAAGCCATGGGTATTAAAATGGAGCTGGTCACCTATTTGCTTAACTGTGGCATAGTGGTAAGGTTCATATTTTAATTAAACATAATAAAAAAAAAAAACAAGAAATGTATATGGTTTAGGCCACAGATTCACTGTGTTATGCACCCACACATGTATGGAAGAATAATATTGAAGGGGATTGCTTTGTGTCTTACCTGTCTTGCCTTAAGTCATAACCTGATTTACTCTTTCTATGACATGACAACTCTGTGGTACATTGTCATTTACTGCTGTATTGTAGATTCTGTTAAATACTGCATATTCAATTTTACAGTGTAGCATTTATTTTATAGTAGTAGTATGCTGTAGGAAAATGGCTCATTATTACATCATTGAGTTACTGCACTGTGACAAAATGATCTGTTATCTTCTATCAGAGTAAACAGGTCTTCTCAGTAACTGTATAGTTATAGTATTGTTAGATCTCGGATTCTCTGAGTCCTCTGTCCTTTATGGGCCCCTGAAAGCAACCACACACACTCAAGAGTGCAGCTGAATTAAATTTCATGTAGAATACTACCCTGTAAGATAACATACTACATTATTGGTATATATTGTCTGTTTGTGGTTAGTGAAGCAGTTGCCGTTAAATACCTAGCTTCAAATGATGTATTACTATTCTATAGTATAATAGTATGCATTTGTTTTAAAAGAAATATATTTCTAACTATGTTTTAAAGCTAACATAGTATATATCATAGCTTTTGCAACACTGAAATGTTGCTTTATTTAAAAAAAAAAAAGAAGATGTCTGCATGTGTTTGTTTTCATTTGAAATGTCAGCATGCATAAACTAATGTACTAATGGCCTTAGACGGTCATGTAAGCTGGTTCGATGTGCTTAATCAATGCAGAGAGTAGAAAAATGACTTTATAGAAGAATGATTTTATTATTCAGTCACCTGCACTGTGCTTTCAAAGCCATCTGATATCTTCTATCAGAGTAAACAAGTCATCTCAGTAATTGACTTTACGATCAGGGGGTCATGATAGAAAGGTGTTTTAAATGTTTCCACTGGTCTCACTGTGTGATTTCTCTCCCTGTGACATTCCATCATGGACCACTTAACCTGTCTGGCATGCTCTTTTCACACTTTTCCCACATGATGGCTGTTTTTATTTTGTATAAATGGCACACAGAGACACACTGACATGTACCTTGGTCTCGTATTTAAAGGTGGGGTCAGTGATAGGCTTTGCATGATGGGCGAAGTTTGCCTTACATAACAGCTTGAATGAAATATCTGGTTAGATGGGTGAAAACCTCCGGTGTCCATGCTGGCCCAGGGCCTGTAAACAGGAGAGAGAAAGCTCTCACTCTTGCGTTACCACTGGCTACTTGTGCCCATTTTACTTAATGTAATTTAATTCCATGCACGTTGGCGTGACCATTAAGCAGCAAACCACGCGTGTATCCATTAAAGCAGAAAGGCGTAAATGATTGTCTGAAGTCTCTCCACGCCCTTCCTTCATTTCTTAGCTTCACGCAAGCAAATCTTCCTTCTAACTATGAGGCCTCTGTGCTGTAATTAAAAAAGCCATCTTGATAAGCCTGAATTAGATTTGCTTAATTAATGCATGACGTGCCACCCAGAAGCCTGGTGCTGTAAGACACGCATACGCCCACAGAGCATGGTTATTCTTAAGCAAATACACCCACAGAGCGTGATTATTCTTAGAGACTCGTATAGATGGTAGAGCTCTATATAATTCTCATGAATCATTTACGTTCGAGGATGGTTTATTAAAGCACATAACATAATGGAGAAATTACAGCTCAAGATCTGGAATCAATATTGAAATTCATTTAAAATAAACAGCTGTCATATAAATCTGAGATGTCATTATACCTACAGCAGGAGGATGCTGCAGACAGTAGTATGGCCAGAATCATGCACAAACCTTTCCTTCATTTTTCTTTTTACTTCTTCTGCCTCTTTTTTTATTTGCTTTGAATGCAGGTATGCGGCGGCGGTCCAGGACGGATCACAGTACTTTGTCCTCCTTATTATCACAGATGGAGTCATATCAGATATGGCCCAGACCAAAGAGGCCATTGTGAACGTGAGTACAGACCATGTTTAAAAAATATGGCTTTACCACTCGAGTTATATTACTTACTTAAAAATGCATATTTCATTGACTTAGGAATTTTAATTTTAATGAAGTACTGTAAAATTAATTTCACAATACCCGAAATACCCAATATCTTCCTCTCAGTTATTAAACCCTCAGGCTCCTATAGATGATAAGGTATGTGCACAGGATATGATTGCAATAATGATGGAGGTAATGTGTGTAACAGAGGCCATACCTAACAAAACCACTTTTTTTGGCTTGTGACCGTCAAGGACCTTAATATATTTTTGTAAATTGACATTATCAAAACATGCAAGCGTGAAAATGACTTTTCATTTTTGTTAGCTCAGTTATTATTTTAATTTGCATAAGCTAGCTTTCATTAGACAATCTAAGCAAACCTCCTTAATGACGAAAGACGGGTTCTGTTTGTTAACGTTTGTTTTCCTATAGAAGTGAATAGATATCCCAAAACCCAGTCAGCTTGCAATGTTAGAAAAATATAAATATATATATATACACACACACTAAAGTGCCACAAAAACTGGTCCAGATGAGCCTATGCAAAATACATAGGCTGGTTGTGGCTGCATAATCCCATGGGGTTTGTTTAGTTGGCATTCCTTGGGACCCCTGGTAAATCCTCAAATGTCTCTGACAGGTGAACTCTGTGTGCCTCCGTTCTGACGAGTTACACCAGTTCATGACGGGTTTGACCTCTTAGAGGAACACTCATCTGAGTTTGGGCTTTTGTCATTTTCAAGATCTCAATATTATTGAATACATCTGCAATGTCATGCAACATGCTGTGGAATTTTACACCTCAGAATAAAACAGAATTGTGGACTGTTCTGCAAGAAGTGTGTTGTTCATGGTATCCTAAATATGTTTGATAATGTTGAGATCTTGGTAAGATAGCTTAGGTGAGAATAGCAAAACCCCAAACTTGGTGTTCCCCAAACTCGGAGTGTTCCTCTAACCATAATTTGGTGTCTCTAGACGTGTGGTGGTGCATTGTCCTGTAGGAAGAGACCAAACCCGTCAGAATGAATGCAGGACATCGCCGGATGTGACTTGTCAAAAAGGAAGCACGCATAGTGTTCACCTCTCAGAGACATTTGTAGATGTAACAGGGGTCCAATGTAATGCCAGCAAAAAAAACAAAAACAAAAAAAAAAACACTATACAGTTCTGGAACCACCACCAGGCTCTCTATTTTGCATAGGCTTGCCAGTTTTTCTGGCACTTCAGTGTAATTTTTCTATATTTTCTATATTTTGTACCTGGATTCATCTTGACAAAAAAAAAATTCTAATTTATGCACCTATTGCACCCTTAAGATTTTCATTTGAAACTAACTCCTGTATGGCAGACTTATGTAAAAGAATTCAGGAATAACTTTAGGAGAATGCAAAAGTCAAAATGCAGAAAATGTCAGCTTACCGAAAGGTTTTAAAAAAAAAACCACACAAGCAAACAAAAATACCAAGCAAACACAGGTTTCATATCCTGCCCCAGCAGTACCATACTATCTCAGAAGAGATTTTGGATAACATTCAAACAAACTTTGTATACAAGTGCACCAGCATGACGTGCTTGAACAGAAATTCCACATATAAAGTTTGCTCAAGTTTTATTCGAAATCTCTGTTCTTGTAGGTTATTGCAGGAGTGGTGGTTTCAGGAGTAGTATACTGTGTATGACACTGTGACACGCCTACATGAGCGTGTAATAATAAAAATAAAGTGAAATAATATTGCAAAAGTGTTATGAAGTAGGAAGTTACAAATCTTAAGCTAACAGCCTGGTTCAAATGACATATGTAACAATACATATATGTGTATGCAGTGTGTTTTTGTTGTGGTTTTAGTAGGCTTCACATGTTATCTTCAGGTAAGTGGTTAGTTTGTTTCTCCAGCTGAAACTGCAGTAGTGGAACAAGTCATCTGAACAGAAGACAAGTGCAACAGAAAGGCCTGATTCCCAGCAGACTGGATTTAAAGGGAATTTGCGACTGTTAATAAAAGCATTAGAACAGCCACACCTTCCTTTTAAGATCTTGCCTGCTGCTCTGTCTCACATGGCCAACCTCTGCATCAGGAGCGACGAATATCTCCCTTCATACACTGTTGGATTTAGAATAGTAAGCATCGTCTGCAAATGTGTGAATTTTGTAACTTCTGTCATTTTCATGTACTTTTTCCACCAGCACCAGCTGTTTGCATCTTTCAATTAGCAGGTGTTCTTTCTGTAATGAGGAACCATGCAAAATGCAAGCTGTAAATAGTCAGCAGGTCAAATTTAAATAAATGAAATAAGCATTAATGAGTTCATCATTACACAACATTTGCGAGTGCATGATAGGAAATTGAGCATTGAAAGTGTCAGAAATGAGAACCATAGCTAAGCTCACACAGCAACATGTAGAAGGTCTATAGTGTGTTCTGGTCCTCAGGGATTCTTTTACTGACCCATTTCTGCCATTCATGTTCTGGGCGTATTGTGGAGAACTGCATGTATCCTTTATAAGAAATGCAGCTCTCATAAGCTACCTGCTAGTCTTTTAAAGCAGGTCGCCGATGGGCTTCTGTATTTTTGTGCCTCTAGTGAAGTTATAATATAAGATTTCAGTAGGTATTTAATGGAAAAAGAACAGTCTTGTATGTGATCGTTAGATATGAATTATACTTGGGTGTGATCATGACTAAAGGTGTGTGGTCATGCACACACGCATGTTGCCACAAATTTGGAAGCACACAGTAGTATAGGATGTTTTATGTGCTATAGCATTACAATTTCCTGTTACTGGAAAGGAGTCAAGCCAAAGTCTTTTCCAGCAAGACAGTACATATTTTGACAGGTTTGACCTCTTAAAGGAACACTCATCTGAGTTTGGGCTTTTGTCATTTTGCCATTTACAAGATCTCAGTATTATCTAGTACATCTGCAATGCCATGCAACATGCTGTGGAATTTTACACCTCAGGATAATACAGAATTGTGGACTGTTCTGCAAGAAGTGTTCATGGTTCATGGTATCCCAAATGTGTTTGGTGAGAGCAAGACAGTACTTATGTGCACAAAGTGAGGTCCATGAAGAAATGTTTTGCCAAGGTTGGTATAGCAGAGCTTGAGTGGCCTACACAGATCCCTGACCTCAGGCCCACTGAACACTTTTGGAATGAACTGGACCACAGACTGTACTCCTTACCCCAAATCAGTGCCTGATTTCACTAATGCTTTTGTAGCTGAATGGGCAAATCATAATCACACTCCAAAAGCTAGTGAAAAGCCTTCCCAGAAGAGTGAAGGTTATTACATTTACATTTACATTTACGGCATTTAGCAGACACTCTTATCCAGAGCGACTTACAAGGTTACTGGTATTACAGGAGGCCAATGTAGTGTTAGGAGTCTTGCCCAAAGACCCTTATTGGTGTAGCACAGACTGGCTGCCCAGACCGGGAATCCAACCCAGGTCTCTCACATGGGAACCCAATGATGTTACCACTGTTACCACTGTACCACACCAACCCCCAAAGGAGACCAACTCTGGAATACGAGTGGGATGGGTTTAACAAACACAGATAGGTTTGATGATCCACAAACATTTGGCAATATAGTGCATATGTAGTGAAATAAAATTGCCCAGTACTAGTAGATGTTTCTTTAACATGTAAAGTGAAATTGGACTTAATTCTATATACAGCTACTACCATTATAAGAACATCTGTCATGTTAATATTAGCTATAGTAGAACAGAATGTATAGTAAAACGGTAGAATTAAAGGCCTCACCCAATGATTCCAGGTGGACTCCAGACAAACTGTCACCCTGAAGGATGAAGCATATAAGAGAATGACTGACTGTTGACATAAAAAGAAGAAAAGTGTTCTCCCCATGTCCATGTGGACGTCTTCTGGGATCTCCGGTTTTCTTTTACCTTCTAAAAACATTCTGCTGGGTGAATTGGCTATGATAAATTGCACATAGTTGTCACTGTGGGTATCAGGGTCCATCTTGCCCAGTGTTTCTGTGATCTAAAAACCAACTGTGACTTTAAATAAATTAATTACTTAATTAATTGTGTTACAAATACCCAAAATAATTAATTACATGCCATAGGATGTTATTTATATATCATTCATATTTTAAGGAAAGCACTATGAGGCAAGTGTTCATTTGTAGGAGAGAATCTAGGGTAGATTATTATTATTATTATTATTATTATTATTATTATTATTATTATTATTATTATTATTATTGTTATTATTATATTACTTATAATATAATAAGCATATATTTTTTTATTTATAATAATAAGAAGAATCTAGGGTAGATTATTATTATTAGGGTAGGGTAGCTTATTATGATATCCACCATGGTACATGCTTAAATGTGGGAACATCCGTCGCTCTCAAAGAATCATGTGTTACAGTTACCATGGTGGGCAAAATAATCAACTAGACAGGCCTTTGCCACACTAAACCACCCACTCAGTCAGTGACTGACAAAAAGCATAATTGGAAACGACTTAAGCTTCTGTGTGCAGTTATAAAAGACGTCTCCTCTTCTCTTTTATTAGCTCCAGTACGTCATTAGTTCAGGCCCAAGCTGTCATTTAAGACACTAAGTGACAGTCTTCTCAGTATGTTTTATTTTTAATTACATAGATATGAATGACGCAGAGAGAAGGAGACTTGTTTTTTCAGCTGTGGGGCTCAGTATGAACTTCCTTGATTCCATTGGCCGCAGGAACATCTGTTGATAAGTAACAGAAAAAGTCTAAATCTTCGTAGGTCCCTTTACAGGGCATGGATTCCTAGGCTTTGCGAATTGAATCATTGAGCCACCACAATTATTAAGCCATTACTAATCTAAACCATTTTTTTTTGCATTTCAGTGTATATGGCAATATGACATGCTCCTGGCTTCATTTGTGTTTTGTTTGTGTAGTGCAGATATGCATGGCTACCTGCTATTGAAATGACGATTCTTGGGTGCTGTCAAGGCAGCTATTGTGAACCGACAGTTGGTTTTGTTTTCTTATTATGCTGGATCAGTTCCATCATTCAGAGCGGGATATGATGGCACAAATGGGGCAACGGGAGCTCCATTATCAATGGAGCTTTTGACATGCACCAGTAACACAGGCTGTCACAAAGCCCTGTCGTACACAGATCATCAGAGATTGCAGAAGAAAGAGTTTTCACCTTCCCTGTCATGGGACTGTGCTTTGCAGAGACAGAATAATGTAGCTGGTAAACAAAAGTGAGCCTCTCTTGTAATGTCTGCTATGTGGGGCTTTGATTGTTCTATAAAAAAATGATGATTCTGGAATTACATCACTCATTTTATGTAGCTACACTGGGTAGAGAAATGTAACACACCTCTCAGGGTGAGGATAAAGCATCACATACTGCATTACTATTTATGACACACTTTGCAGTACTTTAATACTTTGAAAAGTAAAACTTTATTACTGCACGTAACTGCATTACTTGTGAGGAATACTTGCATTCAGGTTACTTGCACATTCACATTTGTCCAAATGTAGGAGTCTTAGATGATTGCTGCCTTTCTTACTGCATTATTTATACTGAAGTGCCAGAAAAACTGGCACAGATGAGCCTATGCAAAATACATAGGCTGGTGGTGGCTGCATAATGGTATGGGGTTTAGTTAGCTGGCATTCCATGAGACCCCTGGTACATCTACAAACGTGTGTGCCAAGTGAACACTATATGTGCCTCATTGATGGGTTACACCCATTCATGTCCTGCATTCATTCTGATGGGTTTGGCCTCTTTCAACAGAACGATGCACCGCCATATATGTCTATAGACACCAAATTATGGTTAGAGAAAACACAGTTTGGGGTTTTGCCATTAACACCCAAGTCAACAGATCTCAATGTTACTGAACACATCTGGGATGCCATGCAATGTGCTGTGGAACACAGAAATCCTACACCTCAGAATATAACAGAATTGTGGACCGTTCTGCAGGAAATATGGCGCTCACTGCCTACAGAATTTTACTGCAAGCCTTCCAAGTATTAGACTGGCGTACCAGTTTGTCTGGCACCTCAGTGTATTTCATAAAATGATCATTGATATATGCCTAACAGTTATGCAGTATAGATTTATATTTACGTGGCATTGGTGCTTTATATGTCACCCAGAGTGAGAGTGTCCGGATGGGTTGCTGGAGTAGCGGTTGCCGTGGCGATCAATCTGGCCCCGCCTCCCTCACCTTCTATTTCCACCCTTGAAACCTTTCCAGAACATATACACCAAAACTAGCAAAACGTTTTTTTAAAAAAGATGCTTTACAGAGCAAACCTGATCCAGGAACATTTAGCTCAAGTGTCTTTACAAATGCAGTGTTTTATTACAGATTTCTTTTTGTACTTTTTAAACACTTGATTATAAAACCAATTCTTTTCTCAGGTTAGCTAAAAATTGCCATTCGTTCCATTAAACGCTCCCTTGCATGTCCTAAATAACGACTCTTCTCTCAGGGGTGTTTTTTACAGACAATTTACTCCCTTCTCAAATATGACGCATAACTGCCTGAAATGTCCTACAAGGCCTGTTCTATCCTGAGTCATTCACAAACATGAGAGTGAACACAAAAATCAGGGTCCCAGGCTAAACATGAACATCTGCTGCTTATGACCTTTGGATATGTAATGCAGAATAAACTAAAGACAATTCAGTTCAATTACATCTGCCATAATTAACCAGGAGACTTGGCCAGTGTGACTGTTTTGAGGACAGTTGCTTTGTTAAAGGCTACAGATGACATGATTTGTGAATCAAGTATTATTGCAGATTTGACGGAACTCCAAATATCATTATTAATGTAACTGTGTAGCAGCGTCACAGCTCCGGGGTCCTGTGTACCATCATGAGCTCCAATGATTTTTTTCTGAGTCCTCTGTTTTTCTAACCACTTCTTAAAAACATCCCAGTAGGTGGTTTAGCAACTTTAAATTGCTTCTAGGTGTAAATTAGTCTGAGAATATTTTTACACTGAAATAGCAGAAAAACTGGTCTACCGTTGTATAATATTCTGTAGGCAATCAACCACACTTTTTGCAGAACGTATAGGATTTCTGTGGTCCAAAGCACACTGCATGACATCCCAGATGTGTTCAAACCACCTGTGGCCTATGGGGTTAGGGAACAGGTCTTGTGACCGGAAGACACGATTGAGGTGCTTTTGAGCAAGGCACCACCCCCAACTGCTCCCTGCTCTGGGCAAATGTGTTCACTGCCCCCTAGTGTTCACTAGTGTGTGTGTTTCAGTGCATGGATGGGTTAAATGTGGAGGTCACATTCCTCTGTGTGCAAGCACAGTAGTCAAATAGTAGACTTTCACTTTTCAGTAACGTTGAGATCTTTGGGAATGCCAAAACCCCAAACTCAGATAAGTGCTAGCTGTTGGAAGAGGCCAAACACATCAGAATGCACAAGTGTAACATGTCAGACAACAGGCACAAATAGTGTTCACTTGACAAAGACATTTGCAGACGTACCAGGTGTCCCATGGAATGCCAGCTAAACGAAACCTGTAACATTATAGAGCCACCACCAGGCTATGTATTGCATAGGCTTTTCTGTATCAGTTTTGGCACTTGACACTTCAGTGATCAGGATATTGAGAATGAATGAGTAGATGTTAGGTTGGAACAGAACTACAGTGCACTGGACCACTAATCTGTATCTGTTGTTAATAATATATTCTCAATAAACCCTAAATATCATGCATTTGAGATGCCATTCATTCAACCCTATTTAGTAACTGATTTTTCCTGCTCAGAGGTACATTGTGTCCAAAGCGTACCCCAGGAATACCAGTCCATGACAGTCAGATTAGGATTTGCTAGAATTATGACCTACAAATAACACTGGCATTGATTCTTGCATATGAACAGTGAAAATGAATGTTATTGCTCTGAGGGAAATAAACATGACTTTATGCCTGCAGGGTGCCAAGCTTCCCATGTCAATCATCATCGTTGGAGTGGGCCAAGCTGAGTTTGATGGTAAGCACAAGACATTTCTTCATTCATCTTTTCGTTAAACAAGCTCTTTACCACCTTATGCTAAGGAGAACATGGTCTGGTCTTTACGCCTGCTTTTTTTACAAGAGCACCGCCTTCCTTCTCCAAAGTTAATAACTGGAAAACAAATCAATATCTCTGATTGAACTTTAAAAACACAGGTAAGCTCAGCTACCTCCTAGCAATTAGTCAGGCAGATGCTCCGAAAGCAATTACCAACTAATTTCCTTGATCAGTGCAAATGCAGGGAAGATGGGTCACAGGGAACGTTGATTAGAGGAGCACAGTCTAATCACTAAGTGCCCTGTAATTATCACACAGCATCCAGTAAATGGACACAAGTCACCACATCTGCCACTTCATGGTCAAAAAGAGTGGCTGGAGTTAGAGACTATGGTCAAATAATAAGCCAAAAACCTCCCAATGCTTCTGTTCCCCACTGAGAGCCTGTACAAAGTCTGGGCCAAGAATAGTGATGCGAATTTCAAACAGGGATGGAATGAGTTGTCTGTGGGTCATGTGGACAAGAGGTGTGGTACATAAATCCAGTAATACTATTCAGAGCCCTGCTGCATTATGTGGGCCAATTACTTCCAGTAAAAGTGCCAAAGCAATAAGCAGTGATTAAAGCCGTAATGAGCTCTAGATCACAAGTTACCTGTCATTCTGTCATATTCTGGGCTGACACAGTACACATATGCTTCCCCTCTAATTTAGGTAATGCTTTTAAAAGCACTATTTGAATACATAATGAAACATTACAAATATCTTATTAACCAAGTCTAAACTGACCCATGATTATGATGTATTTCTCGGGACAAATGACATTTGTTAGTAATGTTCTGTGTACTATATAAAATCCTCTTATTTATTGATTTTGCCACATTTTTGAGCATGCCACATATTTCTGTAATACACTGATAGCAAGTGTTGGGTCATTATAAGTCAGTAACACAGCTTCAGTGTGCATTGGCACATAGACTGAAGTACCAGAAAACCTGATACACCAGTCTAATACTTGGTAGGTCCCCCATGGAGTATAGACTGTATGAGCTTGTGGAAATATTCTGTAGGTAATAAACACCACACTTCCTGCAGAACGGTCCACAATTCTGTTGTATTCCGAGGTGTAGGAATTCTGTATTCCATAGAGCGTTGCATGGCATCACGGATGTGTTCGATAACCTGGTTGAAATCTGCTAACTTAGGTGTGAATGGCATAACCCCAAACTCACATGTGTGTTCCTCTAACCATAATTTGGTGTCTCTAGATGTATTGTGGTGCATTGTCTTGTTGTAAGAGGACAAACCCATCAGAATGAATACAGGACATGAACGGGTGTAACTCGTCAGAAAGGAGACACACATGTTCACTTGTCAAAGATGTTTGTAGATGTACCAGGGGTTCCATGGCATGCCAGCTAAACAAACCCTATACCATTACAGAGCCACCATGATTTTTTTTAACAATTTGTACCAGTTTTTCTAGTACTTGTATATTGTACAAGTCTGTAACTTTACTGAAAGGATGGAGCCCCATTCTTCCAAAAGATATTCCCGCAGTTGATGTGTTGATCGTGTAAAGCACTGTCCAATGCACCTCTCTTTCTCTCTTTTATCATGCTCCTATACAGAAAAAACAAGACCCATGCAAAAATGTACATAAATGGCATTTTATTCACAAGTACAGCTTAAGAGTCTCAACTCAAAAGTATTGAGTTTTTAATAAAAAAAACATGCATAATGCTAGCTAGGTACATTAGCTGTGAGCTCAGCAAGCTATGTTACTTTTTCAATCACCCATTGGTGATTTGCCCTGCTAATGTCCATGAATGCTAGCCAGGCAGCTGCTATCTCATGGGGTATTCATACTCAGATGGCAGAAGGGTCTGCGCAATAGAAATAGGTTTTAACATTGGCCCGAAGGCTGGTTTATATGCTGTAGTGAACCACATTTGCATAGGGATACAGAGAGGAGGCAAATGTAGCATGCAGAGGTGGAAGAAAACCAAAGAACCTGTTAAGAAAAAACCCAAGCTCTGGATTTTTCCTCTGCATTTAACATTTTCAGAAAGATCTACATTTCTCGACAAATTGGTGCAGGCAAAGGTTAGCGCTTGGCAGTTTCTGCACTTTAAATTACATCCGTGTCTTCACGTATTCGCTGTCAGTGTATGGTTTCGGTGCTGTTTTTGTTATTAGCAGTCAGGTAGCTAGCTTTAACAGCTGCATCATTGATGTCTCAGCTATAAATGAAAACTAAATGCTCTCTCGCCAACTCAGACAGCATTTCATTTATTCTATCCGTTCTCATTTGCCCTTTCAAATTATTAATTTTTTTTTTTTAGCATGGAGTGTCCGATGACGCAGAGTATTATATTCTTTCAGCACTGATGTGGGTTGTGAAGAAATTAAACACACCGGTTTTCCACTTACCTTTCAATCAACATGTGTCTCAGTCACCTGTAGGCTGGCCCTGATATTATTGTGCAAATTCGCCCCCTAGTGGAATAAAAGAGAATAGCTCTATTCCACTGCTAATGTGAGACCTTCATATTCATATTATCTTCCATATTACCTTCCATATTATGATATTAATTCAGAACATTCTAGTGTCATTTGGCATTCAGATTAGAGCGATAATCACGCAGATATATGCGGGCCGTATGTTTGAAATCCCAAAGTGGACCCAAAGCATATCTGACAAGTGCCTCCCATAGCATACAGGAGCAATGAGCTTTTCCTTCCATTCGTCACCAGCATATGACATTTTATGATCGTTGTTTACTGTTTGTTCTCTTTCAGCCATGGTGGAGCTGGATGGGGATGACATAAGGATTTCCTCACGAGGGAAACTAGCCGAACGGGACATTGTTCAGGTGATACTACAAACCCTGCCTGAGCAGAGAAAAAAGATCTTTATGGTCTCATTGATATCATGTTATATGATCTCTTAGTCTTTTAGAACGGCTGTGACACCCTTCTTTTTCACTTTCTCTCGAATTAATCTCATTTAAAGAGATGAAATCCAACCAAGCATTACCTCATCAGCATTTTTCATTATTGATATAACAAATGCCCTTTTTAGTTAAGCTTTAGCTAGCTGATCCATGAACCAGAACCCATTTTCTAATAAGGCAGTCATTAATGTAGATCCCAGATGAATTTCCGAATTTCCCAGGGGCATTTTGCTTTGTGCTTTGTGTTTTCTACATGGGACATTAGTAATGATAATATCTAAGCATGCAGGATTATACCCATTAATTATATTTCATTAGCAGCTTAAATTAAATCCAATCTGTGTCTTGAATGCAATGCAAGTCCATCACTAACCATTAAGAAATAATCGGAGAAATGAAATTAAATTTCTTGTTCTTTGCAGTTTGTACCATTCCGGGACTACATGGACCGGACGGGTAATCATGTGTTAAGTATGGCTCGGCTGGCCAAAGATGTCCTGGCAGAAATCCCTGACCAATTTATTTCATACATGAAGAGCAGAGGCATCAAACCCAACCCAGCACCCCCTCCTTACACACCCTCAGGACACACACACCACACTCAGATATGAGGCCATGCTTTTCTGAGGGTTTGTTTGGCCTCCTTGGAATTACGGGATTGGGACTGATGGAGCAGTGGCTCCTTGCATAACTCCTTGCATATACGCGGTCTCTCTGGGACACTCTGAGATGCCAAGGCATTTCTGTTACTGCATTTGTTTCCTGCCTGTTTTCTATGGGACAACAGCATGATCAAAGAAGCACACTTCAGTCAAGTTTTTGTCAAAACAGAAAACAAAATAAAAAAAAAAAAATCTCGGCTCATGACTGTTTCTCTATTGGGGCAGTGAGTTGAGAAAGGAGGAAGAGAACGATATTTGTGGATTCAACTTGTGCCTGTCTGTCGTTGTCTCAGTGTACCTGGACAAATATTCCCTGCTCTGACTGTCGACCTTACTCCACGGTGGTGTACTATGTGCATTCAGGTGAAGTTTTCTGATACCTTTCTTAATGGCATTCTCATAACGGATTGAGACTTGTTCATGTGTGTTTGATTTGGCACTTTTGTGCACCACTTGTGTTAAGTGTTGCTTTTTTACCCTTTATGTTTTTTTTTTAGTAGATTTTTTTTCCCTCTGTTAAAAGCATGATAGTAAGACGGTACACAGTTAAGTTTCTACACAGAACATAGGCACATAATGGGTAAATCTCTTATTCTTCTCAGTTAAGATACACAGCAGTACAATTTTCTTCCTAATTATATGCTCAAGGGTGAAATTAAACTTTTAAGCACTAGGCTCTGTCAGATCCACTGTAAAATAGATTATAATCTACAAGGTTATTGCACACTGCAATACAACAGATTTGTTTTTATTTCCTGTTTACCCTGTGCTAAGATGAGTGCTCACATCTGCTATTCTGCAGTCACTCCTATTTCTCTCCCACTCTTTCCATCTGTCTCTTCATCCCTCTCTTCTTTAAAAACAGACCAATAGTACTCTGAATCCTGTGGCCCACATAAACCAATTAGATTTTTTTTCACGTCAGACGCAGGCATCTGTGATGGACTGAATTACGGTCCTGCGTGATTAAAAGACTGATAAGCATCGTCATAGCTTTGTTTCTATTTGCAGCATGTTCTGTACTCTGCAGGTCTGATGAGTCACAAGCAACTCAGACGTGGCATTTCTGGTGACCTGTTCACCTGGGCATGTGTTAATGCTGCAGCGATGAGTCACCATAACATAAAAGTGGATTAGTGGTTGTAACTAATTAAAGCACACAACATTAGACAAAGTATTTTTCTATCTTCACTGCAAATCTTGTCGGAATTGATGCTCCAATAATTCGAACGTTGTTTCCGGTCTGCTAATTCGATATAAAGAAAAAGCACATAGATTATTAGGGTAGGATAATTACACAATATTCTCACTGTCCACCTTATGAGTAACACCTATACCCTGATCATTCATTCAGCTATCTGCCAGTGAACAAAGTCATAAATCATGTCGAGAGCTTCAGTAAATTTTTACATCAAAAATAAAAATGGGGGTAATTGTGATTCCAGCAACTATGACTGTGGTTGTTGGTGCTAGGTTGTTTGAGTATTTCAGAAACTGCTGATCTCCCAAGGTTTTTAGGCATCTGTAGAGTTTACACAGAACAGTGTGAAAATCAACAACATCCAGTGATGAGCAGCAGTTCTGGCTTGCTGCGCTGCTTCCACATGGTTGGCTGATTTTATAGTTTAATACAAATGTCTATAAATGTCTATAAAGTGTTGGTGTGGAAGACTCAGGTGACCCGAGCCTTGACCTCATCTCCTCTGTAGACTTTCGGAATGAATTGGAACCTCCTCGACGTCAGTGCCTGACCTGTGGCTGATCGGTAAAAAAGCCCACAGCCAAACACCAATATCTAGATTTCCCAGAGGAGTTGAAGTTATTTAAATATCAAAGTGGGGAACCAACTCTATGTTAATGCACATGATTGTGAAATGGGTACATTATGGTTAAGTAACACCCACGTATTTGGCCATATTGTGTATTTCACAAGAAACAGTAAATGGTAAACAATTGACATACCACACAATAAATCGACTAATGTTTAGCGGGTTCTTGCGTTGTGTTTCCGTTACTGTTTAACACGCAACAGTGTTGCCTTTCCTTTCATTATAGATTTTTGTTACTGAAGAGATTTTCCTTGTATTAGATATATTTGTACAGTGTTTCTTTTTAAATATCCAACACTTTTTCTTTGCTTACTAGCTAGATGAGTAAAATAGATAATTACAACAACTCTTATTTATAGATGGAACCCAGGCTGAAATCTGCTGTTTTAGAAATATGAATTATTGTTTAGCTCTCAATAGTTTTGAGTAATAGGTTTTTTTTTTCATTTACAGTCTTGTTGACAAGGGTGTCCTAAAAAGAAACAAACAAAAACTTTTAAAAAATATTGCAACAAATATCCCGGAAAAAACCTCCAGTACACAATTAAATTTTGACCCATATCTTCACAGTTTAATTATTCCAAAGAAGGCTAACAGAGACTGTTTTACCACAGTAATTCCATTAACTATTAATCTGTCCATCAGGTCTTTGTCATATACCCAGTGTGTAACATTGTTGTTCTTTTACACTCCTGGACAACTTATCAGGTTTGGCAGAGCATATTGACACAGCATATTGACCTGGATCATAAATACACAAAGAGGATACAAAACAAATTTAGACTATAACACTCTGTAACATTGCACATCATGCCTAAAGATACAGTGTGTTACCACAGTCTAATTTGTTTAATTAAATTCCTGTTTGTCTTATATTATTGAGCATATAAGCAGTTGAAGGTCAAGATTCTTACTCAGGGGTATCAATGTCTCCTGAGCTTCTGGGACTTAACTTCTACCATTAAAGACTGAGTGGACAGACTCATACGTAAATTCACCTGTATTTATTTTTTATTTTTTTCATTTGTATGCAGTTCAAACAAAATATTTAAGGAAGCTCTTTATTGTAAAGATGGCATTCATTAAGAACTGTTCAACCGCAAGTGTTTGATTTTTCTATCTTTTATTCATTTAATTTATTGCCTATAGCAGACAGTAAGTGTTTGGTCTCATCTTTACACCCAGGATCAGAGGTGCATTTACATTTCATTTGGACATTTGTACATTTCATGCCAACATCTGTAACATACTGTAGAGACTATTTCAATTTGAAACAACTAATTGTGCATGTAATTGCCAAATAGAGCAGCAGGCTGAGTGAGATGTTTTTATTTTCTTGCTGTACCTGCACTTATGTTGATTTTTATTTTGTGATATTTGTTTTTAAAATGGCAGCCCACAGCATGTCACATGGTCTGTTTAAGCTTTTATTTTTTAATATATGGATTGATTTTTATTTGTTTGAATTTTTAGTTATTATTTTCACTGGCATGTTTGTTTTTCACCTCAAATTTATTATATTGTACATGAATGTTGTTATAACGGTGGGTTGTGAAATGCTTTGTATTGGATTGCCTTAAATGAAAATTAATAAAGAAGATAAATTCTTTTAGAAATATGTGTTGAAATTTTTAACATGACATGCCCAACACTGGTTATTTTATTAAATTATTATTATATTAATCATCTGCAATAGTTGACTGTAAAACTCAATTTGAACAAAATAAACAAAAGAAATGTGCTTACACTGCTGCTGACTGAAGAAGACTTGGAAGTAAATAAAATAATTTGATTTATATCATATATTTTAATAGCTGTGGTGTGAGAGAAATAAAACACTGTCTTGTACATTAACATCTTAAGTGCTCTTTATCAAATAACATATAAGTTAAAAAACTGAATCAACAGCACTGATAAATGTAAAACCTAAAACAATAATATACTATGCTAACATGTAAGTAATAAAACACAATGTTGTGTACTTTTGTAGGAAAAAATTTTGCTACAATGTGGTGTAATGCAGCTCAAGACAAAACAGGGTTAGTGTCACCACTGACTCTAGCTCTTCAATGTGCTATAGCTTACAGATTCTTCACAAATCTGCAGTTGAGGTGGCGTTGTAAAGTCCCTCAATACAGGTAATGGTATTACAACCCCTGGCAAACATGATGGAATCACCACTCTTGGAGGGTGTTTTTTCAATTGTTTCATTTAGGAAATAAAAAAAATAAATCACAGAGACATGCCAGACAATAAAAAAAGAAAGAAATAGAATTGTTGTGGTCATTTATAATTGTTTTTTATATCAAGTAAAGGAAAATGTTATGGACTCATGAGAAACACACTGCACTATTAGTAGTATGTTGCACCACCTCTGGCTTTTATAACAGCTTGATTTCTCTGAGGCGTGAACAAATATATTTCTTTCTTTCTTTAAAAATTATTTCTAACCATTACCCGTATTGAGGGAATTTACGGCGCCATCTCAACTGCAGATCTTTGAGGAACCAGAAGGTTAGAGTGTTGATTATATCATTTTTGCCAGGGGTTTTAATACCTGTCATGGTTTGCATTTTAATATTTTCCTTTCATGCAATTTTCATTGTTTACATTTGTGATAAGACTAATGCACCTACTTTGTTATTATGACTCTTATTATAAAAAACGATTTTGAGAGACTTTTATTTTGACGACTCAGTTGGACAGGAAGTTGTCAGAACCTTAGTGACAGGAAGTCATTTTGACCGTGATTGCAGTGGAGACAGCTGCCTTTGTCTGCCACTCCTCATTTGCCACATTTTATGTTTCTGTGTTTGTTCAAGCAACGTCGGTAAGTACTTTGTTTTAAATAATTGATCACATTCTAGTTAATTTCATGCTGATAATTCATTAATGTTAATAGGTTCAAAATGCAAAGAAAAAAAAAAGAAGTATTTTCACAATGACATAGCAAACACATGGAGCTTAGCTATAGTAATTAATGTCTAGTCTTTTACTATTTTTGATGTATGTGTTTGTATTTCAGTTTCACAAAAAGAAATTATTCAGTAAAATCACAAGAAAGAATCTACTTCTGTGGAGT
>JAOVVF010000001.1:9202931-9213477 GCA_028565595.1 Duopalatinus emarginatus
ATGCAACTGTTTCTTTTTCCTATTATACACTACATTTCCGGGAATAAACCCCGGCGTAACTGAAACGTCCATGTTTGTTTCCTCCTCTTTTAATTACACAACTAACTAATATAACTGTTTCCTTACCCAGACGGCGTTGACCCGGAGAAGATAGCCGTCAAGCTCCGTCAGTTAGGAGATCACTATGATGAAACGGTCATTCAGCCGCTCATGTGCAGTGTCCAGAAAGCAAGCAGTGACCAGGTGTGTGGGCACGCGCTCATTTGCATACGTCAAGCACTTCCGGTTAACATTAAGCAGTAGCTTCTGAGTATCCTAGCTAATTAGCTTCTGGTGTTAGCTCACTAACTTGTTTACACCCACATTTCAATTATAAGCTAGAAGAAAAATAAAAGTTTAGTTTCAAACTGTGTAATTATTGGTTACTGGTTTTATATAAATATTACTCTAATAAACAGGCCAGACTGAGGAAAAAAAATACAGTTTTTAATGAACAATATGGCAAATTAAAGGGTTTAAGGCATTAAATATGGTTACACTGAAGTGTCTCTGATATGATTTAAGGTTCTGCTGATACTTCTGTAAAAAAAGTCATGTGGTTTTTATTGTCATAATAACTGTCAAACATACAGCGAAGTGAAAGTGAAGGTGACATCTGCTTTTGACCCGTCCATGCAGTGAAACACACGCACGCACACACACACACATGCATGCTAACACACATACTCACACCCTGGGAGGGGGGGTAGAGTTAGGTGTCTTGCTCAAGGGCACTTCAGTTGGGTCTTGTCCGTAGCTGGGCTCAAATCCGGAACCTTCTGGTCACAAGGCTGGTTCCCCAACCACAAGGCCATGCCTGTCCACGTACACCATGTATATACAGTACACAGTGAAACACAAAATGGCGTTCCTTTAGGACCAAGATTCTACATAAACCAGTGCACATGTGCAGCTGACCAAGAAGTTAAAGTAAAAGTGAACTCTTCTGACAACTGTGCAGTGGAATTGACCTCCATATCTGACCCATCTGTACAGTAACACACACATACTCTAGAAATCACACAAAAAAGGGGCAGTGAGCACACTGGGGAGGAGTTGCTCAAGGGCACTTCAGTTGAGTCTTGTTGGTTGTAGGGATCAAACCAGTGGCCTTCTGGTAACAAGGCTGGTTCCGTAACCACAAGTCTACAGCTTCTTAACAATAACTCAAGACAAGTACAGTAAGCACAATAAATATTATTCCTGGGAGAATGCTTGAGTTGTGTGCCGCCCAGAAGTCATAGGGAGATGTTATTTTGGGCTGACCATCTTCCAGCGATGTTCAGTATCAGACAGCAAACACTGATTGCAAAGCAGCTTCACAAAGTAGTAAAGCTGAATTACGACAGAGATTTCAGGTTGTATGAACATTGTATGCCCATTGTATATCCAATAGACATTGTAGCCTTGGAACCTGAAGGGCAAATTCTCATTGGTGCCATGATCACTATGAGCAAGCAGTCAAATGCTGAAATATCAATGTAAGAAGGTTAAACCACAATAATTCATTTATATATTGATATAACATTCACAGTGGATTTTCTTTTAAGTAAACACAATTCCTCACCATTAAGGTCACTACATATTTGCCAAATAAAAAGTATTTGTATCACATTTCATCTTTATGCCATCCTCATTTATTGAGAACATCATGTAAAGCAGTGGTGTGTTTAGTTGTTTTCACCAAAGGGCCTACGTGATTGCAGATTTTCATTCCAGCCAAAAGGCAGCCACACCGCAGAGTCAATCAAAAGCCAAGATCAGCTGATTAAGGTGTGGCATGATTGGAATGAAAAACTGCACCTACTGGACTTTTGCGGATAAGATTAGACACCCCTGATTTAAAGGGGAAATTCAATCTTTATATACATATGCAGTGTGATGTTTGGCTGCATAAGCACTGATTAAAACTAACATGTACATCACATTTATGAATGGATATCCTGTAGTCTATAGCAAATTTGATGGCACCCAGTGCATATTTTTATGACTTTTATCCAAGATTTCCCTGGGCCAAATTTATACTGCAGAAAAAAAACAACAACACTATATTCCAATATTCCAGTGCTCTATAGTCCTAATTATTATTTTCTTTGCTTTCAGACATGACTAGCAATGTAACACAAACTCATTAAGAATAAAAGCACACATGTAAGCTGCTGTTGTCTTTGTTGTCATTTTCAGGCAGGTAAAGTGTTCAGTAACAGTGTGGACTCCCTGTGTAATATGTGGGTCACTGAGAGACCTGAAGTAGTTCGTGAGAAGCATCTCCTGAAAGCCACAATGGCACTATCGCTATACATGAAGAGGAATTGCCCAGACATGACAACATATGTATGGGACACCATTGAAAACATTCTGAACAATCGGCTGGGCAACTGGATCATGGATCAGGGAGGCTGGGTAAGTTTTGTTTGATTGGTTGAGCACCTTGCTTTCACAAAAGGTCTAACAAGCAAAAGGAATTTCATACAAATCGAGTTGTATGAAAAGCTAGGTCAGCTAATCCCACCAGTTGCTCTGATTTCAAAAAGAAAACTGACCTTCAGATAGCGTAAGGTTGTTCCAGTTACTTAAACAGTTCATGGGGTTGCCACATACCATTATCAAGCCGTCACCAAGCACTGTTTTTGTTTAAGTCTGTACCAGTTTTTCTGGCACTTAAAGTGTATATCCACTTTACAATGATTCATCTTTCTGCAGCCAGATAATTAATAGTTAGAGTCCTGATTAATATGGCTCACAGTCCAGCTATAAACCAAGTTCCAACCCTGGTTACTTTTCTTATCACTAGTATATATGCTCTTACCAATCAATTTCACGGTATCGCAGCCTTGCCAATTTTTACTAAGAACAGAAATGTTGAACTTGTTATCTTGAAGTTGAAGTGAAAATGAATAAACTAGAAAGTGTTCTCTGTACAGA
Source organism: Duopalatinus emarginatus (assembly GCA_028565595.1). Taxonomy (NCBI): domain Eukaryota; kingdom Metazoa; phylum Chordata; class Actinopteri; order Siluriformes; family Pimelodidae; genus Duopalatinus; species Duopalatinus emarginatus. The sequence continues at coordinate 9,205,896 of JAOVVF010000001.1, forward strand.
TTGTGACATAAAAGCACTGTGAGTCATGTTTCAAGTACTTCCTCAGAACTAAGAGGGTTTAAACCTGTCCTGTGACTGTTCATCTAGTTATTTTTTTCCACCACACTGTACATATGCAAATACCTTTGCATGCCAGTGTAATTTTTTTGTTAATCCTTACACACGGTTTTACATAATAAATGAATTTCCTTTCCTTCTCAGGAGCGAGTCTCTAGCCAGTGAGGACAAGAACAAGAAGTCATTTCTTCCTCAGGGTTTTTGCCTGTGAAACAAAAGATACAACAGTGGAGATACCAAGATTTCTCAAGGGTTACCCAGGAATGAATGAACTAAAAAAAACACCTATGTATTATAGGTGCGTGACATTAGGTTTTAATGAGTATGTGATTGTGCCATTCTGTTAAATCACCTTTCAAACTACAGACATTTAAACAATGGACTTTTTTATATAGCACAACAATATAGCACAACCAGCACTTGTCATAGAAACTTGAATCATTGGGTGATAGTATTGTTCTTGTTTATACCTAGTAACCTTTTTGAACAAAATAATTGATTAGAATTAAAAAGAATTTAAGAACTACTAATGCACTGCACTGTGCAGACTGGTGCATGACAGTAAGATCATTGTAATTCTAGCATTTTCTGTTTTTTAAGTACATGCTAGAATAAAGAGAATTGGTGAAATAAGTAACAGAAACTTGACATCTTGTGTTTTTCTTTACATTGCCAACTACTTAGCTGAAAAATTAAGCTTTTTCTGGTCTCCCAACAAGATATACACTTACAGACATTTCATCACTGGATTTTTTTCCCTACCTGAAGGGGGCAGCACTGCACTGAATAATCATTTCCTAATGACCACAATAATTTGATATGCACCTCATTCTGCCATAGTGACACTGCTGAAGGTAATGCATGGTATTATATTTAATAGAGGAGAAAGCAGTTTCTTAATGAAGGGGTGAAATTCACTCGAGGAGGAACAATTTATACACACATATACGAATAAATTATTCGTAGTAATTTTACATCTATTTGTAAATTCTACCTAGTTATAGTTTGCATAAATATACTGCTGGCTTGCTTTGATTTGTATTCAAGATTTTATGTTGTCTATAATCATTCTGTGTTTACACGTCACCACTTTCATTTCAACCAGACTGTTTTTCAAAAGGGAAATATTAGTGCATTTAAAAAAATTTGAATATTGTGAAATTTTATGTTTGCTCATAATTTAACAAGGTAAACTCATATTTTATATTCATTACACATACCACTGACATATACAATTTTTTTTAACTTAACTTAACATTCACATTCCGAATATTAAGTCACTGCTGAATGAAAGACAACAACAGAAGCATCTTACCTGGGCTAAGGAAAACTAGACTGTTGCTCAGTGGTCTAAATTCCTTTCATCAGATAAAAAGAAATTTTGCATTTCGTTTAGAAATCAAGGTCTTAGAGTCTGGGCTACACAGAATCCAATGTGTCCCAAGTCCCAAGTGCAATAACATCTGCTTGTGTTGGTCCAAGTCCAAAGTCAACGCAGCTGTCAACAAGGAGATATTAGAGCACTCCCATCTGCTGACAAGCTTTATGGAGATGCTGTTTGCTGACTATGATACGACTGTGTGTGAACCTCATCTATTAGGGTATTGTCTAGAAGAGGATAAAAAAAACCCAACCCAGAAATACAGACAAGCTGAAGGCCACCATCAAAGCAAGCTTCAATAACTTCAGTAACTTCAGCCACACCACACTGATGAAGTAATTTGCGGGAAAGAAACCCTAATCATGTACTAAAAGTATAAATAAATATACTTGTCAGGAGTTTCTGTATTATACATTATACATTTTCTGTTTGATTTTGTGGAATGTTCTAATATTTGATATGCTGGATTTCTGGTTTTCATGAATTATAAGCCATACTGATCAAATGTAAAACAAAAAAGGCTTGAAATATGTCAAATATATAACAAATATAACGCATATGTCAGTTAACCTTTTTGAATTCAATGATGAACTTGATGGATAATTTGACAGAACATTCATCAAAAATATTAACATGATATAGCATAAAGAATGCATAAAAGTCACAAGACATAGTATTATCTGGGCTTAACCATGAGTTATATTAAAAATAAACTTTGACCTGCCCACATACAGCTCTGAGGTTTACAAAGAAACTGGGGGCATCATAGCAAAGCAAAAAAATATATTATTCACATGAAAATAATTCTATACATTTTTTGTATAGAAGTTGAGGAGCTGCCAGAACTCTGACCTCATCATATAGACATTACATAAACCCTAACAGTAAACCTCTTTAAGCAAAAAAAAACCACAACTCACCATGAACTTGCATGCAGTAGTTTGCACAAATGGTTTTTCATGATCCCTTATCAGCCATAGCTGTGGTTTTCTCAGCAGTGCAGTGTTTCAAGATATACATCTTAACATATTTGCACAGATGACCATGACTTGCTTTCTTAGGGGGGGTTTTGATGTAGAAGACATCATAACGAATAGAAAAAAGTTTTTCATCAATTGCAAATATAATTCGACCTCATAGGCAAAAAAATGGTATTGCAAGGAGAGGCTTCTGGTAGGTTAATCATCACAGTATCAGAGTTACTTCTAAAAACAAGTTTGTGACTTTATTAGTACGTGTCAAACCGGAATAATTAATGATTGAGGCTTTCCTGTATGGGCACACTTTTAGGTTCTGTAAAAATCTGTTTACAGCCTTACAGATGTCAAACATTTTGTTGATGGTCTACACTAGCGCATTAGGAGCTTAAGCATGCCTTTAGCAGATACTCGTGCTTCAGAAACCCACATTAATCTTCCTGTGGTAACCACAGGAACCAGACACAGTGAGATGAGTTAAACTTAAATGATAAAAAATCAACATGGTAAAACAGTACTGAAGTCATAATTTATGTTGAAAGTATGCAAAATAGTTAAGACTGGACTAGCATTTAAAATTTGCTCATCCTCATTTGAAAACAGAATCCAAAAATCATACATGTGCATCGTCCCGTCCCTCGTAACTATTAATGCTGCAGTGCCATTCACTTTAAAGAAGATTAAATATGTAAGGCCGTTACCTGGTCAGTGCAAGGCCTGGTGTAGCTACAAGCACTTTAAAGTTGATGTTATAATAAAGTTGCTTGCAAATCTGATTTAAAAGTGAATAAAAATCACAGACAGGCATGATCTACAGATGTCAGTGCTGTACAGCGTGTAGCTTTTCCACCAACACAAGCAACTGTCATATTTAATGGAACGCCACAGATGGTGCATGACAATTTCTGCCCACTGACTATGTATGTATATATTTCCATCCCAACCTCGGACAGGATGACGCTTCATCTGAATGTCCTCATATGAGGTAATACGAGTCAAGTCATCACAGGATCACAAACCTGGATGTCAAATGCAGTTATTTCACTAAAATAATTAACATGGCCCGCTATGTTCAAGGTCTAGCTTAATCAAATGTCATTATTTCGTCTCATCATCCTCTCCGGACACTCCCTTCGTCGGGTGGCTTTACTGGCCAAATAGTTCATTTTCTTGCAGCAGACGTACTGCTCCCAGATCTTGATAAAAGCAGTGCGAAATTTCTTGATGCGGAAGGCATATATGACTGGGTTGACTGCCGAGTTGCCATGACTAAGCAAGATAGCAACATAGATAAATATTTTTGTCTTAGGACTGGGGCAAAACAAAGTGATGCAGTTCAGGATGTGCAAAGGTAACCAGCTGATGGCAAAGAGTAAAAGCACCAGCGCGAGCGACTTTGCCAGTTTGAGCTCTTTTCCATAATATCGTCTGGGATCGGCTTGGCTGGCCGCCTTATTGAGCTGCTTATTGAGCTGCTTGTGGATCATGTAGAAAATCTCAAAGTATATGACAAGCATGAGAATGAGCGGGGGCAGCACCCAGCCAAAAAAGTTGAAGTAGACCATGTACTCCATGCTGATAACGTTCTCGAACGTACAGGTGAAGGTGTCCATAGAGTTGTTTTTTTCAAAGTTCTCCAGGTTGTTCCAGCCAAACATGGGGGTCAAGCCCACAATGAGGGCCACCAGCCAGCACACTATCACTGCTGTCCCGGCTCGCTTGGGTGTCACTACTCGCTTATAGCTAAAGAAGAGGACAGAGAATGAAAAAGTTATGTACTGTATTTAAAGTGGATGAAAATTTGAGTCTTTTGAACAAAATTAATCGTCACAACCCTATCATTGGATGATTGTGAATGTGTATGTCGCAGCTGATCTGTGGCCAGAAGCCAAGGGAACGAAGATGGTCATGCAGTCTGAATGGAAATGCTGGCACACTCGCTTTCATGTCAAACAGATTGACACCAGCTAATTGTGACATCTTTTGGGTTCATGTACAGTACGTGGAAGTGGGTAAATAAAGTGGGTAGATAACACCTCTGCACTTTCTGCATGTGGCTAGCTTTATGCTTCTGACAGGTATAACATGTTACCTTCTTTACTCTCTCCAAGAGAGAGTTTCCTCAAATGCATCAGAAAATAAAGATAATCAATTCATTAATTTTATGATGCTTTTGGGCAACTGGGTCCAGGGCAGATACCAATTTTAAAGGTTAAAAAATATGACTCTGTTTTTTTTTTCAGTCCTTCTGACTAATTACTTCTATCCTATAATAAACATCTCTATCCTCATGGAAGTGACCCATTCACTGGACACTAGGGTTCACTAAATGGTTTGATAATTATGAAAATGATGTGAATTGTATGATATGGCCCTCACAATCACCAGATCTCGACCCAACTGAACAGCTGTTGGAGATTTCGGAGCCATGTGTTACACAGCGTATCCATCACCATTAATGAAAATAAGGCTTGTTTTGGCAGTGGTGTTGATTGATCCAGTACAGTTATGGCAGATTGTGGTTGCCCAACATGTTACTCAGACGCTATATATATATATATATATATATATATATATGTTTCCCCTTTAACTTGTCATCTGTCTGTATGCACACACTCACTTATAAATAAATAGATTCACAGGAAAGAGAACAGGAAACTATTCGCAAAGACTTACGAAAGATTACAAAAATGATAACTGCTTACATTTTATGTAAAAATATCTTTCTCTTCGTTAAGGATGCTATTAGATAGCCAGTTTCATCTCACCACTCTGGTTCGCAAATCTGTTATTGTGGAACCAAATGGAAAATTGCCTTCCATGGGCTCAGGAAAGAATATGAAATCTCAGTATATACAGCAGTACATATACTACTAAAGTCTCAGCCTGAGATACTGGTGATAGTAAAGATAATAACTGATGCTAGAAAAAAGCAAACTTTTAAATTCTGTAATCTTCATGATTCACACATTTTATATACAGAAACAAAGCACAGTAGCCAAAGGGACTTTCTGAGTTCAACAGCACCTTTTCTGTCTCAGGAACTGTGCATGCATTTATTCACAACACAGGAAGCTTCAGTTTATTCTCTTGATGACCCTAAAATTGTATAAAGATTAACAACTTGACTTTCTAACCTTGATTGAGTCATAATTATGAAAGTTATTATATTTATTATGAGTTAATTATGAGTATAATTCAGGACTGAATAATTGAAGCCTAAATTCAATCTAATAACACAATAATCTGTGATTAGAAAGCTTTATAAATTCATCATTTACACTACTCTTCTTGACATGGTCAAGATCGGCCCTCTTGTTACAGGTCTTATTTATCAGTAGTCTATCGTAACAGTGTGTTTATCAGCTCAGTGGTTAAAGCCAGACAGTCATGAGTTCAAATCCCACTTCTGTCATGCTGCCTGTGCTGGGCCCTACATATATGATGTGTGGGACATTAGTCTATATGTGGTGTGTAGGACATGATGTGTTGGACATTAGTCTCTTTTTTGTGGGACACTAACCTATATGCGACGTGCGGTACATTAATCTATATGTAATGTGCGGGAAATTAACCTATATTTGACGTGCAGGAAATTAATCTATGTGAGATCTAGCATAAAGAATGCATAAAAGTCACAAGACATAGTGTTATCTGGGCTTAACCATGAGTTATATTAAAAATAAACCCTGATTTGCCCACATACAGCTCTGAGGTTTACAGAGAAACTGGGGGCATCATAGCAAAGCAAAAAAATATATTATTCACATTAAAATAATTTTATACATTTGCAAAGTTGAGGAGCTGCCAGAACTCTGACCTCATAATACAGACATTACATAAACCCTAACAGTAAACCTCTTTAAGCAAAAAAAACACAACTCACCATGAACTTGCATGCAGTAGTTTGCACAAATGGTTTTTCATGATCCCTTATCAGCCATCTGTAGCTGTGGCTTTCTCAGCAGTGCAGTGTTTTAAGATATACATCTTGACATATTTGCACAGATGACCATGACTGGTTTTATTAGGAGGGGTTTTTGATGTAACCGCAGCAGCGGCTCAAAGACATCTTAACGAATGGAAAATTTCAGCAATTGCAACTATAATTCGACCTCATAGGCAAAAAAAACGGTATTGCAAGGAAGGGCTTCTGGTAGGTTAATCATCACAGTATCAGAATTACTCATAAAAACAATTTTGCGACTTAGTATGTGTCAAACCGGAATAATTAATGATTGAGGTTTTCCTGTATGGGCACACTTTTAAGTTAATCTGTTTACAGCATTACAGATGTCAAACATTTTGTTGATGGTCTACACTAGCGCATTAGGAGCTTAAGCATGCCTTTAGCAGATACTCGTACTTCAGATACCCACATTAATCTTCCTGTGGTAACCACAGGAACCAGACACAGTGAGATGAGTTAAACTTATATATAAAAAACGATAAAGATCAACATGGTAATACAGTTCTGAAGTCATACTTTATGTTAAAAGTATGCAAAATAGTTAAGACTCGACTACCATTTAAAATTTGCTCAAAATCATTCATGTGCATCGTCCCGTCCCCCGTAACTATTAATGCTGCAGTGCCATTCACTTTAAAGGAGATTAAATATATAAGGCCATTACCTGGTCAGTGCAAGGCCTGGTGTAGCTACAAGCACTTTAAAGTTGATGTTATAATAAAGTTGCTTGCAAATCCGATTTAAAAGTGAAAAAAAAAATCACAGACAGTCATGATCTACAGATGTCAGTACTGTACAGCGTGTAGCTTTTCCACTAACACAAGCAACTGTCATATTTAATGGAACTCAAATCCCACTTCTGTCATGCTGCCTGTGCTGGGCCCTACATATATGATGTGTGGGATATTAGTCTATATGTGGTGTGTAGGACATGATGTGCGGGACATTAGTCTCTTTTTTGTGGGACATTAACCTATATGTGACGTGCGGGACATTAACCTATATGTGATATGTGGGACATTAGTCTATATGTGATGTGCAGGACATTAAACTATATGTGACGTGTGGGACATTAGTCTATGTGTGACGTGGGAGACATTAGTCTATATGTGACGTGCGTGACATTAGTCTATATGTGACGTGCGGGACATTAGTCTATATGTGACGTGCGGGACATTAGTCTATATGTGACGTGCG
>JAOVVF010000001.1:9243771-9260433 GCA_028565595.1 Duopalatinus emarginatus
ACTGGGAGTATCCTGGTTCCCGTGGTAGCCCTGCTCAGGACAAACAGCTCTACACCACTCTGGTTCAGGTATTCACTAACATGAAAAAGAGCCCACAAACATGTAGGTTTCAATGAGAGAAGGTATTGGGCCTTAACCAGAAGGTATTGGGCCTTACTCAGACAAATTCATTTAAATTTGCAAATTAAACTATTGAACTATTTATAGTCATAGTTTGGATGACTTTCTGCCAATCGCACTGATTTTGATCTGCTTACTATCATATCTGTTTTTAATAGGAAATGATGGCTGCCTTTGTGAATGAGGGCAAACAGACCAACCGTCCTCGTCTTCTGCTGACAGCTGCTGTCGCTGCTGGCAAGGGTACCATCGACACTGGATACCAGATTGCCCAGATTGGCCAGTTCGTATAGAGTCCTTTAGTTATTTTGACAAAGAATCAACAGATTGTCCTGTAAGTTGACCTCTTTACCTGTCTTTCAAAGGGTTCTGGACTACTTCCATGTCATGACCTATGACTTCCATGGATCTTGGGAGCAGCAGACCGGCGAGAACAGCCCTCTGTACAGTGGACCAGCTGACCAGGGATCTTACATCTACTTCAATGTGGTAAGTGTACCGAAATACCAAAGCCATTAAATATTAATGTCCGATTTATGGTAAGATCTAAATTCCCTCCTTTTCCACTTCAGAACTATGCCATGAACTACTGGCAGAGCAATGGTGCTCCTGCTGAGAAGCTGCTTGTTGGATTCCCCACTTATGGACACACCTTCAAGCTGGCAAGCTCTGGCAACACTGGTGTTGGAGCTCCCACTGCTGGACCTGGACCCGCTGGACCTTACACCAGACAAACTGGATTCTGGGCTTACTATGAGGTAATCTTGTAATCTTTTGATATACTTTGACATTCTATTATACAATCGCAAATGTGCCTTAATATTACATTTTAAACCAATCTTTTCCTTCCAGATCTGTACCTTCCTGTCTCAAGGAGCCACTCAGGCTTGGGATACCCCTCAGGACGTGCCATATGCCTACAACAGCCAGAACGTCTGGGTTGGATATGACAACATCAAGAGCTTCCAGATCAAGGTATCTTCTATTTACATTGGTTCATACTTCTATAGACTGGTGGAAAGTAGTTTTGGACCACACATGGTTTGTATACATTAATGTATGGCTCTGCATGTAGAGTTCACATTGATTCAGTCATTCTTTAAAAAATCTGTCAGATCGACTGGTTGAAGAAAAACAACTTTGGAGGTGCTATGGTGTGGTCCCTAGACCTGGATGACTTCAGTGGCACATTCTGCAACCAGGGCAAATACCCTCTCATCAACACCATCAAGAGTGGCCTAGGAACCGGCCAAAGTGAGTTAAACAAATCTAAATCTTTGCCAGACAAATTAACAAATTTACTGCATTAATAAACACTGTTGCTGCACCTCCTGTACAATTAACCTGGGGTCTCTAACACACACACACAGTTCCATTCATTTAATGGATGCTTGTTCTCATTTAGGTTGCTCAGCTCCTTCCCAGCCTCTACCCCCTGTCACTGCTGCCCCTGCTCCTCCTAGTGGTGGTAGCAGCAGTGGTAGTAGCAGCGGCTCAGCTGGTGGCAGCGGCTTCTGCGCTGGCAAGGCAAATGGAGTTTACCCAGACCCCAGCAACAAGAGCAACTTCTACAACTGCAACAACGGCCAGACCTACGCAGAGCACTGTGCCACTGGCCTGGTCTTTGATGCTAGCTGCTCTTGCTGCAACTGGTCTTAAATACAAGTCTATAAATGTGAGCACCTACAAACTGCTCTTGTCTTAACTGATCTGATTGGTTGTTAGTCAATAATCTATATTCTGAAATAAAGATAAACCAGCAAATAAACTCTACCTCTGGCTTCATTTGTTGAGTCAGGAGAAAAATGTCCAAGTCCAAAACTGCTATAAGTCAGTCAACCCACAAGTATCAGTCTGCAATAACTTTTACAATGACCTATCTCTCCCTCTCTCTCTCTCTCTCTCCATTTATATATATATATATATATATATATATATATATATATATATAAAATAACCTTTTCCTATGTAAATTATATGATTTTTTATTTGAAATGGAATTACAAATGCCAAATAATAATATTTTTATGCTAATGATTCCAAACAAATAATGACATGAAATCAGTATCCAAAACTTAATATAACCAAACACTGTCAGTTGTAACACCATGAATTTGAAACATTCATCCATTTAAGAAATTGGAAACAAAACCAAACAAAATAAGGAAGATAAATAGAAACGTGCATATACATATACATTGTAGATTAAAGGGAAGACTTGACTGTTGGTTTTCAGTAAAAACAATGCAGCATCATTGATGGGAACTGTATCAGAACTTATAACAAATACTTGTTGCCATAAGGACTAAGCAACCATAAGTCCTATCAGAGTGCTTTTATTTGACAATTCATGATATTTTATTTTATTTTTTTAATTCAATTTTTACTTGAACATCATAAAACAAGAATCTGATCATATCTGTTAAAAGCTGTAACTTTTTTCTGTATAGCATTGCTCCTATAGTAACAGCTAATTCATACTGATTTGTGTACTGAAAATGTTCATGAAAAAAATTCCCTCATCACCCTTAATCAGTGTAATCTGTAATTATGGTTACTATAGAAGACCACATGGTATAATAGTAAATCCATGGCAGGCTTGTAGTAGACACATAGTCACTGTCAAATACCTTAGTTACTATTAACTATAATATAAAAACCTGGCAAATTATAGTAGACACATAGCTACAATAAGATACCCAAGTACGTCATGTTGGAATCATGATTAACTATACAGTAACCATGGTTACTATAAACTACCATAAACCATATTAAATTCATTGTTGATTTTCATAAAGGCAAGTCTAATCATTGCTATAATGAAGCTTAGAGACATTTATATTCAACATTTATGGAGTGAGTCTCCAATGTCTGTCCTTTACACAGGTATAGCTGACGTATTTGATTCCTTATGCCAGCAATTCATTACTGTTTCATTATGCATGCTTTATAAGATAAAAAGATAGAGGTTTCTAATCTGACTCCCAGGTTATGGGAATATTTACTGATACTTCATTGTCGGTTTATTAGATGTGACTGTGACTGATTTGTTTCTGATGAGCAGATATTATGTGGGTGATGACGCATCCTTAAAACAGCAGATGCCTTGTAATGTTACTGTGCATCAGGCGATCAAGCATAACCATTCAAACAAAAACCTCGAGCCAACAGCAGCCCTGATATCAGAAATTAAACAGTGTAGATAGTGGATAAGCATCTGTGTAAATCTTCAGTCAGTAATTTTAACTGTATACCTGCAATAAAATGAGCTACATATGCAGGTGTGGATGATAAAATATGATCATAATATTTTACAGTCTGGTGGTGTTTTGGTTTGAGATGACAAAGACATTTGTGTCTTTTATGTCTCTGCGAACATAGCGATCAGTCCTGTGGCATTCCAGATAAGGACCCCAGTCTTCAGTGGGCGAGGTGGTTAATTTGAGCCGCTGTGAGGAGATTTATCAAACTTATCAAATGTATTTATGGGATCTAAAATAGAAAAGTACTGTATACTGTCTAAGATAGAGTAGTACTGTTTCCACGATGCTGACAATAGTGCTCTAATTATCATGAGTCAGTCCTAGAGTTACCACAATGCGTGATACAGTATAATCTATTACTTCTGGAGTACTGTTGCATGCTCATGTTCTAACACACACAAAAAGTTTTACCTGCCACAAGCTTCCACTGGCTTTCATCAATTTCCAGACAGCCACAATTGGGATCCACATGAGGCAGAAGGCAGTCATACACCAGCCCAGAGCAATGCCCCATTGCGGATATTCCACTGAGCCGTATGTAGGGGCAGTGAACGTGTACAGTGACCAGACAAGAATGACCTGCAGGATAAGATGTAAAACATCTGTTCTATCAAGCGAACTCGCCAATCACTCTTAAATGTTAATATTATTAACATTATAATATATATATAATATATATATATTCAAATTGGTTACATATTATACACACAAGAAGAATTGCAGGAGTGATGAAAAACCAGCAAGCCCTCCACCACATCCAGAAGAAGGCGCTTCTGGTCCCAATCATCATTTCAATGTCTTGGATAAACCGGTTTCCACCTGAAAGCAGTATTTCAAGTTTTTATCTACACTGTCCATTTCAAAATCATAAGTGCAGTTAAATGAGGTTACATTTTTATATTAACCATATAAGCAGGTGAGACCGAAGACCTCCAACAATCCAGCGACCAGAAGAATCCATCCAGCACAGAAGGCATCTATCAGATTCACCCAGTATATACCTGCCTTTAAAGACAGAATGTCTCTGAAATGGTTTTCATTTTATATTCAATATTTTCCCATGATAATGTAGAAAGGAAACTGACTTACCCCAGTGACACATGGCAGGCCAAGTAGGAAAAGTATGATACAAATGACTACAGTAACAGGGCCCCGTTTAGACTTTAAGATTTTGGGGTAGGCATCTTGGAGACACGTTGTGATCACCTCTGCCAGACAGAATGCATTTAATAAAAATACAAATGTCATGTCTTAATAGTCTTGTGTTAGGCCTGTGTTGGGTTAGTGCTTCATAGATGTCTATTGCTTTTCATATGCACTGGCGGATACAATCATTAACGTGCATAGGTGGTTGCTATGTATTTTGCATAGGCTCAGTTTTTATGGCACTTTAGTGTACATGTTTTGTAGGGTAAATCTGCAAATTTGCAAACGTAAATAATTTTATTTGTATGTATTCTTGAATGTAAGCAATTTAAACACTTACCTATTCCAGCAAACTGAGAGTCCAGACCAAGAGTTATGAGCATGAAGAAGAACAGGATGGACCACAGAGGAGATATAGGAAGTTTGGCAAGTGCATCAGGGTAAGCAATAAAAGCCAGTCCAAATCCTTTAAATGAGAAAAGAGTAACAACCATATCCTTAGTTTCAGTCAATAGTCAGGAAATGTGACATAAGAAAACGTCCAGTATAAATCCGAATACAATTGTTAAGGTTATTACTATTCATCCAGCCTATATGCCTTAACATTGGAAGTCATTACTAGTTAATAATTAATATAATATAATACTATCATACACATACCAGCCTGTGCAACCTCTGAAACTGGTCTCCCATAGATATGTGCCATGTGTCCAAGGATGGAAAATATGGCAAAGCCAGCAAAGATGCTGGTACAACAGTTCGTGACACACACTATTATAGAGTCTTTGTAGGAGTTGTTATAAAATTTGTTGTAGGAAGCCAGCACTGTTAGACCACCCCATGCAATAGACAGGGAGAAGAATATCTGAGTGGCTGCATCCTTCCAAACCTGTAAGAGTAAGGAAAGCAGACTGAAATAATGCAGACAGGTTGTATGTTGGTCATAAATTATTTTCCAAGCTAGAAAAAAACTGGTGTGAGAAACAGTGTGGTGTAGAGTTTTGAATCTTGCCTCAGCCTCAGTCAGTTTTGTGAGGTTAGACTGGGTGCCAATGTAATATTCAATGCCATCTCTTGCACCCTCCAGAGTAACGCCACGTATTAGCAGGATGAGCAGGACAGCGTATGGAAATGTGGCCGTGAAATACACAACCTTATGGTATACAAACATTAGATTGTTATGGGTCTAATTATTCCATCAATCAGCATCTAGTGCAATACCAGTGATGCAATGCTTCCAATTTGTTTCCAATAGCCAATGCCTTAACCTAGTATATGAACTCAATAATTAAAATCTACATTTGATATTATGCTGTACTTACTTTCCCAGAAGATTTGATGCCTTTGTAAAGAGCAGCAGCAATCAGGATCCAACTGAGTAGCAGGCAGAGGGCCAAGTGCCAGACCACTGGCCCTGTCTCGTTCATACTGCTAGTGCGCTGAAGGACCACGTGGCTAAATGACAGATGATTCAAGGTAACTTTTAAGTCCTTTTCACCACAAAATTTTAATTAAATCTATTGGTAAACCTAGTACGGCACATAAAAAAATGGACATTTTTAGATTTAGACTAACATAATTATAATTATTAGATTAGTTAGAGTCAGTGCAGTACAAGCATGCCTACATTTTAAGTTCAGTAATCAAAATTATTTTTTGTATATATACAATACTGTGCAAAAGTCTAGGCACCTTTTTTTTTTTTTAGCAAAAATTCTGTTATAGATATTTATTTTATGAATTCTTAATTATTGAGTCAGTACAAAAAACATTGTAGGTTTACTTTATCAATAATAATAATAATAATAATAATAATAATAATAATGTTACAAAAAATAATAATAATTGTATGTCTATAAAGAAAGAAACTTAAAAAGAAATTACATACAATAAAAAAAAAACATAATGAAGGCTCCTAAGTCTTTTGCATGGAAAAAGAAGTAAGTGTGACAATCAAACCTCTTACAAGAATTGTGGCAAATTCTCTAAGACACTAAAACTAAACATCTAATTTCCTTATAAAACTTTTCATATTTAAAAAAAGCAAAGCAAATGGTCATCACATAATAGTGATTTCTTTAGTTTACTACTGTTTACTGCACATTGTTGTCTTTTTCTTTTGCACAGTATTTTATATATTTTTTATATATATATATATAGTCATTCATTTCTTTACATTCCTTCTAATTATGGGATTAAACAGAGTGAGAGAATGCAAAAGAGAGAGAGACAGGAAACTCACTCCCAGTACTGCTCGCTTGTGCTTTGTAATGTTGCATTAATCAAGGACACATCAGTACAGTTTGGATTTCCACCCACAAGACTTATGTTGTAGACAGTCCTATTGCAATATTCTGAAAAAAAAGGCAAAGTTTGGACTATCATCAGTGGTAGTAGTTTTTTTAACAGCAGTAGCCCCTTGTAAGCTGTGTGGAGGTGATAAATGTACCTGTGGGAATTCCAATAAGTAGCACATGGCCACATCAACCTGATTAACCTACCCTTTTAAGTGGGTTTAGTATGAGTAGTAAAATTCAAACTATGAGACATGCTTATGTTTACTCATAATAAATTGACATGACATTTCCGAGAAAACAGCTACACCCTGAGTGTTGAACGGAATACTGTAATATGTCAGTAACAGTGGTGAAGATAAGCGCTTGACCTTTAACAGTGTTATTGCAGTCCGTCTCTGACCAGCTTGAGCAATCGCTCCATGGCAACGGGAACTGAAATGATGCAAACATGTAGTAGACACTATATGCGATGATGACGTTGTAGTAGATTGACACAAAAGTGCTAACCACCATCATGGTAATTCCAACACCTGAAAAAGATACAACATCAGGCAATTGAAATATAGGCAGCGTTACTTACATTTGGGGGTTGCATTTGATTCTGTTTTCAGAAGTAAATGAAACAGCCGTAATATTATTAAGTCAAAAGTTTAATTAAAAAAAAAAGAATTATTTTGTCACTTGAATGTACAAGTGGTTGACAAATTAAAGGAAACCCAACATAAAATATTACAGGTCCACCACAAGTCACCAGATCAGCTTCAGTGCATTCAAATCTACTGAAGGTATGTGCACTTCTTGGTGTTTTGATGACGATGATGGTAGTGATCATAATGGTCATGAGGGTGATAATGGTGGTGATCATGATGATGCGACTTCAAAATCAACTGGGTTAGGATCTGTTGACTATTAAGGCTTTAGTACATGATTTACATTAGTGGTAACCAACCCTGTTGATTGACTATAAACATGCCCATCTGATCATCTAATTCTTGCCTAAAGTGTTAAGGCAATAATTTAATTGGTGAGACGGACACGATTATGGTTGGAGCTAAAGTCTTCAGAGAGGTAGACCTCCAGGAACTCTTATGAACTCATTTGTTTTGAGGAAGGTAGTGCAGTCATCCTGGGATTGACCACTGCCATGAGAAACGTTTCATTGTAGGATAAGTGTAATAAGTCAGAAGAGCTTACTTGTACCGATTTGCTGTGATTTTCCACTCTAAGGGAACAAGTTGACTGAATAAATATAAGCTTTTATGGAACTTTCCTTTTATTTGCTATCGGTATATTGATTTAGATTTATAAATGAGATACAGATCAATTAGGTAAAAATATTATCAGTCACTGTTTAAAATATCTTACAGTAAAAGTCCAAATTATTATAATCATTGGTTAGACAGCAAGAGATTACCTACCTTGCAATATTGGCACAGCTTTCCACATGTTAATGGGTCCCTGGCTACAGAACTGTCCAACAGAGCTCTCCATCAGAAAGAGTGGCAGCCCTGCGACTGACAGCATGATCACATAGGGAATGAGGAAGGCTCCTTTAAACAGAGAATTAGGGGAATAATTTGTTTAAGGTGCCTTTGACCCAGCATAACCCCTTTCTCCCAACTGGATGGTACATTTCTGCTTCACAGCTCCAGATCTCCTTTTGTCAATCATTGGCTCGAGTTTCTGAGGGGTTTCACTGTAAATGACCCTTAAAGCATGTGTATAACTGGGTGACTGTGTGTATGGACAGTGCTCTGCAAATCCATCTATCTTACAGCTAGTGTTCCAGTTAAGTTCCAGAGACCCCCCTAAATCCTGAGTTTAACCTCTTAATTAAACTTATTTGCAAATTATGTTACATCACAACCATTAAATGCCTTTGATATGCAAAACGTAAATAACATTCAATAAACCAGAACATCATAACACAACATAATATACTTGAAATGCTTATCAAGCTGTCTTAGACCTCCATGAACGCCAATACCACAGGGGCAGCCATAGGCTTGTTGTTAAAGAACCAGCCTTGTGACTGGAGGGTCCTCAGTTCCATCCCTGCAACTGGCAAGTCTCAACTGAAATGCCCTTGAGCTAGGCATCTAACCCGAAGCTGCTCCACGTGTGCCATGGATTGGGCTGCCCTGGGCACATGTGCTTACTGTTCCCTAGAGTGTCCTCAGTTGTGCGTATGTCTGCCCTGATAAGTCAAATGTGGATGTCAGTACCACTGCACAGTAATCTATGAGTTGTTCACTTTAAGTTTACACACTTTTATTAGGATTCAACAGGTTACTTAAACACAGCATCATGATCCTATGTCATCTACTTGTCATGCTTGATATCACATGCGCTCATAAGTAGCTGATGTCCAGTCATACGGGTGTCTATATGGGTGTTACTATTATGAGTAATTGTAATGATAAGTCTAATGGCATCTGATGACTTATTATTTGATGACAGCTTAGGGTTAGTTCTCTTAAGGTCAATTCTCTTAGGGTCAATTCTAAAATATACATATATCCATCACAACGTTTAATTCGAACTACTCATAGAAACTGCACTGTACTTCATCTTCTGACAGTATGTTGCATCAGATATGTGTATCACATGGAGAGAAAGTCTATATTTTGAAGCAGGGTTCAAGTAAAGTGTAATTTAAAAGGTTCCAATGGGTCATAATGGATGAAGTATGGGCATAATGGAAAGAGTTTAAAAGGGTATTTGATAAACTGGTAACATGTAAAGTGTATTTACAGTCCACAAATTAAGCAATGTATTAATACATAAATTGATTATAATAAATAATTAATTGCACATCGGAAATAGGGTAAAATAAGGTAATAATAAATCTTGTCTGTTAACAGATTCTGGGTGATATATGATCAGCCATTCATTAAAGACATCATCTTAACTTAAATTTACTTAGTATAAATATCATGACACAGTATTAATAACCATCATAGACATTGTAAAAAATTAAACCATAAACAGAAAAACGCATGTTTTGCCTCCATTTGAATAAAGCAACGTTGCAATTTAATACACCATTCTTAGGAATTCGCTTCTTTTTTTAAGTATTTCTTTTACAATGGCCATGGTCACATCCAAAATGATTAGGCACATTTTCACAGGGCTCACTGAAAATAAACCTGATGTAAATCACATGGACTTCGCACTATGTTCTTCATTACAGTTCAACAGCGGAGAACAGAATTTATGCTAAGAAACACTGCTTACTGATTAGTCACATCCTACATTCATTCTGATGAGTTCGGCCTCTTCCAACAGGACAATTGTAAAGACACCAGGTGTTAGTTAGAGTAAACTCATCCGAGTTTGAGATCTTGTCATTCCCACTTAAGTCGCCGGATCTCAATATTAACAAACATATCTGGAATGTCATGCAATGCCCTGTGGAACACAGAATTCCTACACCTCGGAATACAACAGACTTGTGGACTGTTCTGCAGGAAGTAAGGTATTCATTGCTTAAAAAATATATCCACAAGCTCGTGGAGTCCATGCCCCATGGAAGACCTGATATACCGGTGTACGAGTTCGTCTGGCACTTGTGAATATATGGGTTTGAATGGTTTGATTAAAGTATACTAAATGTAAGTGAAACGTTAATACATAACTGTTACCCTTATAAATGGCTACTGATATATCACTCAGTGGCTGTTAATGTATACACTAATCTAAGAATTGGTATATAGCAAAGCGTTACAGTACATTTTGATTAAACTTTGCTCACTCACCGCCTCCATGTTTATATGCCAGGTATGGAAATCTCCACACATTCCCAAGTCCGACTGCATATCCAATCATAGACAACAGATATTCTCTCTTATTGCTCCAGTTCCCTCTGTCTGTGTTTTCATCCTGGCTTCCAACATTGGGGTCTGCATTCCTACCTGCATTGTTTTCCTGAAACAGTAAAACAAATTATAGACATATAATGGATTAACACACACAATACAACAATATCACTGAACATGTGATGAAACGCATATAAATTTCAAGGCAAGATATTGTACCTTTAAATATCAACTGTTAGGACACTTAATAGCTTTTACCTGTTCGTCCGAAATGCGGTTTTTGAGCACTATATGCGTGAGGTTGTGTTCCCTCATACTGGAAAGCAGCACACAGTAACAATGAACATGAATGGGACTGTAAACACTATATTGAAGCCATGTCATTTTTATAACCACAACTCCTCCCTCTTAAGGCATATACTCAGTTAGGCGGTATATAACAACACATTACACATCAGGGAAATTATTTAACCATTTCTATAACTTAACAAGTTGACATACTACTTCATGATTTCTTTTTCTCTGCAATGTTAATAAGAAGTCAATTATAATCAAATAGGTTATATACAGTACATATTGCAGTAAATACACTAATATATAGTACATTGCATGGCTATACTGCTTAAAAGTTTATAAAATTTATATAACAATTGATTATATATAACACTTGACCTGCAGATTCATTCTTCATACCATCTCAGTTATAAATCATTACAACTTTTCCATAATTATATTGTAAAAAAAACCAAATCAGTTAACTGTGGGGATGACTAATCAGACGTGAAGTGTGTTTTTCCACAGCTAATTATAGTGCTCATACAGTACATGCATAAAAACCACTTTGTGACAGTGTTATGTGAGTTTGACAAAGTGAGTTTGAGTCAAACCTGGTATCATGGTGGGTAGGTAAAGCTATTATTAGAGTAATTTGCAGCGTTGGAAAAACATAATTAACTCTCAGTGACATAAGAAAACAGACAACTGGTGCTTGTGTGTATAAGACAACTGCCAATATTAAATATACATTGACATTCTCTTAACTAACTTGTACACCAGTTAGGTTAAAAAGCAATTTGACATCAGGACAAAGTCACTGATTTCTTGCTTTACCATAATGAACACTGACAGTACAGAATCTACAGAAAATCCCAGGTTTAATATAGAACAACTCTTATTGCAGGCTAATTTAAAAGTACCCTTTAGTGTATTAAATAAAAACATAAAATGTAGTCTTGCCCCAGAAGATTTTTACATGTGAAGAACTGAACTTTATGCCTGATGTGTCTCTAATCCTCTGTGGCATGGTCTCTTATTATGCTCATGACAAGGTGTTATTAAGGAATTTACTATGGACAAATGACCTGAAACGCTGTCAACATCAAATCCAAAATGCTGACTGACTAATATATGACGCATTTTGTTTGACTAACACTCAGCAAAGAGTAAAATTCCCCCTTTAGACACCAACAATACTGATAAGTATCCATTGTCAGTCAGTCATTCTCTTATCTCCTTCATCTGTCAGGGTTGTGGTTGTGGAATAATTGGGTGCAAGGCAGAAATACCTTCAGGACAGGGCACCAATACACTATAGCATATCACTCACGAACACACACACACACACACACATTCGCTCACAGATTTACATCTAGGAACCCGGCAAAAACCTACTATCCATTGTGCAATTTTACATTCTTCAGCCTGCAGCTGAGTGACTATGTGCAAATCACCAAATTCCTTCATTTTGCTTCATCCCTTGGTCAGTTTTCCAAGTAATATCTTACTTTTCACTGTTGAGATAATTATTACACAGTTTATGACAAACAGGTCCGGTGAACCTTCACCATTTAGAACACACAACCTGAGAAGCCTGAACAAATCCTTGACCACAAACCCCACTGAACACCTCTATGATCAATAGGAACACCAAATATACACCAAGACTTCTTACCGGACATCAGCGCCCGACGTCTTGTGGATAAACAGGCAAAGATCCACCGCCAGTTACAAAGTCTAAACAAACACCTTCTTAGAAGAGCAGCAAAGAGAGAATATGGCAGTATTAATGCCTATGGTTTTAAAATGGGATGTTCAACAGTTCAGGGTCCACATACTTTTGGCCATATAGTGTAGCACAGCGGTTCTAAAATATGGGCCACAAATGTTGGAGCATTGCTGACTAAAAGTAAAGCCAAATTCTTTCAAGTACCATGTGACAACAGCATTATTCATAGCTGAGAGGAACAAACATGCACTACTACTGTATACAGTGATATGGTCTCACTACCCCAGAGCCATACGTCTGGGGATATCCTTGAACAGCACAATCATCAGCAAAACACAACACATGAAATTTGTGCACGAGAGCTTGGAACCAGGGATGGCCTCTGAAGAAAAGGGATAAATTCAATGTAGAGATGTTGTCATGCCATGACCATTACTTGAATATTTACAAGCATTCTTGATGCCCATGCATCAGACCTAAATATAAGGCTTGCCAACTGGCAAAGATCTTTCATGCCTGGGTATGAAGGTGAATAGTTTCTTGAGACGTGGTAGGGACATACTGACATACTGACATAGCAAGCAGGCATTTTTATTCTGTAGAGTACCATGCATCAAACATGTCTTAGTTAAGTATCATTACTGTCTATAGAATCAGATGGGGAGATTTTGTAAAGAGTAAGGCAAAAAAGACAGTAATAAAGGAAACCTTCATCTGAAAAGGTTATATAAAGCAGTATGACTCTCACAAGGTCAAGGAACAAGGGCAGATCAGTTTTTTGTGAATAGTCTCTCCATTTTAGCCTGTCACCCTGTTTGTCGAGCTCCACCTCTGTGAGAACTTTAGCTCCAACCATAACTGTGCACACCTGATGATCAAAGACTAGGCAATGATTAAATGATCAGGTGGGCATGATTATGGTCGGAGGTAAAGTCAGGGAGGTAGATCTCCTGGATCAGGGTTTGTGACTTGTGTAGACTGTTGTTATTTTAAGGGCAGAAAGGTTCTACCACAAGGGGCAGCAGTGGCCTCCAAGTACATGTGCTTGCTAAACTGTGGTCCTGGGGCACAACTGTTCTGTATGTCCCACAATTTTTTAGTCTTTACATTATCAGTCTTGTAATTTGTTTCTGGTTAACTGGTGGAAACGTAACTTCTTTAATTGTTTTAACAGCACCTTGGTTGGATTTATAGTTTATTTCAGTATAGTATATGCCTTTTCATTAGCCATAACCAGACTAATTTGACCAGAAGGTGGAGCCAGATTTCCTTTTTAACATTTAGGTATTACATGACACTTTTTTTTTGTCTAGTTTGGTTTCTGACTTGGTGTTTCCCTCATGCTTCAGTCTCTGACTGTTGTGGTCTTTAGAAAACTGTGGTCAGTGAACAGGTCAGTTTTTCTTATTAAAAAATATTTATTACTTTTGTTGACTCAGTGGTTTTGTTGACTCAGACTGGTTACTCAGTTCACCAGACATGTCCAGACCACAGTGTCCTTACCTGCTGCGTACATTACATAACAAACATTACTTTAAGTTATTCTTAAGAGCGACATGTTCAGAAAGTAGAAAAAGTAACTCATCATGTCTTTTCAATTTGCTTTGACTTCAAAACATGCAGATATATGCACACATACAAATATCATTGTACACATTTAGCTATAATGTAATGCATACTATTCAGCATACACCCACAAATCAGCCCAAAACACATGCACCCACAATACACACGTATCACCACAAACCCCTTTTTTTGGTGCAGCACAACATACGCAGTATCAGATTTCAGTAAAACAGTAAGAACTAAGAGTAAACAGTGAGAAATATTTGACTATTTGGTGGAGTAATTCCAAAAAAGACAAACAAAAGAGAAATGCATGGGACTGCCTTTTAATGCCCCGTTGGAGCTGTTACAGAGCGATGTCCGAGGCAAGGCGGAGACACATAGCCGAGTCAGATGGGACATCTCTACGTGTGATCTTATTGCCTTCCAAACGCAGGACCTTTAGCTTGGAGAAGTTGATTACATCCACAACAGTGCAGAAACTGCCCATGGAAAACTCTGTTTGATTAAGCAGAGACATGAGAATCAGATTATTTTTGCATTTGAGTTATCCAAAGTCAAACAGTTATGGGCAACTTTTCTATGTGAAATGGTAGAAAGAGTGATTGATATAAAGCTTGATATACTGTATATAGTAGAGACCTACAGACCTAGTTCAGGAATTACAGAACCAACTCAAAACATGGACCTTATAGAAATAACCCCAAAACGATCATACCTTTGATTTGGTTGGCTTGTAGATAGAGATGTTCAAGGCTGGTGCTCACTGTTGGAATCCTTTCCAGTTTGTTAAAAGAGAGGTCCAGTTCTACCAGACCACTTACATTAAAAGTGTTTGGTGGAATACCCTTATCTGTTAGGGCATTGTGGGACAAGCGCACATACTGTAGGTTGGTAAACTGGTTAAAGAAGTTGCCAGGGATGGCATTAATAGTGTTGTAGCTCAAATAGAGCTGGTGAAGCATGGCAGACAGGCCATCAGGAACGGTCTTTAACTGGTTTCTGCTCACATCGAGCAGGGTGAGAGACTTCAGTCCCTTCAAAGTGCTGCCCATGTCCTGGATTACATTGTGGTTCAGTAGCAAGGTGGTCAGGTTCTCCATGCCTTCAAAAGCTTCGGGCAACACTTTGTCAATTTTGTTGTGGTTGAGGTGCAAGTCACGTAAAGAGTGAGGAAGGTTAGACGGCACCTCAGTTAGGTTGTTGCCACTCAAATACAGACGCTTCAGGTTCACCAGACTGGCAAAGGCCCTTTTTCCGATCTGGGAAATTTGGTTTTCGTGAAGCATGACCCACACTAAGTTAGTGCCATTTTTAAAGGCTTCATCTGAGACTGTAGTTATGAGGTTATGCTGAAGATAGATATATTTCATGCGAGAGGGAATGTATGGCATCTGGTTTATGCCACGGTTGTTACAGTACATGGCAATAGGGAAGGTTGGAGGACAGTCACACTCAGCTGGACAGTCTCCTCCGGTGTTGTCAGGCTCCATAATGGCCAAGGGTCGCATGCGATATATCCAAGACAGTTGGTCAACCCCATTGGGTAAAGCAAGGTGCAGGAATCCTGCCATCATTAGAAGAAAAGCTGGGTGCATCATCATGAAAAATGTACGACACCCAGGAACTAGAGGGAAAAAGCACATGTTCACCTTTATACCTATTCCAATGAGTCAAGAAAAATTCTATAAAAGACATAAAAATAGTTAAAATAAAACATGCACAAGATATAATAAACCAATAGAGTTCAATGTGAGTGTAAATTAAGTCTAAAACAGTACAAGCTAAAAACAAAGAAACACTATGCCTCCCTACAGCATTTCTTTATGAATTATTTAAATAAAAATCCACAAAATACACATCATGCTAATTACAGAATATCTCTGACTTCAAGCAACAACAAGAACACAAGACGTCGAGTCCATGAGTGTAAAGTCTCCTTTGAGTCAAATCCACAAAAGAGGGTAGGAAATGAGGCCCTAATACAGATGAGTGACAAAAACGTAAAACACTGCAATTTTACAATTTCCTTCTAACATATTACAGACTACATAGGAACACACCTACCTGGTTAAATTAATTGCACTCCCTCCTTCTAGCCCACTCTGTTAGCGACCCACTGTAACACTGTGACTTTGCCAAAAACTTTGTAAATACACCCTCTCCCTTTCAAGGTTTTGTCCTCCACCCCCCTCTAAAATTCCTGAAGCCCCCCTCCCAAGCCCTGCCCAATAATTGCACACTTCTGTCTCCATCCTTAGTCCACGCAGTGGGGTGGTTTAGTCTTGCTCAGTTGCAACTGCTGAACGTCTATGTGATATAGTGACAGCTCTTCTGCCTCATTACAGAATGAATAGACCTTGCGAAGGAACTGTCCCTGTTACTACACGGTTGCGGAAGAATCATTTCCAAAGTTTGATCCCATCCAAGCTACCAAGGACATTTTA
>JAOVVF010000001.1:9260533-9274362 GCA_028565595.1 Duopalatinus emarginatus
ACTGTCCCTGTTACTACACGGTTGCGGAAGAATCATTTCCAAAGTTTGATCCCATCCAAGCTACCAAGGACATTTTAATAAAAAAGTTTTGAAAAAAGTTTGTTATCTGTCATACATTTATAAAGAGGTGTTTATCATACAATGTGTTAAAGCATGATTATTCTTCAAGTATTTTCTTGGCTAGTAAAAACTTTTAAAAAGTGTTCTCTTAAAAAGTATGTCTGATTTGCCATGTGCCTCTTTAATCCCCTTGTCCTGTCTGTCCTGCTGAGGAAAGCCTCATCTGTCTCTGCCCTCAGCGACCTCTTTAAAGCCTGACTGGAGCTGATAAGCAAATCCATGAAGGCAGGGAAGCTGGGATTTTGACAGAAGATATTTCCCTGCAGGTTCTTCAGGGCATGAATTCACATTTTTTGAGAGATGTAAAGGCGAATCAAAGCATATTTATGCATGCATAATACACATAGCCACACATACAACATAGAAGGGCTGAAGTATCATCAGTCAACAAATGAATTAAACATAAAATCATTTGTATAGAGGTCATCAGAGTCAAGACAAAAATAAATATATAAAACATATAGTAGAATAGTAGACCGAGAAGTCTGCAAATCTCTTATACATAATTATTGTGTGAATGCCACAAATCATCAATTTTTTATAAGAATAACAACATGCTGGCAGCCTAATGAAGACAAATGCAGTAACTACGGTATTATCCACATAGTATAATAGAATTGTTGGCACATGACACATGGTGTTAGTGAAAAACAGTGAGGTCCATGATTGTTTACCGACAATGTTTAGTCATATCATTAAAAAAACGATTATGAATTTGTAATCATTCTTTAATCACTTCTCAGCACTACTCATCAGATAATTCATTATTAAGCTTAATGTTAACATATTACATTTTAAATAGGCTTCATGACACTAGTTATGTGGTTCCTGAAGATGAATGAATACATGTTTAGATTCTGAGTGTCTACACTATAGACCAACTGCAAGTGCCACAATCAGATTATCAAGATGTCTCCAAATATTGCAATACTGATTTTGTACTTATTGGCCACATTCACTAAAATTTATATTACATAAGCCAATTAATGGGAGATGGCAACAAAGTAATATTACAGAACAGTGACGAAATTCATCCTCTGGCTTCCACATTTTAATGGCCCCTCATGCAGGTACTGATGTCCCACTCCCATATGGAGTCAATACCAACATCAGGAAACGCTTTATTTTCATGCTGCTTTGTGCCTTTGGACCATACACGCTCTCCAGGTGCAAGCGTTTTAAATGATGTGTGGTTTTTGCCATGTGTCGTAGCTGTACATGAATCATAGCCGTCCAGCAACAATGGGACAAGTAATCAGCAGACAAGATGTCTGTAAGAATTCAGGACTGACTAAAGCAGCATTTACTGTTCCTATATTAAGCATGAGTTGGCTCATATGTTAGTATTTTAGCCTACTTTTTTGAAACGTCTATTATTGTCATTTAGTATTATTGGTATATAAATAAGGATTTTTCTCAATATTTTATAATATAAACAGCATATAGATAACAAAATGTACCTATTTGATAAATAAATAGTTTTATTATAAATATGATAAACAAAATGAGAATGGCTTTGGAGTGGTTTGTTGCTGCCTCATGGCTCCAGGGTTCAAAGACTGAGTGTGAGCTTGACGTACTGAGTGTGCACATTCTCACACATTTGTAAAGATGCATTTCTTCTGGGTTTTCCTACGAGTTCCTAAAAAGACATGCCGGTAAGCAGTGAGTCTAAATTGCATTGGTGTGAAAGAGCGTGCAAATATGTGTGTGCATTTCCACCTTGTGTACAGAGTTATTTTTATCGGCTTCAGATCTTCCCTAACTAGAATAAAGTAGGTAATGATGATTGAAAAATGAATGAATGAATGAATAAAGGTAGACTTCATAAAGGTGATGGAGAAAATGACAACACTATAATAGGGAAATCTGGGCTGTTAATCATCGTCATTAAAGATAAGGAAAAATTTGCAACAGGCCGGTGTCATATACCGGAACGCAAATCAGGTCAGAGGGTTTTCACAATTTCTCATTGTGTCATTGGCATGTAGCTCTGCAAAATTATGGCATCGGCATGTGGTCCTACCAGAATTGCCTGATAGTTAACTAAAGCACACTGTCCTACATATTCACTCTGTGTTTACATATTTGACGTTAAATATGAGTCATGACTACAGGTCATGCTCTGGTGCCCCAATTTTATAGATATAATTATAATTACATAATAAAAGAAGAGGGCCTGGAACTGGACCAGTTTTATTATGTAACGCTTTTTGTTCTCATGAACACGGACAACTGTGGCGCTTGGTTCTTCGAAATGGATGAGTTATATAATAAACATGCAAACGGTCTAAACCTGCTCAAGTTAAAGCTCATGCTCATTACATATAGTTAAGCACTCACAAATCAGGACTGTCCCCAGGGGCCAGTAAACGCTGCTCACATGTTGACTGCATAGTTGTAATGTGTACCTTTGACCCCTAAAAGAGCACCGTAGGAGTCCCAACACAAAACACATGTCTGCATTCAGATGCCATGTCAGCACACATGCACATTCAAACACTTTTTGAATAGTGTTTTTCCACTGAGGTAATGCTAAAGCTACATTATTTGAAATTATATATAAAGACGGTAAAATAAAGTCTAAAAAAGTATAAAATATTTCCCACAGCTGTATTTAAACAAAGCCGAGTTGCCTAGTGCTGCTCAATCAAGCATATACATTCCCTTCTGAGCTGGGTATACACTTCCTCCCTGCGCATATGGCAATCATTATGATCCCATCAAAATCACTTCATTCTTTTCCCAAAACATTAAAAAGGCAAACGATAGATCAGAAACATGTGAGCAAAAAAAGGACGGAAAATCCAGTGTAAGA
This sequence comes from Duopalatinus emarginatus, assembly GCA_028565595.1. Lineage (NCBI taxonomy): Eukaryota > Metazoa > Chordata > Actinopteri > Siluriformes > Pimelodidae > Duopalatinus > Duopalatinus emarginatus. Next base: position 9,263,472 of record JAOVVF010000001.1, read on the forward strand.
CAGTTGATAATCAAACACATACAGTATGCAGTAAAATTGAGTTTAATAAGCCTTAAATAAGCCTCCTGCTGGAGGTTTGGTGTATAGGGCGCCCTCTAGTTCTCACACATGGGAGAATCTCTGAGACATAAGCGATTGAAATGCTTAAAGTACATGTCTATCCTGCAGAACATGAGGTTAAAGTAATCTTACTGAAGATATTTCTGCAGAAAAGACTGCATCTTTGTTTTATATCTATATATTAGAATCATTAAACTAAAGGTTTATGCCGTTACTAGCAATTATATATACTGTATTCAGTGACTGGAATGAATTATTGAGGAAACAGTGCATGAAACAGACAGAGATTTAAGCCAGGATTGGCAGATTAATGAGTTTTCAACTGCATTTCAGACTGACAGTTATCGACAAGGGCAAATAAGAAATCTGAATGAGTATATTTTCTCTCAAACCTCCGGTGTCTAAAGCCACACGTTTCCTTATATGACTAAATGCTCTTGTGTTCTTGTATTGGAAGAGCAGACGAGAGCAAGATGAGTCAAATCCCATGTCTGCTGAGCACAGAGTAACAGAGTAACACCTACCACTTTCAACCAGGCTGTGTGTGGCTTGGCTTTACACACAGAGTCAACCACAAACCTTCCACACAGCGCTCCATCACAGCCAGCCAGAGGAAAATGAAACGCTCATCTAACCTGCATGTATCCAACAAACAGGATGCTCTGCTGTACGGTGCATATGCATACTGCAAAGTGCATGCAGAATTGTGGTGTGTATATGACATGGATGTAAAGGATCGTATGGCATCGTGTGTGTTTTGTTTTTTTGTTGCTGGGTAAGTCTGATACAGACTCGATGTTATGATATGAGAATAAGCATGCGTAGTGGAAAATTAGGAGCACATGGTTACAGAGGGGTGCTGCAATACCATGGGTTTCATTTTTGCAAGCTTAATCAGCGGTGGCTTAATCTTCCACATGCTGTTCATCAGCAAGACACATTCTGTGTCAGTTTTATTCCAAGAACTGCTGTTTATGCTTTTGTGCTGAGATTTTCACGACATGCTGTTTCTTGAAGAAGACCTGCTGCATAAAATGCACATTGGCAAAAAGAAAAAGAAATATATCTCATGAATACCTGTCTAGGATCTTGTTATAAAAATACAAAACAATGCCTCATGTGAGGTTAAAGGCCTATTAATTGAAATTAATTATGAATAAATAAATAAACAAGAACATTTCCTCCTAGTCACATTTCCTCCCAGTATACATTCATGGAGAGAACCTCCAAAATCACTGCATGGTTAATTTCCTCCTGTTTTCATGGAAAAGAAATTAGACTGCCAGACTGCTGTGCTCTGGGAGGAATGGCATGTGCTACCTTTTCACAACCACTTTGCCTCAGACAAAACGTAATACTTTCAGGACTGAATTGGTATTTTCTAGAAATCATGTGTCGAGACGAGATGAAAGAACAAAGAGACAATGAATCTCTCTTTATCTGCATTTTTTCCAACATACATGGGTTAATATGAGTGAATGGCTCCCAATTCCGAAAAATGTGCCCTATGTACCAGGCCCAAACCCCAAAGAGACCTCCAGCAGGTTTCAAAATCACAAAGCCAGTGCAGCTAATCTAAAGGTTCCCATGGTGCGTTTGTCACCGCAACCCAGTTCTGCGTTCAGACAATTACAAAGGTGCTCTTTTGTCTCACACTGACAGACTGAGTCATACCTTCAGAGACCTGTCTGAGTGCCCCTATTAACCACACGGGGTGGGCCCTAGACTGTGCCCTCTGCCACTAAAGAACTGGTTAACATCAGTTGTTCTGTGTGACACATTTCTGTCTACCCAGAACCCCAGAACACAGACGGTAATAAAGGTGTTTCTTTCCATAGCATCATGCATGTTTTTAGACATTTTTTAAAAGATGCCTTTCTCTGCTGGCTAATAGCACCTCCCACCCAGTGAGACCCAATTTATATTATGCCTCCACTTGCTATATAAGCCCACTGCAACTGTCCACCCTACTGGCACGAAGGAAAATCAGTAACATAATCTGTGCCTTTGGCTTATGGACCACTGTTAGCAAAAAAGACTGTAATGCTAAACACCAAGGACATGCATGCTGGCAGACTTCATGCAGTGAAACCACTGCCGTGAAGCCTGGTCTGAATAGAGGATGAAAACAGAGAACAGTTTTTTGAGGTCCAAATCTCCCCTCAGCCCTAGGACCCATTTCACCTCAATTTTGTTCTCGGGTTGTAGGCAGGCCATAATCACAGCAGTCAATATGGGGATAAACTCGCCTAATATCCAAGTGGAGACCCAGAGACCATGCATCTACCGATCCAATCCAAACTATGTAATAGCTCAGTAAGGCTTCTTCAACCTGCCTGGCTGATCTACAGGGTCCTTATTGAGTAATTCTGGGCTAGTGCTGAAGCAAACTAGGAAAACTGATCTTCTGAAGTTTGGATACTCGGGTTGGTCTTTGAGTTATACACTATCTTCTTATGCCTATGTTACATTGTTCTTTAATCAGCTGGGCAAAAGACTTGGTAATTCAAATGCAAACTTGTCTTGTATGCTTTGTTGCCACAAACTGATCCCATCATCCAGTTTGTGAATCAGGCAACTGACCCTCATAGCATTCACTACTGCTCAAATAGTGAAGCCACAGGGGGCTCCTTTGTATAAACAAAGGATGGACCACTGGTTGGTGAATATCACTATGGTCTAAAGATAGACCCAGCTCCTACTTTGGCACTTTCTGAAAATACTTTGTCATGTCACCATGTGACATTTTTTTAATATTCTCAGCATGCACATGTATGCATAGTGGTGACCCAGTGTTTAAGATTGGAAGTCTGCCACTGTCCTCAGGTGAGACTTATCTGCTTAACTCTCATCTGTGTAGATATACCCTGTCTTAGTCCCATCTCTGGAACAGAAAGCAGGAGTTAGCCTGAGGTGGAGACCTGAATATGAGTGACATCACCAATAACAGCATTGGATATACTGGATATATTACCTTGCTATAAAGCATCACATCACAATTCCGAAATTATCAAGCAGTATATGATTATTATGGTCTGCTACTGTAATAACACATCCAAAGCAACATTTTAGAGTATAGAAACCCAATACTTTCAGTGCCTTAACCTACAGCCAAAATAACACACCTTGTTATAATCAAAACAGACTCACCGGCAGTGACATTCACTGCCCGAGAAGAAAAGAAAAACACATCTGGTTGAACTTGTCTATAATTCTGGTTAAAGTTCACCAATCCAGGTAGGAATTAATTTTCAATTGAAATTTTATTAAACGCTTGACTTCATTCATTGTATCCTCTGGCTATTAGTAGTGGCTAACAGGACTGTGATGGCTAGCTGTGTATACACAATGTTTACGAAACATCTTAAAGTAGGCCTATAGAAAACTCTTATTTTTTTCTTAACATGGGGCCAATGCAGTCATGCCCCAGAGTTCATTATTGAAAGCACATTACACAACTATTCTGAACTGATTATTTGGATGGCAGGCCGGCCTTCATGCTCAACAAATGAAGACTGCTATGAAAAGTACTGGACTTTACATAATAGGTACATAACCAATACATTTATTGCTTGTTACTTGTTAATTATTGATCATATTGTGACCTCTGGGGGGGCCCCACCGGCCCCTAATGTTGAGACACCCTTAAAGTTTCCTAAATGCTTTGGTTAAAATTGCAAGCAAATCCAGCAACTTCATTTATTATTCTATATATTAGTATAATATTGTCTTTTCTTTTCTAATATTGTTATTTTCTTTATTGGTATGCACTATTATTGTAATGTATTGTTATATAGATTAAACAGGCTAAAAGTCTCTATCATAGATTATTTATTAAGTCATTTGTATTGATTTACTGGCACATTAGAATGTTGTCATGTTGCATAAACCGTATGTGTATATAAAAAAAATGGGTATAAATCATCTAAATTGTTCATGTGCACAGAACAATCCTTGACATTAAACAGTCAGCTAAGGATTTGTCATAAGCTTTGACTTATTTTATGATTAAAAACAGATTTCAGATGTTCAGTATAGTGCAGATTCAATCTTGGAAATCATTTTTTAAAATCATTCCTATTCCTATTTATCGTTTACACTTAATGTACAGACTTCATCTAGCTGCAAGTCTGCCTCGTGATGACCTAACAAGTTTCAGACCTCCTCAAAACCACATTGAATAAATATTGTTGCTTTGGAAGGAAAGTCTAAAAGCTGTTTTGGACTGCAGATGAAAAACTTCATCATAACTGAACTTTCCCAGTTTGAATACATCACTGAAACTTGCTTCAGCTCTTTACAAATAGAGAATTTCTACATTTTAGATTTCTGTGTTTATGCCAGAAGAAACGAAGTTAGATTAAATATGTTAAAACTGATGAATAAATAAATAAAACAAACCTTAAATAGTGGCAGTGTATCTGATTTAAACTGAATATATGCACTGCATTATCCATAAATCCCTCAAAAAACATGGTCTGTTAGGTCAAAAACAAAGCTCTAGTGTATTTATTATTGTTCATTAATATGTATAAGGGGCACTCGGACCACTTTAGACTTTTATCTCAAAGCTCTGTATTATCTTCATACTGAAGAGGATTTTACAGCTAAACCACACACACATGCACACATACACATAAAGGGTCTGTTTGGCTCCCCAGGTCCACTCCAGCTGTAGCCCTGAGCAAAACTACTGTGCATGGGTGTATGTGGGGAAAGCAGAACACACAGTACACACAGACTTTCTCTCTCCATTCCTTTCTGCTCCAGTCATGGTTTTAGCCAATGCCAGCATTTGCAGATTTCCAGCCCTTGTAATATATTCCTCTTAGGGATGGTGTAGAAACAGTGAAATTGGAGTTTTATTGAGAAAGAGGCATTTCTAAGTGTGTTTTTAATGATGACTAGCACTGAGCTTCCTGCATTACCACAGTCAGTGAATAATGGTACGTCTGCAAACGTCTCCGACAGGTGGACATGATGTGTGCTGACGAGTTACACCCATTTATGTCCTGCATTCATTTTGATTTCGTTTTGGTCTCTTCCAACAGGACAATGCACCACCACACACGTTTAGAGACACCAAATCATGGTTAGAGGAACACTCGTCTGAGTTTGGGGCTTTGCCTTTCACACCAGAGTCACCAGATCTCAAACACATCTGGAATGCTGCACAATACACTGTGGAACACAGAAATCCTACACCTCAGAATACACCAGAATTGTGGACCGTTCTGCAGGAAGTGTGGGGTTGATTGAAGTGGGGTTGACATTTCTGCAAGCTTGTGGAGTCCATGCACCATGGGGGACCTACCAGAAATTAGACTGGTGTGCCAGTTTTTCTGAAACTTTAATGTATATTCTTGCCTTTTGGAAACCATAAACAATTTGAGCAAGCTTTTAATAAGGAAATGATATGCAACTGTATTGATCTGTAATACCTCCACAGGATAAACACAATAAATATACTACTGTACACCTTTCACACTAGACTAATATACTCCGGCATATCAGATATTTATATTTTTAAGAATTTGATTAAGCATAGCAATCAGATACATTCTTCTGCAAAGAGTTAATTATTTGGAATAGTTCATTGTACCATAGTACTGATTAAAGGGCACAAATGCTTGCTTACAATACAGATGAGTTACCCTGGGTCTACTGCAATACTGTGTTCCTAAAAAAAGTGTGTAAAAAATAAAAAAACACTAAGAAATGGGCTACATCACAAATCACTGTACTGAATAGTATGTTTAAATAGTATATCATCCATGGCTGGTGGCTACGAAAGTCAAAAAGTCACTGTGCCAAAATCCCAATCCCCCAAAATACCAAAAATAAGATTTTAAACTAAGACTGTTCTGCGTTGTCTGTAGATGCTTAAGAGACAGGGTTAGGGGCAGCCATAGGCATGTGGTTACGGAACCAGCCTTGGGACCAGAAGGCCCCGGTTCGATCCTTGAAACTGACAAGACTCAACTGAAGTGTCATTGACCCCCCTAACTAACCCCCCAACTGCTCCCTAAGCCCACTGCTCTGGGCATGTGTGTATGAGTGTTTCTCTGCACAGATGGGTCAAACGTGGAGGTCAATTCAAGTACACAGTGGTCAAAAGAGTAGTTCACTTCACTTTGACTTTGGTTTAAGATTTGTTTGGCATAAGTCACTTTTAAATTGTTAATATGGGCAGACTAAGGGAATTGTTACTAAAAAAAGTACTAATAACAGTGATGTAGTGTTGTATGTATGAAGTATAGATTTTATTTATACTTCAGCCATAAAAGACACTCATTAGTTAGAGCCTGCTCTTGATAAAAACAAAGATTGTACGAAATTAAATATAAATCTATTCTGTTTTGTCACATTCCTGAAAATAATACTAAATGGACATCTGTTGCTAACTTCAGATGACATCTGGAGCATTGGCGTGAACTGCTGTGTAAAAATTCTGTAAGATGATAGTGTAAACAGCCACTATGTACAAATAGTAAACGACACCATATTAATATGCATAATGCAGAACAGGTACCTTTACTGCCCTGATGCCATGCAATAAACACCTACAAGGTTTAAAAACCCAGCAGGATTCGCTTTTGTAGCACTTTTACCCTTTCCAGCCCCAATTCTATTAAATGTTGCTCAGCAGCCAGACTGCAACCATAGGCTACAAACGGAGGAACAGACCGAGGGTGGGAGGTTGAGGGGTATGGAATAGAAATCCTGAAGGACTCTGGGGTTTTGGCCATGAAGCACTCAGAAATTCTTCTGTGGCTGGGTAAACTCTGTGCAAACACCTTGCAGTAGCCTGTGTCTGCTGCTGAAATAAGAAACCAGACAAACCTGCATAAGGGACTCTGCAGACTGAAACCCGTCAGCTGGGAAAGAGAGGTATGAACATTTTTGCTACATGAGAATAAAATTATAATGCGTTTATTGTGCTTAGGCTACTTCTGTCATGTCTGAAATGAAAAAAAAAAACTGATGCACCGGTGTCATTTAAATTTAGAATAAAAATTGAAGCATGCAAACAAAACAAATGAACAGAGGAGTGCAGGCAAAATAGTACATACATTGGATTCTTTCGAAAACCTAAGTGACCATGAATTAAGGCAATATCTGTCTGCATTACACTGCAAAAAGCTGATGAGACGCAGGGAAAACAACAAGCGGCGACTAACACTATTATCCAAATGGCATATGTGCAAGCTGCTATTTAATAAAAGAATACTCTGCATGGTTTCTATGTTTCTAAAGGTGTATCCTGTGCACCCTGTAATAATAAACCATATCAGGGAGCACAGTGTGTCATTACATACTGTTTTTGTTTATCTTATTTAGGCCAGCCCATGGATATCAGGCCACTTCTCGTAATACTGTCTGTGTGTGGGCAAATGCAGGCCACGACTGTAGACACTGATTATGGTGGCTACCCTATGCAGATCAACCGAGTTCTAGGAGAGCCCACAGTTTTCACCCTCAGGAATCGAGTGGACTCGAGATGGTCCTGGATGGTGAGCAACCAGAACTGCTCTATAAAATGCGACTGTGCAATTCAGTGGCCCACTACTGTGTATTGCGACCACAAAGGCCTGGAGCAGTTTCCTGAAAGTCTACCCTCCAGAACACAATACCTATTCCTTCAGGGTAACATGGTCACTGGCTTTAACTCTAAAACCTTTGCTAACACCACTAATTTACGCTGGCTCATTGTGGACAGAAACCAGCTTCTCAGTGAGAGACTCGATAATTGGGCTTTGTCCAATCTGACCCAGTTAGTGAACCTTTTCATGAACCATAACAACTTGACTGAGGTGCCAGCAGGGCTGCCTGGTGGACTCAAGCAACTAAGATTGGCTTACAATCAAATTGAAAAAATTGGCCCTGGAGCTTTCAGGAACCTACAAAATCTAACATTGCTTCTGCTTCAAGGCAATCGTCTGAAATCTATTGGAGAAACTGACTTCAAAGGTATGGCCTTAAACTGAGACAGAGTTTTCATTGTACTGATTTATAACTCGTCCCTTCCCTTTTATTATCTGGGTCAAATCTTGAATAGTTACTCCAGCCTTTAAAAATCCAGTAGTACCGCCTTAAAACTAAAATATCCTGAAAAAGTGAACTAAAACTGACATAGTTATAAAATGTAAACACAGAAATCATGGTGTTATGTCTGTTTATCATGTTCATCACCAGACCTTTCAATCCTAAACCTTCTGGACCTCAGTCAGAATGTCCTGGACACTTTCCCCAAGCATCTGCCACCATCTGTTCAGCAGCTATACCTCTCACACAACGCTCTTACAGGCATGGCTGAGGACAGCCTCCAGGGCTTCAACGGACTCCGTTACTTACGCCTGCGCAAGAACCAGCTGAAAACCGAAGGTCTGGCCCCTGGTGCCTTCAACTTGACATCTCTAGTGGAACTGGACCTCTCCTTCAACCAGCTAACTGAAATCCCAGTTGTTCCCACTACCCTGCAGTACCTTTACCTAGAGGTTAACCATATCGGAGGTGAGATAATAAAATGATTCATGAAGGATGATTCATGACATGCTTTTCTCCTTGAATATTCTCTTGGACTGATATAGTTGTTTTGGCACCTTATAAAAATTACATCTGCTATTTAGACAAGAAGTAGAGGAAAACGTGATTCATGAGGATTATGTCATAACAAAAATGGGCCCTGAATTCTGAATATCCCAAATAAAAAGGCTGTTCTGTGTCTGCAATTTAATATTTGCACAGACAGTGGATATGGTGCGAATGATTCACAGTTAATGTTTGTTTATGTACACTGAAGCACCAGTAAAACTGGTACATCAGTCTAATACTAGGTAGGTTCCACCACAGGGCATGGACGCCACAAGATTGTGGAAATATTCTGTAGGCAATAAACACCATACTTCCTGCAGAACAGTCAACAATTGTGTTGTATTTTGAGGCGTTGTGTGGCATGCTACAAAAATATGCATAAGAAAATCTTTATATGGGCTTTTCTGAATGCTGGGGCAAAGATTTTAATATTAAAAGCCACAGTGAAGTGCTTAAATAAAATGCTTAGACATCATTTCAAGAAACCTTTAAAGTTTTGCTGTATAGTACATTCTGCAGCAATGTATTAGTAAAAAAAATTTAACACATTAAGCACTGGCTGTAAGGTTAATTAATAAGGGTTGTACTGTTCCCAGCATATGTTAAAACTTACAAGAACCTTCTTATTTATACAAACACAATCAGGCTTGTAAGTCATGTGGTACTGCAGCACAGTAAGACAGGCATTTTTAAAACGACACCAGCTGTACATTCTTCAGGATACCGACTATACAGAGACTTTCCATGTTTTGCACCATGTTACGAAGTGACTAGCAAGCCCGACTGTGTCTGCAAAAACACTCATATTCAGATTCTGTCTTTTTTATGGGAGCGATACTGCAAAGGAAAGTACTAATACACTTTATCATAATTAGCTGCAGGAATAGACGGACTACTAAGAACAAGAACATCTGCCACAGACAATCCTCAACTCCCTCAGTGCATCAACTGCACTAATTATCACTGGACAAACCAGGGACATTCTTTAATATGGGTCCTGATTAAAAAAATAAATGTATAGTAATGTCAACGAGACTAATAAGAATAAGAATAAGAGTGGTCTTAACAGATTGAAGACATCTGTTATCTATACACTTCGACCACTTATTAATGCATGCATTATAGATTACACTCTATACACTATACAAGGCCTCTTCGTTTCAAAAAAATGTCTCTGATGTCATCGTTTTTCATTGATCAGAAGCAGAACCGCCTACCATCCTTGTGCTGTCTGAGGTCTAAAGCTAGTTGTAGTGTTGCTTGCAATTGGTAATGGGAAAAATCCTGCTGTCACATGCATGATGTAATCTCTGGCGAAGCAACATCAATATTTAGACGCGACGAGACCCTGAGAAATATTATGGAAAATGTGATATGCATAAAAGGAAAAGGCAGAGTTTTTTTTCTCGCTGTGAGACACATGAGGTAGGGGTGGGTGGTATGAGGGGGCGGGGTTGGTAATGAAATAGGAGGGATAAGGGGAGGGAAACATCTGGAATCATCTGTGAACACTCCAGAATGACTCTAACGGTGCCAAAACCACTGTCCTGAACTTTCTTTAGGAGTGTACTGAGTTTGATTAAAAGAATCACCGTTGTAAAACACTGAGTAGTTATGATTTAATGACCATGAAAAAGAAACATTCTACATTAACTACAATTCATTAATTTAACTAAAGCATCAATATTTCAAATTTGTTGTCCAATACATATAGGTTATTAGGTTAGTATTATGGATATACAGTTATTAGGTAGTTACAGATCCAGTTATATATATATACACTTATTATGGAGGACCATTTAGCCTGTATGTTTTGTATGAAACAGTTGCTTTGATATTAGACTAATAAAATCAGACAGCTTAAAAACAGGAAAAGACAGAGGACATTTTGACCTGCCTTTTGGAAAAGCTGAAAAATTTGGTTTCATATAGTTCTACCAGCAGCAGGAAAGTACGAGGGCTCATATTCAACAAAGATCTTCAGCAGAAACGACACAGAATACAGTCCTCAACAAGACCAGACTTAGATACAATAACTGTTTCAACACACTTATTGAATGCCTCAGACAGTGTTTTCACTTTAACAGACGGCACTTTCGCTGTCCAAAATAAGCCTGTCGCTGTGGGAATATGGCTCTGTCTGTTCTCTTTAATACAGAGTTCATATTGCATAGTAATATCAATACACCTGCAAGTCATTTCATTTAGTCTGGAGAACTGAGCTTCTGTTTAAGTG
>JAOVVF010000001.1:9274826-9287959 GCA_028565595.1 Duopalatinus emarginatus
TATATGGATTTCTAGTGCCAGAAAATGAACATACTTACAAAAACAACATTAGAAAGGGTTAAGTATGTTTTATAGAAGAGCTCCCAATACCAGTTACAGTACTGGGGGTCCAGCCGTCTTCACATTTTTCCTCCAGTTTGTAATTTTCATGAGTTATGTCTGGTATCTATCTGGTGTCAACTCTACAAACGTTCATACTTCATATTATATATGAAAATGCCGCTAACTGTGTAATTTATTTGATTCTTTCTTTCCAGAATTTAACATAAGCAGTCTGTGCAGGACAACAGATCTAACATCATATTCACATATAAAGATATTGAGGCTGGACGGCAATAAGCTAGAGTATCATCAGCTACCTCCTGACTGGGTGTACTGTCTCCGAATCCTTCAAAAGATTTATATCTGACCTGTTCCACCTACTCTTATATGGCCAGTTTCATATATGTACAGACTATGCGATACTATATACTATACAGTCTAGACTATAAATGCTGCAAGGTTTCAGAATTATCACATTATGCAGTATGCTTTTAGGCTAGGAATGATAGTAGTTTTTGTAAACGATTTCTAATATGTCGAATATGTTTAGCTTTCAAATAAGTTATAAATAAGTTGATCTTTCTTGGATTTTTCTTCTGTTCAGCAGTTTAATTTAGCAGAAATGCAGTATTTATATATTTTGTTAGTAATGTGAGCTCTGCTTGGTGTCTGACCAAATTAAATCTCATATGGGCAAAACCAAAAGTGTCATGCTTTTTCCCTCCAGCCATAGCACAGAAAATTGAAAACAGATCCATATTATCAAGTTGTCAAATTGTCAAACTTCAAGAGCCAAGATGTTATGGTGGTGTTCAGGGTTGCCAGGTCTTCAGGGTAAAATTGTTCGGATCAAGCTCAAAACTAGCACAGAGGTCACAAAAAGCAGTTATTCCAATACTCAAAATATGGCACAAACCATGTACTAAACTCCAAGATTATGACTAATGTTAATTATATTTACAGAGTAATACTTTTCCCCCAAGCCTTGGAATGTGCAATCAAAACCAAGTCCAAATAATACAAAATTTTGTTGTGTAATAAGGTATCAGAGTTGATACTCCAAAGAGGAAGATAGAAGATATGAGTTTTTGGAGAAACACATATTGACCACTGAAAACTAGTGCAAGGTGCAATTAAAAAAAAAATCCAAATTGTAAAATCTGACCCTCGTCAAAGTATGTATTCAACAAAAAAAAACCAATCATGACAACCTCCATACATAATTACAGAGTTATGCTTTTCGCCTCAAGCCTTAGCATGGAAAATTGATAATAGATCCAAATTACCCCCCCCCCCCTACTTTGTGAAATAAGTTGTCAAGTTGTCAAACTCCAAGAGCCAAATATTAAGGCCGTGCTCAGGGTTACTAAGTGCTCCGTGTGAAACCAGATCAAAAGCTATACACAAATACTTTTAGTAATTCAGCAAAAGGAGTACAATTCCAGAACTAGATATCGGACCATTTGTTGTCATGACAACCATCACCAAATACATTGCAATATTTACACAGTAACATCACATATGCACTTTTTCCATTAGGAACCAAGTTTTTTAAACCAGTGTTTTCAGTACTATTTGGATACTAGAACACTATAAGTATGACTGAACTAATCCATTGACACAGCAACCATTTTCCCTACAGAAAAACTGACTTAATATAATTATTAAATATGTAATATGGCAGAAAAACTGGTACTGACAAGACCATGCAAACTACTAGTGGCTCCATAATGGTATGGGGTTTGTTTAGCTTGCATTCCATTGGTGAACGCTGTGTGTGTCTCCTTTCTGATGGAGTTACACCTCTTCATAGGTTCTCATGGAATGCCAGCTAAACAAAACCCCATACCATTATGGAGCCACTAGCCTATGTATTTTGCATAGGCTCATCTGTTTTTCTGGCACTTCAGTATATATCTTACCTTTCTGAAGTTACGTCAGCATATGTGTTAAAACCCACATCCTGGACACATGATACACTGTGCTTTTACAGTGTTTATTAAAAAAATACTTACCACATACACTATCTGTTTGGTTTGCAAAGTGTCAAAGTAATTATTGATATAATTATTCTATTATAATCTAAATTATTGTAATGTAATCTAACCACAGACATCTACTGGAAGGCTTGTGGTACAATGTGAACCATTATAGGACATTTGGGCTCTATTTTGCTGGTAAGTTTAAAGATCTACAAAATAATTACAGGTGCATCTCACTGAGTTAAACAGATTGATGATTGGCGCTTCCTTTAAATCCACTGCCACTGTTTTGATCAACTTAACCTTCTGGTATTGTGATTAACCAAATGTAGACTACTCACCCTTTTTAAAAAGTCATGGATTCAGAAACATTCCATGGCAATGAGACAAGTCCTCGACTCTTGGTTAGTTCCATGGAGACATTGTTTTCGCCTCTAAAGCACAATTCCAGAAACAGAGAGTTCAAGCATGTCCCTGGACTCACTTTCACCAGAGGATCGTAAACAGAACAGCTAAGAAACCACTAAAAGTCACTGACGCTTCCTCTACCATTTCTTTAAAATAAGCGAACGTTAAATATAATAACTTCAGTAAAAATCATCAGACTTCACACAACCAGTTTTAATTTGCTGGGTTTTAATTAGAAGCTATATTGAGTAGCACATCTAAGCCTTTCTTTTATAATAAGATCATGTGAGTTATTTTGGTCATCAGAGTCACCACGGCCACCATTCTCCCATAGAACTGTTTTGACCTGCTGCTGTGGGTTAATTTTTCAATGCTCAGTTGAATGTTTTGCTTATGTTACATTAATTATATAACCATTTTAATGCCAAATATGTAGGCTAGAATAAAAAAATAAGACGAGATTTCAACAATCATTCATTTGTGTCTGAAACAAACAAAAATGTTATTTTAATCTTAATTTGTAATTTTGTACAAAAAGCTCATATAAAACATCAAAGTACAATATTGCTCTTAAATAATTTATATTTTTGGATTAAATTGACTATCTAAAGGTCTGTAAATGTTTAAAAGAATTGTTGTTGAGTTTGGATTCCGATATATGGATATATTTTTTTTCTCTTTAAAATTGGTTTTTAAATTGATATTTGCCTGATTTTGTCATGAATACATGGCAACCATACTCTACTAAAAACTGAATTTTCTGTAGCCTTTTTTTACTTCTACTGAAATAAACCTCAGAATAAGACACAAATGATACAAAGGTCAAATGTGTGTGATAATGTCAAGTTTGTGTGTTAAGTTTCTTAGTGAGGTAATAACAGAATGGTCAATTGATTGGTTTTCAGTCACTAATAAAATTTCTTGAGGTCACATGCCTTCACTGCAGGGCAGTTTGTGACAGACAGCCACAACTGGAATAATTGGCATCTTTTCCTTGTTAAACCCAGGCCTGAGTGCATCATCCTGACAGATGAACAAGCACAGACTCTTCTGAAAGTGAGTTCATTCTTTCCAGTCCTGGTCTCGGGTGTTACACAACAGGATATGAGCTCAAAAACAGGCACTGACACACCTTTTTAAAACAGCACGTAGGTATGAAAATATAAAGGACATTAATATGGTATTAATATTATTGGCATTTATACATATCAGTCATTACATTCATAGCCACCAGCCAAAACAGCCACCAAAACAGTTCTGACCTGTCGAGGCATGGACTCCACAAGACCTCTAAAGGGGTTCTGTGGTATCTGGTACCAAGACATTAGCAGCAGTTGTTCCCAGTGTACAGTGGTTAATACCTACCAAAAGTGGTCCAAGAAAGGACAACTGGTGAACCAAAAGAGGAACTAGCTGCAGGTTCATGGGTGCCCAACGTTCACCGACCTGTTTTGGAGGAATAGCGTAAAATAAAATCTGTAGAAGGCTCTGTTGTTAACGTCTTGGTGCTAGATGTCCACACGCACATGTCTTGTGGAGTCCATGGCTCAACAGGTGAGAGCTGTTAATGTTATGACTAAATGTTGTACTATATATGTTTAACCATGTGAACTTTAAGGTATAGTATATAGTATTCCATAGCATTGCAATTCAATAGCATACACTTGTAGTATAACATTTACTAGCCAATAATGGGACAGGGTATTACCTCTTTATTACCATCTTAATATAATAAGTTCAACTACACCGCTATCAAATTTAAAATGTGAAAAAAAAGATGATTAAGGTTTTGAGGAAATCATTGTCAGAATTCTTGCAAGGAACAAACCATGGGGCATGCGGCAAATTCATTCAGTCGTAAGTTTCCACAGTGATCAGGTGAAATGATTCACTGTATCAGTTTTGTGCATTGTATGTTACTCATGTGTTGTCTCAGGATGGTGTAGAAGGTAGAAGGAAGCACAGGCAGAATTTTCCAGGACTTTGCAACAGCACGTATGTGTCCTCAAACACGCATGCTAAATTAAGACCATGGTTATGAAACAATACTATGTATACCATGTTTAATGACATCACACAGGATATGGGAAAAGTACCGCTCAGTGTTCTGTAGTGTTGTGAAACGTCAAACCTTTTTTTTGGCATGTATACTCATGTCACAAACACGTCACATGTCGTTCAGTGGCATAACTAGGAATTTATGTCAGGTGAGGGGTGAGAAAATATCATTTAAAAAATCCGTCTGTGATCTGTAAAAGTAAACTGACAAGTGTGACGCATGCATTTCTGATGGATGCCAGAGTACAGTACAAGCAGTGGTATCTGGAAATTGTTATTTAACTCTGTAAAGCACCTACTGCAAACCAGTTGACGGTATTAATTTTATATGGGCATAAAATAGCATTTAGTAAGATGCTAGTAACAGAGCTGAGTATAATTTAACGCAAGTTTCTCATATAAATGTTAAAAATCCATTATTCTGTTTCTCATAATAGCCACTAATAGCCAGTAAAATGTGTGAGAAATGAGAGCAGCTGTGGCCTAGTGGTTAGGGAACTGGTCTTGTACCTGGGTTCGATTCCGGTTCGATCCCTTAAACAAGGCACCTAACTACCCCAACTGCTACCCAGGTGCCGTGGTTTGGGGTTGCCCCCCGCTCCGGGCAAGTGTGTTCACTGGTGTGTGCGTGTTTCACTGCACGAATGAGTTAAATGCAGAGGTCACATTTCTCTGTGTGGAATGTCTGCCAAACTGTTTTCATGTATATGGGTGTTTTCTTACTTCTGAGACACTCAAAAGTTTCAGATGAGTTAAAACCCGACATGCAGCCACACGTATACGTCTATTTACATTGTGAATCACAGACCTATGATGGTTTACAGGGGCAGTGCCAGAGATTTTGTATTGTTGGCACTATGGGTTAGATTGACTTTTCAGCAGGAAATACAGAATTTCCCACTAATGTGCTGCACATTCACATACACACATATACAGTGACTCAGATTCGTGTAATGCTTATAATTTTGAATTTTGTGTAAATTTTACATTTCAGAGTGGGATGCCGAGAAAAGCAGAGAAACTTTAAACATGATTACTGGTTTGTTTGGTTTTTTTTTTTTAAACCAGATTACCAGGTTTTTTGTTATTTAGTTATTATAGGGAAACATATTAAAAAAATATGTTTTGGCCAAAGTTTTCCACTTTTTATTGTGAGAAATTCAACATAAAGTTCAAAATAATTAGCGTTACACAAGCTCTCACACACAATCAACAAGCAGACAGAGCTTTGGCACATTTCAGCCTTAGAATCTGAAATCACCAGTTACCAACACCTTGACTAATAAATCAATATTATTACAGTATATCATATACAGATAACCATAAAGAGCAGAAATGAGTGCCTTAACTCAAACACAATACATTTATAATAGGCAACAGAGAAAAAAAGCATGTACTTACCACTGGATATCTAGTAAAAAATCAAGTAAAAAAAAAAAGATCCATTACGATATTGCTCTAGCTTTGTTTATACCAAGTTAAAAAAATGCAATCTTGCTAACATGGCGTGAAAGTAAGGTCAAAAGTTTAATGCTGGCTTTGTTCATTGGAATCACCTGTGCTGGCTTATGTTTGGTTCCGTTTTTACCTAAAAAAAACTGTTTGTTTTATTTATGCATTTATTTCTTTCTACATTATTATTTATATGTTATGTATAATCCACATTAATTAATTTATTGTGGGTGCTCTAGGGGTGCTATGGCTATCCAAGGAGTAGCTACAACACACCCATGCCCCTCCCCAGGACTGCCAATGACGGTTTTAGTCATAGAACCTGTGCATTAAGGTAAATAACCAGCTAAACTAGCCACTGTTTTATCAACTGATGCTTCAATGGATGAACCCACAGGGACAGTCACAATGACAGATCACGATGATAGACAGCCAAAAGATACACTGAGAAATCATGAACTTGGTTCTGGACTGTGAGTGATATAAACAGTCATCACAGGAAAGCTAAGACTGAACAGCTTTACTCTCCATTAGTCAAGTGGCCATCAGTGAGCAGTTGACAAAATTCAACACAGTCAAACCGCATATTAAAACTATAATGAATTTACTTTTATCCATACAATCACAATATCCATGTCACCCAAATAATAAGTCTTGCTCCTCTCCTGTCATCTCAGGGAGTTGTTCCCTTCCACCATCACTTCTGACTTGTTCATGAGAGATAAAATGTGTGTAAATGTAAAAACCAGATTGGTTAATAATGGTTATGGTTTGGCAACTGTTTAAAAAAAAAATCCTCCATGTGGTTTTCCTCAACCAAGAACATGCTAGTAGGTGCGTTAGCTATGATAAACTTGCTACTAGGTGTGACCATGTTTGTACATGGTGCCCTGTAATGGCACTGTTAATAGTGCCCTGTTAGTTAATGTAAGCGATGTTATATACACTGAATATACACTATTGAAGTGCAAGAAATTACACAGATTTCCTGGAATAGGTAAATATTCAGCTTCCTAGAAGTAGCTGTAAAACTGGTTCTACTGGCTGGATAGCCAGCTAACAACAATACATCTTGTTCATAAATGTCCATCCCAAAGCTTTTTCTGCTTCCAACATGCATCATCACAAGGCAAGTTTCCAAAGCAGGAAATCTTTCTCTAAAGACAACTGCATCATTGGTGTAACAGACAAGAACACATATTACAGACGGAATTTATGGGGATCAAGTCCAGAAGCTGGGTTTGTTCTGTTAAACTAAATGCTGTTTTACTGCCTGTCAAAGTGGATGCAAGTGCAGTTAATAGAGTAAAAAAAAAAAAAAAGCAGAGTTAAAAATGGTGTGCATGCGCTCATATGCGCAGCTGTGTAAGAGCCTCTTTTAAGTGTTCAAATTGGCTTAGATTGTGACCAGGTGTATGATCAGAATCCCAGTGAACCTGATCATTAAAATTGGTAAACCTGTAGACTGCAAGGTGTTCTCAGAAATTAAGTTCATAGTAAAAGGCTGCATCCGAAATGGCATACCTGAATACTACCTACCAGCTTGGAGCGAGTACATACTGCTTAACCGCTAAACTAGTATACACTTCTAATATGCGACCGTGTAGTATGCACACCACCTCAGACGCACTTGATCTGCCACCTTATCACACAATTATTTATAGTTTCAATTTTAATTAATTTTAAATTTGGGTTGCAAAAAATTTGTCCATCTTGTTTACAGATAAAATGGGCTCTCAGTTCGCTCGCAGTGAATTATGGGGTATGTCAGACTCGGCTAGTGTCCTGGCGGAGAGTACTAGCAATTCTCTCCCGACCTAGTAAGACATCCGGGAACCTTTCGCATACTACCTGATACACACTAGGTATTCGGACACACTACATCGGGCTGCATACTAGATTCACATACTAACTAGTATGGGAGTATGCCATTTCAGACATAGCCATAGTCTCAGCCATAGTCATTATTAAGCATTTTCAGACTTATTAATAGTGCATTATGAGACAATACGTTATGCTTGTTGTTTTTTTTTGATGAATAAATTTGCCTCATGGGACACAAACTCAGCCAGAGGACTGATATACAGCCTTGTTGTGCTAAAGTCATTACTAAGGCATAAGACAGAGTTGTATTGACAGTGAGGAAAGAGGAAAGCCCAGGTGTAATAGAAAACTTGGAAAGTGTTTTTGACTGGAAATTGCAGTATTCCCTAAAGATGTCATTATAGTATATATAGTATTATATATATATATATATAATTATAGCAAATGCTATCACTATGTAATGCAAATTTAACTTACAAGACAGAACAACAGACTAGTCATGAATTAATTGATTTTGATTCAACTTTCTCCCCAGCAGGGCATGTCTTGTTTTTTTGTTGACTTGACACATTTAAAACCCAGAAGAGGTTGTAAAGTCTGTGTGGTTAATTCTGTCATATCTCCAGGGTGGAGAAGTTGCTTGGTTAGCAGAACCTAATGAAACTCCGTCTGGATGCATGTAACAGACCTCCATGACAGACACGAGTCTGTACAGTTTTTATTGTGCCATATAACTTGGACGCCCAGAGTGGACTTACGGTATTTTTTTTTTTCAATTTTGACAATGCTGAGGGATGAACACCCTGTTTGACTTCAAGTACTGTGAAGTAAGCAAAAACTATAATTTATGTTCTTTATTCTTTTTTTTTTATTATTATCATGGGTGGTACAAAGAAACAAGATTAGATGTCTGGTCCAGCCTAAATTTGCTGTTAGGAGAGAAAACAAAGCAGCTGTGGATGACAGATCTTCACACTGCTTTTGAAAATGATCATGTGCAAGGGCATAATTGTTATGGACGATGAAACTTTCAAATTAGACAGGGACAGGGCAGACTGAATGTCAGGTGAGAAACTGAAGGTCTGGCTAATGTAAATTGACTCATAACTACCTATATACAGCAATACCAGAGCACGCGTGTTACTAAAAGAGCTCTTTACATGTTTGTCTAGTGTTCTTTACAGGTCAGAATAACATTTTTTACTTCACAAAACACAATCTACTGGTAAGCATTGTCCATGTACACTGAAGTGCCTAAAAAACCTGTACAGACAAGCCTATGTAAATACACAGAAACGCCACCTACGCACGTCATCGGTTGTCTTTACCAGTGTGTATATAAATCTAAAGTCACCAGATTGCGGACCGTTCTGCCAGAGTTACAGCGTTTATTGCCGACAGAATATTATCTCAAATTGTGGAGTCCATGCCCTGTCAAATTTCTGTACTATATATCCATCCTGTCTATGAAGTATTAGACTGGTGTACCAGTTTTTCTGGCATTTCAGACATACTGTGTGTATGTCTGTCTGGGAAAACCCATTAGATGACTTAGTGGCTAAATTCTATGAAATTTGGTTTTGGTATTTAGGATTATTCTGTCAATGAAATACTTTGTTGTGTGAACTTTAAGATACAACATGGACGTGTTTTTTAATCAAACCTAGGTTACCTAGGTTTTCTAAATGACTGCATTATTTATTTATTTATTGTCTGCTCAAATAGTTACTATACATACTGTACAACCCATTACACATATGTTATATTAACATTCTACAATCTATACATACACTTTAATGTAATATTGTAAATAAATCCTGGATCTTTCACTTCAAGATCAACAAAGTTGAATCTAATCTAATCTTATCTAAAGATGCGTAAACATTGTTAGCGGTCGTGCTTTGATTAAGGTGTTGGACAGTTCTAGCATAATATACATAAGCCTTGTAACTAGTAGTGGGTTATCAGATATCACTTCCTGTTGAGACATACGAAAAATAGCAACATATTTCAGTTCAGGAAAGTTTGTAGTTTTCAGAACTATATATAGTAAAAAAATGTCAACATGGCATTTCCCAGGCCAGCACGCATGTCAGTGTATAAAATACCAAGAGGCAAGTTTCATTTTGCTACATACTGTTTGTGGGTGTTAATACAACTACCACAGATTCTTGAGAGTGTATCTGCAGGAGGCTGTTAAACTTGAATGAAACATCATTGACACCCATCCATCCATCCATCCATCCGTAAATAAATAAATAAATAGGTTGCTATTGTCTTATGTTGCATATTGTTTTAGTCTAGAATTGTTTATTAGCAAAAAATTCATTGACCCATTTTCCGATTGAACATTTGCACGAACCAGAAAAAGTGCTGCGGTTAGTGGCATCATTCCTGGGCGGAGAACAAGCTTGGTTGGTGGTTTCATGATATTCATTAACCAGCGAGTCATTTCACTGGTTGCTTCCTGCTGTAACAGTGGAAGATGGCCATATCTCCACATCTGTAATGCAGACACATGGATGTGTCTGTGCATTGGTCTACTGTATAGTGTGCACGTGTGCAGCATAAATATATATGCATACATCGTTGCTATTCATTAACATGTCTGAAAGTCTGTACACATTAAGCAGAATTAGCTAATGTGAGCTACATACTTCTGTGGACACACCCTTACATGTCTGCAGGAGCTCTGTGCAAGCTGTTTAATGCCGACTTGTATATAAATATAAATAGAGTGTGAGGGAGGTTAGATTTAGGAGCAATGGTGCCCTTTTTTATTAGTTCAATGAGATGAAATCCAACAACAAAGTTCGCCTGGCAAGGTTAGTTTTGTACGAACACTGTTCATGCGTGGGTGTTTTTGTTTGTGCTCTTTAGCCAAGTCAGAAGTCTGTCTTTCATTATAATCATCTGCCAAAAACAGATTCAACCCATTAGATATTATTAATTACAAGACAACAACAACAATGTTGATCTGGTCTAAAAATATGCGCACACTCACTGCGAATGATTTATGGTTAATACCACTGAATCACTGAGTTTTTTCATTCTTTATTTATTGCCTGCATGCCTGTAATGTCTGAATGAACCCATTTAGATTATTAATCTAATATTCATTTCAAAGCATAATTTTAGCAACTAAACTGCAGTGGGACTAACAGAAAATGACTGCAATTACAGGATGAGTGTTTGCAGTATGGATTCAACAACAACTCCTGGGAGTTAAAGGAGTTAATAATAAAGTAAAATAGGCTCACGTATTAGCCATTGTAATTAGAAATGGATTCAAGATGGAGTTGGCAGACCAGATTTACAAGACGTTCTGATGCATGCACTCTCAGCGCTCGATGACTTGATTAGTGCAAAATACAGAATTGAAGTTTAATGCACTCTCGGCTTTGTTTTTGTCAGTAAACATTCAGTGCTTTGCAGAATTGGTGCTTTATAAACTTGGCTCAAATACCCTGTACACTGGGTGGATAATCCCACTGAGTATAATCCTTGTCAAAGTAGCCCTACAAACTTCCTGAAACTAACACACTGTGAACTTCGTGATTTAGCAATGCTACTAGTGACAGCCTAACAAAGTTTAACTTCCTGTTATTTTGAGAGTTGCGTTTCAGCCAGGCAGTGGTTAGTTATATCCCATGGGAACATGTTGAACTGCCATCAAGAGACAGAATCTGGTCCACCCTTGCCACATAAAAAAGATCAGTTCTAGACTTTATAACAATGTCTCTTTTGTATTGTCCATGACAGTGCTTTGAGTTGGAGACAAGCAGCATTAAGCTAAAATCGATGCCTCCTAGCAAGCTGGAAAGTATGACTGGATCAGCAGCAGATAGAAAATTGCACCCACTTAAACTGAACAATGGCTGGGAATGGCTTGGGAATTTTACTCCAAGAATTCATCAAGCACAGGCATACATAAAAATACAAGATGCATTCATGCAGGATATACAGAGTCGAATTATATTATATTCCAGACAACTGTGCATCACATTAATTAGAAAATCATGTGTTTAATTACCTATGGGTTGGGCGTTGAAACGGTGGTATGAGGTTTAAACAGTGTAGACTGATGCAGTGTTTACTACATGCATTGTGATTAAAATACAGTATATACAATATACTGTTTTGCCCTTAGATCTGAATGAGTGCAAGAATATACACGTACATGGTGTAAACTGGGCATTGACTCTACAAACTTTGGAAAAATTCTGCAGGCAATCAACACCATACATCCTGCAGAACGGCCCACAATTCTGTTGTATCGCGAGGTGTGGGATATCTGTATTCCACAGTGCATTGCATGGCATCCAAGATGTGTTTGGTAATGTTGAGGTGGCAATTACAAAACCCCAAACTTAGATGAATGTTCCTTTAACCATAATTTAACATCTCTAGTAGATGTCTCTATCTTTTGTAGACATACCATGGAATGCCAGATAAATAAATCCCACCATTATGGAGCCAAACCAGCCTATATATTTTGCAAAGGCTTGTCTGTACTGTTTTTTCGGACACTTCCGTGTTCAATATGTACATGCTGTCCTGCAAATACTCTGTATCCCACCCAGGATGTATTCCTGCCTCACGCCCTGCTCCCGCTGCAACAATAGCACATATATCTTTTTCTTATGGGACTGCAGATGGTCAACTCGGAACCCCAAATGAGGAAGAATAAATACATAAATAAAAAAGTGCATCGTTTTAATAGAAAGCAGATGATGGAGCTCATCATGCTTACATTTGTTCCCCATTCCTAAAACATCTCTGGAGTACATGAGTGCATGTGTTCTCCTAATCAGCCACAGCAAAAACTGTACAAATGTTCAGGAAATCAACCCTGAACCTTCAGCTGCACGCAGAGTAAGAACGAGGCCATGCACACAGAAAAGCTTGCTCATACAGTAAGTGTCCTTATTAGGGTCAGGCACAATCATGCCACCTTTTAGAGCTTGTGGAACCCAAAGCAATCAAGATTCTGTGGTATCACTGGCCAGTTTAAATAAAAGACACCTGAAGCTTATTGAAAAATTGGACAAGTATCCATGTGACACAGCAAAAGAGAACACTGTACGAAGGTCTGAACATGAGAAATCCAGCCCTTGCATTTTTTAATCCTACACACACACCCACACAAACTCATTAACCCTCAGCACACCCGGGGGGAAGAGATGAGAACATATCCTCTTTGTGAGGTTGTGAGGGATGGGGCATTTAGTTAGGCACTTTCCTCAAGAGTGGGAGACAGAGAAAGAGAGAGGGGAGAGAGGGAGAGAGGGAGAGAGAGGGAGAGAGAGAGAGAGAGAGAGAGAGAGAGAGAGAGAGAGAGAGAGAGAGAGAGAGAGGGAGAGAGAG
>JAOVVF010000001.1:9288059-9302527 GCA_028565595.1 Duopalatinus emarginatus
GAGGGAGAGAGAGGGAGAGAGAGAGAGAGAGAGAGAGGGAGAGAGAGAGAGAGAGAGAGAGAGAGAGCACAGCTGACCTTCAGAGGGAAAAGCAAGGAAGCGGAGACCCAATAGGCAGCCTGTTTAACGGAGGAGAGGAAAGTGTGGTGCCAAAACGAGGTAGAAGAGAAAGAGAGAGAGAGAGAGAGAGGGAGAGACAACTCAGAAAGAAGCCCTCAGTGAGAAAGAAAGGATTTCAGAGGGCAGTACCAACCACAGGTAAGATATTAACATTTTCTTTTAAATAGTAGAGGGTAAAACATCAGGTAAACATGCTGCCTGGGAAAAGGTGAACACTTGGCAAGTGATAGTGTATTGACAGTGCTGCTCTGCTTCTATAGAAACCCTCCGGCTGCTACTGTCTTCTATGTTAATTCCATTTTGCATGTTCAGGAAGAATTTTCACAGACCTGCCTTCAACTAACGTCTGTTTATTAATATTAAGTGCATGAGTTGCGTTTATACTTTATGCTCTGTGCTATTTATTCATGCAGTCATGAAGGATCAGGAAAACAAGTCCTAATCTGTCTAGTACAGGGCTCTGCATACGCCCAGGTCTTTCTGCACTTTTCAGCAGCAAGTTCTTGTTTTTTTTTATTTTGCAGATTAGCCCAGAGACCTTCTACAGGCTTCCTTATATCATTTACATAGACATTCCCAAGCTGTAAGGAACTTCAGCATATTCACTATTTGTTCACAGCATCACAATACTCAGTGCATATCCTTATTTGGGCAAGTCAGAAAAGTGTTATTCATGTCGTCGCGGACGCACGGCCGTCACACAGGACAGGAGCTGCCGAAGCTGTTTCCCATCTGTAGATCTTATTTTCACCTGTCAGACTTTAACCTCGTCAAGGGTCAGGCTTTGATGTACAGAAGAAAAAAAAAAATAAGCGCAAGAAGCCAGACAGGTGATATCACAGGGATGGGCAGGAGTGCACGTTCCATCGATTGCATCTCAGAAGTGTGTTATGAATAATTTGACCTAGAATGAGTTGAGTGAAAACCTGCTGCGGGACAGATGGTATTTCTTGCTTATGTAACATTCCGAAGCAGAACAAACGCTCCTGGCAGCAGTTTGGATTATAAGATAGGACCTGAATGTCTGCAGTGACCTTTGAACAGTCAAGTTTGTTGATGCAAACATGTAAAGTCTGTCATCTGTCGTAAACCTCTCATTTCAGACAACAATATTATTGCAGAAATCTGAAGTAAGGGCCATTGCAAAAGCAAACAATCATGAAATCGGATCTATTTATAGTGTCTGAACAAACATTTGTCCTCCTTTGAAAACAGCTACATATTATTCTTGCATATAGCCAAGTTTATGCAAGCTAATTTCAGGCGAGTTTCTGAATCATTTTTGCAAGGAGTCATGATGACAGGCTGCAAAAATGTTGTTTAATGCAGGACGAAGTAGAGTGTCTTATTGCACTGTATGAAAACATGATGTGTAGATTTCTACAGTATTTCACCAACTTAGCTCTCACATGACACTTACTGTTCACTGGGACCCACCCAATCCAAGCATGCAGCTGACTTAATAAACAAACCCACATTTTCCCAGGAATCCTTGCTACCCAGATTCGTGCACCACTTTGTAATGTCCTTGATTAGACAGCTGTCACTCAGCCAGATGGCTGTAATCTAACATCTGTTTGTGATCAGGGCTCATGGTAAATGTCTCAGGCCGGTCTGTGTTTGGTTTTTGGATGCAATTCATAAATACGTGAACAACAAATACGAGCTCGGGTTAGCCAGAAATTTGAGACCTATCCCCCCAACTTGACTTCGGGATTTGTAACATGCAATACGACGTCTTCCTCTATCCGGAATCCACTAACTAGTGAACAGATACTACACTATAACATGGAAAGTGTGTGTATGTCTTTGCACATCTTTTCCAAATGTACTTTAGAAATGAAAACACGCGCTTAACCTCATCCGTAACAAACTAATTCCACATGGACTTAACCACTGCTTAACGGGATGCATAAACACAGATAGACTGCATAGAAGATGACATGATGCACTACATGATAATGCTATATTTCCTTAGTGCAAGCTGCTAAAGTGCAGAGAATATACTCCACTTAGGGCTTATTCAGTGTTTAATTTGAATTATAAAAGCATATTTTACATAGCGTATGAAAAATTAATCCAGAGCAAGAATGAACGACCTCTATAAGCATAAAGGTGTAAATCTGTGATGACTAATCAATGCCAGCTTGGAACGTACTTCTTGGCACGGTTCTACATACTGCCTAGGGGTAACTCATTTCCACATGTTGCCCCCGAGAGGTATCAGCCTTTGAAGTTGTGCTCCCTTTCTGCAGTCTGCGTATCAGATGTGCGCTGAATGCAGAAGCAGACCTCATAGCAATTTTATGACCACTAGGTTGCAGGTTTCCTTTGGCATCTCCAGGGACTTTGTTATTCTCTGTTTCTCTCATTGAGAGTCAGCCTCTCTCTGTCTCTGGTTATGCCGTGCACAATTGGGCCTTTTATGAAGTTTACCCGGTGACGAGAGTGAACAACCTGGAAAACATAGCTCATGGTTGTTTATTTAAAAGTGTGTAAAAACGTGGTGATGCATGTCTGTGATGCTTCAACTGTCTTAACAACAAGGGAACGCTCACACTTGTCTCTCTGGCCTGGTATGTGCATGTGGCTGGGTTTTGTTTGGTGTGACTAAATACAGTCTATAATAATTACATAACCGCTTATAACATTCTTACCGTAACACTTATGTCATTTTACCTGCAACCTTCGTTCTCTGTTTGTGATATGATCAAGCAGGACAGATTAAATAGCTAGCTGTTTATCTTCGCATTAAGTAAGACGTGTTACATAATGCCCATTCTTTGCATTCTTTCTTTTAACTTAGAACAATGAAGGCTGAGCTAGGATACTGCTCTCTGCTTCTTCTTCTCCTTGCCATAGATGTTTGGGGACAACAGCCCAGACCCCGACCTCGACCAAAACCTCCCACCACCAGGAAGCCTCCCAAGAAAGATCCAGAGCCCATGGAGCCAACTGACTTCCCTCCTGTTATCCTTGGCCCACCTTCTTCATTCCCAGACTGTCCAAGGGAATGCCTGTGCCCCCCTTCCTTCCCAAATGCCTTGTACTGTGAGAACCGCAACCTCCGCAAGGTCCCGATCATCCCATCTCGTACCCACTATCTCTACCTGCAGAACAACTTCATCGACTCGGTGACTGCTGACTCCTTTAAAAACGCCACAGAACTCAGGTGGGTGAACCTAGGGAATAACCGCATTCGGTCCGTAGAGAAACAAGTGTTTGAGAAGATTCCAAACCTGCTGCATCTGTATATGCAGAGGAACTATTTAAAGGAAGTCCCAAGCAACCTGCCTGCTAGCTTGGAGCAACTCCGACTCAGCCGTAATCAGATCTCAAAGATCGCTCCTGGAGCTTTCAACAAGATGGAGCACCTTGCTCTACTGGACTTGCACCACAACAAAATCAGTGACAGCAACCTGGGCAAGAATCTCTTCAAAGATCTTAAGAATCTGATGCAGCTCAACCTGGCTCACAACATCCTTAGGAAGATGCCTGCAAATATTCCCAATAGTATTTCCCAATTGTTCTTGGACAGGAACAACATCGAGGACATTCCCCAGAACTATTTTAAGGACTTTGCGAACCTAGCCTTCGTTAGACTTAACTACAACCACTTGACTGACAAGGGCCTCCCGAAGATGGTATTCAATATTAGCACGCTGCTGGATTTGCACTTGTCACACAACAATCTGACTACCGTTCCACTCTTCAACTTCCACCTGGAGCATCTACACCTAAACAACAACAATATTGAGAGTAAGTCTCATTTGCGCTTCCTTGATTTTTGCGCTACCACCATGTATCCTGCTTTTTTTCCATTTCGTCTACTTTTGTACACACTTCAAATAAAATGATCACCAAACATTGTATTCTTCTTCTAGGAATCAATGGAACAGAGATCTGTCCCTTTACACTGACCGAGGATGTGCACGATCCAGACAGCGTGCCCAGGCTGAGGTACCTGCGGCTGGACGGTAACCACTTGACCCCGCCCATCCCGTTGGACGTCATCATGTGCTTTAGACATCTCCACTCAATAGTGATCTAGAAGACAACGAAAATGTTCTCAGTGCTCCTGTTCACTTGACAGTACTGACTGAAATAGCAGTACTACGGGAACCAGAAAGAAATAGCAATATACAGTTGCTTGATAGCTTCAGGTATGTTTGTCTGAGCTTCCGAAAGCATATTTATTAAACTTTAAATAGGAACAACTGCTTTGAGCATGTCTGCATTAAAGATACACATGTGACGTTATGTTCTTGTGATGCAACAGTATTAACTATGATTAAATATCTATGAAATCAAGGTGCATTAACTGACATGCAGTTTTTTAATCTACATTGTAGTTCTGTATAATGTATTGAAACAGCTGAAGTGCAATGAAAAGGCTGAATATACACTCACTGACCGCTTAGGAACAACTGTACACCTGCTTGTTCACATAAGATCCGATTAGTCAATCAGGTAGTAATCGTGTAGATCCAAATCAAGCTGAACATTAACCCTTGTATGGTGTTCGGGTCAAATTGACCAGTTTCTAATTGGCATGAGTATTTTTTTTTCTAACTGAAACTCAGTGGCCTGAAGCTCATTTTCTGTGATAAACTTTTACAAACAAGAAATAATGATTGAGCACACATGCTACTACACCAACACATTTACACCTTTATATGGACTTCAGGTCTGTTTGACCCACATACACACAAATATGCATGCACCCACAAACACACACACACAAACATGCAAACACAAACACAAACATGCACACACACACACAAACATGCATACACGCACACACATACAAACATGCATACACAAACACACAAACATGCACACACAAACATGCATACACACACATGCGTACACACACACACAATTACAAACAGATATACAAACATGCATACACACACACACAAACATGCATACACACATTCATAGACACAAGCATGCACACGCACACACACACACACACACAAGAATACACACAAGCACACACAAGTACATATACAAGCACACAAACATCCATACACAGAAACTCAAACATGTATACACCCACACACACCCACACAAACATGCAAACACACGCACACACACACCCCCAACATGCATACACACACACATTCATAGACACAAGCACACACACAAACACGCATACACACAAGCACACACATACACACACACAAACATGCACACACACACAAGAATACATACAATCACACGCACAAACATCCATACACACAACTGAGAAAAATATATGTTAATGGTTTATTAAGTTAAATTTTATTTTATAATTGTTTTTGAGTCCCCAAATATGTCCCGGGTCAATTTGACCTGAGGGATACCAGTGGGTCCCAAAAGTGAAGACAATACAAGGGTTAAAGATCAGGATAAGGAAACATGATCACAGTGACTTTGCCTGTGGCATGTTTTGTTGGTTTGAGAATTCAGAAAATTCTGCAGCATTGAGAAATTCACATCTGAGTTTAGGCAGAAAAAAAACTCCAGTCCAGTCCTAGTGGTAGTTCTTAGTTTGGAAATTTGTTGATGAGAGACCTAAGATGAGAATGGCTGAAGTGTTTAAAGACTACGGTAACTCAAATAACCACTCTTTCTAACTGTGGTGAACAGAAAAGCAACACAGAATGCACATGTCGAACCTTGACATGGATGAGATAAAGTAGCAGATGAACCTCAAACACCATGATTTCACTTGTTTTTTTCCACTGAGATGCTTTTCTGTTCACTGTGGATGTAAAGTGTAGTCATGAAAGTTACTGACAACTTTCTGTCAGCTAAAAACTATCAGTCTAGCCATTCTCCAAATGTTCAGCCAAGTGGATGACTACATGACTGAGCAGGGGTACAGATGTATCTATTACAGTCACTTGAGTGTATGAGTCCTGATAAAAATAACAGAGTCACTTTAAAACAAAACGAAGACACATAAAGGGGAACAAAGTGACTACCATGTAGTTTAAACTGTGCTTAATGTGCCAGTGTGTTTTTAAGGTAACGTTGGGAAAAAAACAAAAAAAAACAAAAAAAAAAACAATAATAATAATTTCTTGTTTTTACTTTCCTTTTTTGCATCTTCTGAGCATAAATAAAAACTTGTTTTTAACTATGGGGTTCCCCCTCAACAGTTACTTGCGTATGTTCATTCTGAGTGTCTATAAAGGGAATGGTGGGTGGGGAAAAATTAAAGGCCCTGAGTACTCAAGGACTCACGAGAATAGGAGGGAACTTTCTAGAGATAAGCTGCACAAAACCTGTCATCTACTCTATATTTTTTAATAAAACCAATAACCTTGTAACTCTATGGTTCAAATATATGATATTTTAGATTGATTAATTAATTATAGATCATTAGATATTTTTTCCATGACAAGAAAGATGATGTAACGTTTATACAAGGCATCTTTGAGACGTCTCTGTACATAGCCCATACATGCATCAGCCTGCGTGCAGATGTTTCCTGTTGCCCTCTGTTGACTGGGACTTACAACAATGCTGCGATCATTACAAACACATGCTAAAATGTTTACAGTTATTGCCAAAACTGGAGTGTGTGAGTGTGTGTTTGTATTTTAGAATGCAGGAGACATGACGTCACAATATGGGACTAATACAGGTTCCTGAAGTACACAAAGATTTCTAAACATGCTTCAGACCAGATTAGCCGTGGACATGATGTCATCGAGATACACGTAATGTTTAGATGGTAAAGAGAACTTTGTAGTCAGTATTACATATCAACAGAAACAGAATAATATGAGTAATAACTAAAATTAAATCAATGTGACTTCAACCACATTCTGCTATATAGGAACAAGATATCATTAGTATGTGTGTATATTCTCCAAAGTCACTTTGGATATAAAGTGATATATGTCAAGTCACTTTGGAGATAAATCCACTATCTGAAATCTAGGTTACAGCTGTGTTGCTTACCTCAAATTAGACATTAATTGAGAATCATCCCTAAAACCACTAATTTGTTCATGACTACACTTGATCTGTTACTACACTAGGATAATAAATTTTATGACCACAACTCCGAATTGCATCATATGTGTCATATACGTACTACACATCATACTTTATACACGAATGATTCATACATGGAATAGTATAAAATGCATTACAACTGTAAATTACAACTGAAGCATGAAAGCAAATATATCTCACTTACATGTATAAGTCACACCACTGAAATAATAGAAGATATTCATCTTCCCGAGAAGTGCTTACCACACCTCATTACGAGCATTAAACCGACAGGTTTGATGAGGAACGTGAATCATTCTAATGATGCTTAATGTCAGAAAGGAAATCCTTGATGTAAAATCAGTGCAATCTACAATAAGAAGGAAATATATCTCTCTATATCAGACTTTACTGAAATACAGTGTGAGAAAATATAATGAGAAGAAATTTTATTGCATGTTTAAGATTAATATTTGTGTTATAAATAGTAACAGTGATGAAATTATCATGCCTGGTCCAGTGCCCATGAACAGTCATGCAAAATATGCACTAGTCTGATATCACGAATGGGTGTTGTGGCAGTTGGGTTATGAGTTATGTAAGAGGAAATAACAAACAAAAACAGGTAAGGAAACCAGTTTGGAAAAGACATTTCTGCTGTTTCACTGAAGGCTTTTTACAAGCACCAATACAGATTTAATGTGTGCAATCAGGAGAGCGGAGAGGATTCTTCTGCTTCTTTGGATCCATGGCTCTTTAATTGATAATCGATATTTTCTTTAATTGCATAAAAAGATGCACAAAAGAAATAATGCAAATTCTTTTTTTTGATACTTACAACAAAAGAGTGTCACATGGTAATAAAATACATTTAAATAATTTTTTTACCACCATTTGGATACAACAATAAATTTTAATGAATACAATAAATAGATACATAAATGTATACACACACACACACACACATAGAGTTCACCTCTGTGCAATTTTGCTTAAATGTCAACTAATTCAAATCTGTAACACCTTACAGTAAGTGCATTATTCCAAGTTGAACAGTAGGTATTTGCTCTAAAATAAAAAACTAACAATTCCGATTTACTATATTGAATACAGCCCCCACACTAACAACTCAGTGCACCAAAAGTTAGCCCACCTTTCATTACTGAAATCTTTTATTTTTTGAATATATAGCATGTTCACCTTTAATTTTTATTTTTCCGAGTGTCATCTTGTCAGCCAGTATTTTGGAATATCCACAGACATTTATTCTGCCATTTATAAATGTCATCTCCCCAACATGCAGCCCATATCATCACACTCCCACCTCCATGCTTCACTGTCAAGGCTGTGCATTCACTGGGGTAGTCCTGGCCACGTTCATGCCAAACATGTTGGACTCCGTAAGAGCCCAACAAAGTTTAATCTTGTTTTGTGCTTAAATGGGGTCCAACATGTTTGGCATGAACCTTTTGCTGCACTAAGTTCCTAGTGTGGAGCCTGAATTTTTAATAGTAAATAGAATTTTTTAATAGTAAATCTAAAAACTAAATTGTTAGTTTTTAATACCTACTGTTCAAATAATGCACTTACTGTAAGGTGATACTATTTTGAATTATGAGACATTTAAGCAAAATTGCACAGTGATGTACTCATTTCTGGAAGATACTGTATATATGCATAGTATATGGTATATATAAATACTATTACTAGCATTGTTATAATTTATCAATTACATCATAATTAAAAGTTATTAGTAGGATAAAACCTAACATTACA
The DNA here is from genome assembly GCA_028565595.1 of Duopalatinus emarginatus. NCBI lineage: Eukaryota > Metazoa > Chordata > Actinopteri > Siluriformes > Pimelodidae > Duopalatinus > Duopalatinus emarginatus. The sequence goes on from JAOVVF010000001.1 coordinate 9,296,949, forward strand.
TCAACTACAAATATTTAAAAAATGTGCTGTAGTGTTTTACAGCACTGATGCTGAGATTGACAGAATTACTTCCTGTTACAGTAATATAATAATTAGAGCTGGAACACCTAAAATTCCCCGTCGATCCTACTATAAGAGCACACACAGCTAGCATGGAGACACACACACAAACACATCTGTCCTAAAGAGAAACACTCATCAGACACCACAAGGTAAGACTTGTTCATGCAAATACTTACTTTTTAACAATGATCTTTTCATTATCGTGTTTTATGCTCCATATACTAATAATGCACATGTTGTATTTTGCTTGACTATAATATACTGTATATCAGTTAGATTAATCATTTTATTTACACACCCATGCATTATTTAAACTGCAAAATAAGCATAAAATTCACACCTGTACTATTTTCCAGGTCAGACTATACAATTTAAAGATGAAAACTTTCCTCACATACATCCTGGCAATTTGCACCTTGCTGACCAGGATTCCCAGCTCAGCTTTGGGACACAAGCTCCATCTAGGCTCCTGTACACTGACGGTTCACACTCACGAGCTCAGGCATCACTTCCAGCAGATCCAACACAATATGGTAAGCCATTTCACTGTCCTAACAGGCATTCGACCAAGAGCAACACAACTTGTAGTGCTAACTGTGTCAGGTGAATGAGAAAGCTCTGACAGGTAACCTAGAAAAGCAGCGCTTCTCAGCAATAATTAGGTCACTGAGTCATTGGTGGCAAATCAGGGCACAGTTTTTATGTTTATAGAGCATGAATGTTGCATAACCTGCATTAGCTTGAATCATTACTGCAGTTATGAACTGTATGTTTCATGTGATTACGTTTCATTAATTTAGTATCTAGCATAGAGAAATGGCACATAATATTCCTAAACATGTCAACCATTTAAAAAAAAAAGCTCTTCTACTTTTTATACAGTTGATTTTATACAGCTGACCAACTTTTCTTACTACAATCTATTATTATTATCCACAGGTCACAAAAGACCACCATAAGGGTGTGAGGCTGCTAAAGGGGGACATGATGAAGAGCTTGCAGGTGAGACAGATTATTAAACTTACCAACATTTTATTAAAAAAAAACAAAAAACAGACCTGGAATTTAAAGCTACAATCACAAGTACACAAGCAACTGTTATGTAATTGTCATTATGTAATCATCATACGTAAGTGGCAGAGTGGCGCTGACAAACTGACTTGGGCACTTTTTCAGGCTACAGAGAGCTGCTGCTTTATAAGTCAACTCCTACGCTTCTACCTCGAGAGGGTCTTCAGTGGCTATACGAGCAGCCAGTCGCTCCACCAGAGAACCACCAGTGTCCTGGCCAACTCTTTTCTCAGCATGACCAAAGACTTGCGAGCATGTGTATGTAGAGTCACTTGATATATATATTTTTAATACATTAGGTTTTATATGACAGGTAGATAAGCAGCTCTGGGAGTGAATCTTGCTGTAACACAAATCATAAGTTTATATTAACATACCAAGTTGAATTCTTGACATTAAATTTTTAATTAAAGAAATTTTGAATACTGTGTAGCACTTCAGATAATGTCAAAATATAAAACAGTTTATTACTAGTTGTTCTGTTTTCACTCTTTGCTAATACCCATCCTTTATTTTCCAACAGCACGCTCAGATGCTCTGCCAGTGTAGCCAACATGCCAACCTGAAATTTGACACCATTCAAGTAACCTATGACAAGGTAAACAAGCCAGCCACTATAAATTAATACCTCTGACTCTCTAAATACCAAGTGTAGATGATTGTCCTGTTTAACTTGTTCACCTAATAAAAGTAAACACAGATGGATGCACTACTTAAAATTTGTTTAAACAGCCTCCAAAACATATACCTATATATATGAAAGTTTTCTTTGTCACATACAGGGTCATATATCAGGGAAAGCCCTGAGAGAATCTTAGACAACCAAATAGCAGGCTTCTTAATAAATAGCCTGAGGTCACACCATTAAGGTTTCTGTCCCGATCACAGAAATTATTACCTCTAGGTTGACTCCTACCAGCAACCCTCTATGAGGTCTGACATTACCAAACTTTTCCCAAGTACTTAACACAAGACGCACTACACATACCAATAGGTGCGACAACCCCAAGTTTTAAATACCAGTGGTATCAGATGGTCCTCATCAGCCCTGATTGCCACTATAGTAGCTGGGACCTGTAGTTTGTCTACCACCTGCAAATTTCCTAAAGAAAAGTTTTTAAGAGACACCATGGCAATACGGATGATTTTTTTCTCACTCTTAACATGTTTTCACACAGCTGGACGTGGGAGCTGCATCAGTAAAGGCCATAGCGGAGCTGGGCCATCTGATAGAGTGGTTTGAAAGCTTGCACAGCAAAGACAAGATCCATCATCATGACGATGAAGCAAAATAGGATTCGCTGTGGAGTGCTGATTTATTTATAAGATGTGTAATGTATAAAATTTATCCTCATAATTATTCTATTTATAAGATTTTCATTTTTGGTGAAAAGCACATCATAGTGTAATTATCAGATTGGGATAAACTGGGTAGCGTTTTTTGTTACTGTTTAAAGCGACATATGTAATCTTAATACTAGACCGCCTTAAAGGTGTGCAGTGAGTATGTATAAGCTATGTCTTCATAGTGTACATGTATAATATTTAATGCTCTGTCTTGTTGTAGTGACAGAGTTATTTCTGACTACAGTAATGCCTGTGGCCTTTTAACATATGTTTATCCACATGCATGACTCGAAAGAGCTGTGCTGGAATGTAGACCTTTGAGGTCAGTTTGTTTGAATCATGTTTTAATTCAATTATGTATTGAAAGAATTAAATATAATGTAATATAATGTAATATAAATACATATAAATATAATATAATAAATATTTATCAATATCAGACCCTGTGTGGTATTTTTCCAGTGCATGTTTAAGCTCATTGCACCAAATATAATCACTTTAATTTTAAAGATTATGCTTTCATGACCAAGAAAGTGAGAGAAAGAAAAAACACACAGTTAGTGGAACCAACCAAATTGCATTCAAATACACAGAGAAAGATTGTTTAAATGTGAAAACATCATTTTGCTCTTGACCTGTGTCTGAACGAATTCAGCTGCCACATGGTTGAATAAGTGCATGAATGAACATGTGCATGAACATGAAATGTTCCTCTATTGATGTGGTAGGTAAAAAGAATCTTGAACTGGATGACTATATGTAGTGTACGGTTGATGGGGCTCTTTTAGTTCTGCCTCTTCACTATCACTGAATAGCTGATAATATGAAAATGACACCAGTAACCTGCATAATAACCAGATGTTTAGATCAAATGTTTAGACTGTGATATTCACACCACAATGTATTACATGGGACAGCTCTGAAATCTCTGATGACATGGTCATGACACCAGTCTCTGAATGGTGCATGCTTATTACCTTGGGTAATGATGCATAATAAACAATACTGGTCCTATTTTATTTTTATTTTTTGAAATAAAATTAACAAAGTATTAAATGTTCTTTAGTAAACAATAAAAAGCAGGTTCACATGAACAACTGCATCAGGAGTTCATTAATAAAACATAAAACTCATGAGGTCTCGAAAAATTCCAAACAATTTAGGGCTCTCTGTGTCATCCTCAGGGAAAATGTAGAGAGAACACATTGTGTGGAAAGGATGAAGCTGGTATGAATCATGTATGAGCTGGTAAATTTTCAGTCTGGAGGAATCGACTGGGTCAGGCACACACCTAATTATCCAAGAATACCATGGAAGAAAAAAGTAATAGTAGAACCAAATGGTGTACCCTGCCTTTGCCAGATTATGCGGATGAAGGCCGTTCAGAAAATTACATTATACTGCCATCACAAAAACACATTCGTACTTTGCCCAAGAGCGCAAAAGGAAAAAAAGTGCAAAGAGAGCACATGCCAAAAACTTTCAAAGCGTCATGTCACACTGCCTGGAACAGTGTTGACATGAACAATTTTGGATCCATGGTAATCCTAACACCAGACAAAACCTGCTTCAGTGTCAGATGCAAATAGTGATTTCACTGGAACCTGTGCTACACGTGGCAGCTGTCATTGTGCTACCATGTCTGACCAAGTGACCTCACTAGAAATCTATCAGTCTGAAGCATCCCTCAGACAAGAAATTGTCTAAGGCCTAGACCCCTATGCACTGGATGGGACACCACTGTCATTATGTGAAAGGTTCAGGTACCTGTGTATTTTTATGTTTAGTTTCTGGTTGTGTCAACACTAGCTATTGATGCAACCTCTGTTATCTCTCATTCTAGTCACTACTGTGACAGATTACAATAGTCAGTTCTTAGACACATTGCTGAAAGACACCGAGATCATTATGTAAGTCTTAAGTGGACCTGTCATGCAATTTGTATAGGGTGAGTTAAACAACACTGGGTTTTCAATCTGATGTTGTGCTACAATAAGTTTCCTAATAATTCTGATACGGACACTCCTACTGGTCTTCCATTGGTCAGGACACTGGATCTTCCACTGGCTATGATACTGTTTGTCCTTGGTCTGATGTTAAATACTGCACTAATCTGCACTGACATTAGATATCAAGTTGGCTTTGGATCCCATATGTTGCCCGAAACAATTTTTTAATTACCTTCAGCAGAGTATCCTACCTACTCTGAGAGCTGCCATCCCTTTATCTTCCATATACATACCATCCTTGGCTGACCATTTGGAACAAGACAAGGAACAGGACTGCTGCATCAGTATAATTGGGGTATAGAAAAATGAAGGTGAAATTGTGATCTTTTCTCCACATATTAACTCAGATTTGTCATCCCAGAGTGGGTCGCCATGGATGAAGGCAAAGTAAAAGCAGTCTGTATCAATCGCTCAAGAACTAATCAGTGCGAAAATACAACACTGCAAAATATAGCACAGAGATAGTGGCTTTGACACCCCAACATTAAAGTGTTTGTGAACAAACTGTAGATATCGAGAAAAAAATACTTGTGAAACTAAAAGTCGTTACTATTTCCTTTCAAGACAGCACGGAGCCTTAGGCCGACCAATAAATACTAATCTGAGACTCAGATTAATACCGACGAGTTCCTGTGTGTGTGAAAAACATTATTTTTCCTATTTTAATAACAGCACAACAGTAAACAGTAGGATAAAAACTGACAAATATCAAATATGTTATAGAAATGGGCTAGAGTGTATTACAACACTGATGCTAGGACTGACAACTTCCTGGTACACGAAATGAAGTGAAGCTTAATTATAGCTGAAACACCTGAAATTATTCATCAAACCTAATATAAGAGACACACACATACAGTACACATCTGTCCTAAGAGAAACACTCACGCAAGGTAAGACTCAATCCTACACTTGTTTATTTTTTCATACAAATACGTAATTTTTAATAATGATCTTTTCATTCTTCTAATTTCTCCATGTTGGACACAATGACAGCAATGATATTATGCTCCATATACAGTGGGGAGAACAAGTATTTGATACACTGCTGATTTTTCAGGTTTTCCCACTTGCAAAGCATGTAGAAGA
>JAOVVF010000001.1:9302627-9327788 GCA_028565595.1 Duopalatinus emarginatus
ATCTCCACATCATTGCATTCAGTTTTTATTCACAATTTGTTTAGTGTCCCAACTTTTTTGGAATCTGGTTTGTAGAAGTAGAGTCTGGAATATGAGTCACTTCATCAATAACTACATTTGATCACACACAACAGGTATATAACCGTGCTATAAAGCATCATAAATTCATAACAAAGTTATCAAGCAATATATAGTCATTGTGGTCTGCAACTGTAATAACACATTGAAACCCACTGCTTTCAGTTTGTTAACCCACAGCCAAAATAACAGACCATGTAATTGTGTAAAAAAGACTGACCAATGACTTTCACAACTCGATAATCTTGGCAAACTTGTCACTAACTTTGCTGCTGAAGTTTGCTGATCTATGAATTAATTCATTTTCAATGCCACTTTTAGTACGTTGTCGACTTGGTTCATTATATTGAAACATTGACACACACTGTTTATTACATTACAGTGACAGGCCCCATGCTCACCAAACAAGACCCCATCAGACGTACTGGCCTTTATATAACTAGGTAGGTACAGGAAAAAGTTATTATTATTATTAAAATTTATTATTAAGTTATTATTAAAAAGTTAGTTATTAAAAAAAAATACATTTATTACTTGTTACTGAATTATTAATCATGTTGTGCACTGCTCTATAGCAACCTCTGGTGGGGACATGCTCCATCAGCCCCTAATGTAGAGACACTCCTGTAGTTCAGTATTCATAATCAGTGATTGGACATTGACATTGCTTCTAATTCACCCATTGCCTTGGTTAATAGTTTGGCACGTTACAAATTCCAAGCATTTAAATAAGGTCTGCTGATACACACATATCACTGATTTACACATGAACTTGATAACAGGATAAATCTGCATGTTTTCATGTAATAGTGCTCGTCTATCTCTAACTTAAGTAAAATTACTTCTGCCAAGTCTGATATTCCTTCATACATGTGCTAAACTTTTACAAACAAAAAATATTGATTAAGCACACATGCTACTACACCAACACATTTACATTATACATCAGTTATAACTTCACCAAATTTTGATTGTTAATTGTGTTCTAGTTGATAATAATTGTAATAATTAAACATATATGTTATCTCTATTGTTTAAAACTGAGATAAAGAAAATATATGTTAATGGTTTATTAAGTGAAATTTTATTTCAAAATTGGTTTTAAGTCCCCAAATATGTCCCGGGTCAATTTGACCTGAGGGATACCAGGGGGTCCCAAACGTGAAGACAATACAAAGGGTTAAGAGATATTATCCTACATACCCTGGCAGGTCAGGCAATAATTTGGACTCTCTGCTGAAGTGGTTTAAAAACTTCCACAGCAAAGACCACAAGATGCTCTATCATGACAATGATGAAAAATTAGATTCACTATGCAGTGCTGATTCACTTATAAGAGCACAATTTAATTTAATCTAACAATTTCTTCTCAAAATTATCATATTAATAGGATTTTCATTTATTAGCTTTAGCTTACTTCACCCAATATTTTTTCATTTTAGAGATCTTGCCTGAGAATGAGATACAGTGAGACACAGAGCTAGAGTAATCAACTAAGACTTAAGAGTCTTTCTATGAGACTCTACTAGCCTCTGGTGGTGAAAAATGGCAAGAGTCTTACTAAAGATTAAAAGGGGTCAACTGATTATATAAAGGTGATAACACCAGAATAAAAATGGTAAATAATAAGTAACATAATTTAGAAATAATATAATAACATAATAAATAACATTCACTGCCCACTATATTAGAACCTATTAGATTGAAAACCTGTACACTTGGTCTTTCATGTAATTATCCAATGAGCCAATTATTCAGCAACCGCAAAATGCATATACTCATTAATTCAGGTTATGTTAATATCAGACATCAATCTAAACATTAATTGCGACATGTTTGTTGGTGCTAGTTGTACTGATTTGAGCATCTAGGTTTGAGAAGCTGTTGACCTCCTGGGATTTTCATGCACAAGTGTCTCTAGGGTTTCCACAGAATGGTGCAAAAATCAAAAATCCACTGAGTAGCAGTTCAGCAGGCAGATGTATTATTGGGCCACCTTTAGCTAGCCTGGATTGAGCCAGAGGGCTAGGGTAACACAAATAACCACTTTTTACAGTCAGGGGAAGCAGAAATACTTGACATGTAAACACAAAAAACACAACATGGCAGACTTTAAGGCAGATAGGCTACTACAGCACAACAGCCGCTCGGGTTCCACTATTGTCAGCCAAAAACAGTAATCTGAGGCTATTGCTGGCTCAGGATCATCTAAAACGGGCTGTTAAAGACCAGGAAAAAATGTCTCCTGGTCTTTGTGCAAACTTTAATTACAGTTTTGTGAGCTTGCACCTGGTTCTGCTCACAGAACTGCTGCTCACTGGATGTTTTTTGTTTTTCGCACCTTTCTAGACGAGCAGTTTCTAAAACGTCTGGCACAGAGACCACATAAAACCCACAAAAAAATGTTTGGTGTTAATATTAACTGAAGCTCTTGACTTGTGTCAGCAGCTGCCACATGATTGGACATTTACACTGCAGTAACCTGCATAATAACCTGCTAAATAATGTTTAAACGGTGATATGCACAGCACAATGTATTACACAGGACAGCTTTGAAATCTCTGATGACATGGTCATGAAATGTTACACCAGTCTCCAAATGCTACATGCTAATTACCTTGGGTAATGACGCATTATAGAACGATACTGGTCTGATTTTGCTGATGGTATGAAAACTGAGTAGAATGTTTTTTTCTTCCTTTCAAAACCATTTCCTGAAGCGAAAGTACTACATGTTCTTTGAAAGACCATCTAACGCACGCTCTCATGAACAACTGAATTAGTAGTTCATTAATAAAACACAGATCAGGCCTCTCACATACTCACATCCAAACCCTATTAAAGACTATACTTTGCCTGTTTGTATAAAATCAGACAGTATAACATTAATTAGAATAATGAAGTGGACATCCCATTGTTTTTCTGTTCACTATGTAGACATGAATGTAACACTGGTGCTCGTTTTCTATTTAGGAAATAAATCAGGGCACGTCAGGAAACGTTTGCATGAAGCACACAATCATCAAGAATTCATTTAACACTGGGATTTTCTGTAACTGAAACCAAGAGGCCAGACCTGTTCCACGATGACAATGCCCCTGGGCACAAAGTGAGGTTTAGGAGGACATAGTTTGCGACGTAAGAGATAAAACCTGCACAGAAACCAAATGAACTGGAACGTCAATTGTGCGTGACACGATTCATCTTATCAGTACTAGAGCTCATGCCCATAGTTTTGGAACATAGGTATAAAATTACGGGTATTCAAGAAGAACATATTTGATGCATGTACATCAGGGAGAGACACACAAAGACAGACACAGTATGGTATTTACCAGAGGCTGCTGCTACATAACAGGGATGCACCACACAGTTACAGGAAAAAAATTATCGTCTTTCTCAAAAGACATCAACAGAGGTTAATGTAAGGAGTAATACCATCCCATCTACCCAACGGCTATTTGCTCTCCAGGACCATAGACGGCTTTGTTGGGATTCAAACAATTGATCGTGAGTAAACACTTTTTGTTGTTATTTATAGTTTTATTTTACATTTTACCCTCAGGTGACCATGACCAGGACATAACCACAAAAAAATTATTTTTAAACTAAGGAATTTGGTCTACCAATCGGTATATACTTCACAGATTAATGATTAATTAAGTACTTAATACGATCATACACTGCATTTTCAGTTCAGTCACCCCAGACTTTATCAACTTTAACAGTTTCAATCTTGGTGCATTAAGTAAAGTAAAGTGCCCAAGTAAAAGTACTGTCATGATTAAAAGATAGTATATGAAACACAGTCTGAGTCACTGGTAAAAAGGTTTAAAAATGTTTCACATTTCACACTTTCAGACGGATATTCCGATGAAGTAGGCACAAAATAATAGCAAGTGATAAAAGCAGCAAAGAAAAAAAAAAAGCACAAACCTTGCTGGTCTTGCAAACTTTATATGATTCACTCTATCATCTTTGTAACCGTGTCGCAAGTAAATTCGCATTTGGCAAATGGAAATTTGATAGGTTGTCATGGAATCAACTACAGTTCAAAAGATGCGGTTAACACAATTATCATGCCAGAACCAAAAGCAGAAACCGAAAGATCGGTTTTGTTTAGGGCTAAAATGGGTGCGAGTATGATACTATTTCAGCATTAATTACATTGTTCTACAATTTTATAGGAATGCACAAGAAAAAGCTCATGAGCTGATGTCCAATTTATTAGTTAGACTATTTTTAAAGCCAAAACTACAGGTCAACCAAAATCTTTCATGAGTTCATAACTAAAGGAAATGGGGAAAATCATAGATTTACAATTTTCATGACGCCTGTCATAGTAGTTACTGAACTTCCTCCTAAAATTGATGCTGACCCCAAGTAGAAGGACATACAAAGCCGCTGAGGTAGCTTAATATTACACTGTAGTAATGGCTACTGTACTCTTTGACTAAATTGTACAGAAGGGTCACTCTAACTAAATGTATTACAGTGCATTAAACTTACATGTTGCCACATACAACATGACACTTTTGTGGCCTTGTATTCTCGGAGTTCCCCCAACTGCTTTGTTTTGAAACATGCATCATGTCAGTCAGAGGCTAAGGGAGTCCTGTGAGAGGTCTGAGAGTGTTCGACACTTCAAACCACAGCGAATCGTTCTTGCCGTCAACAGATGCAGCTGAAGCGAGCGAGCCTTAGGTTTCAAACCATAAAAATGGGGTTTGCCTGGTGTCAATCCCACAGGCGTTGACAAGCTTCTATTGGGCACTGCAGATCTAAACCCATGACTTCCGCACACACTAGGAAAGCAAAGAACATGCTTTTGAGGCGCACCACATCATGACGACAGACATGCTAGCTAACCGCCATGCATCATCTTCCACATACAGGAAACCAAGATTCATGCAAAACATCACAGAAACATATGCAGGGGTTGCATATTGCAAAACGTATGCTATTTTTTCTCTTTTTTTCTTTCTTTTCTGTCCGAGTCATGTGCTTCGGTGCCGTTTTGTATGTACGCTGACACATCCGTTGATGAATGCGTCACTGGCGATAGCGGCTTTGACACCCAAGAGCCTAAGAAACTGCAGAAACAGAGAGAGAGAAAAAGACTTCTGAAACTAAAATACACCACAGAGAACGGCGTGGTATACGTTACTGTTTGACAGGATTATTTCCAAAGACAGCATCGTGCTTTAAACCGAGCCATAAACACTTCATAATCTGAGTAACAGATCAGGAGATCTTGTGTGTCTTATGTGACTGCAATCTCATTATTTGGATCTGCTTAGTAGTTCAACAAAGGCTGGTGCTCATGTGACAGTGCAGAGGGTAACTCCTGGGGGGGACCTTTCTATGACTTAGTGGTTGCTTCTTCCGTCCTCTGTAGAGTGGTCTTTAGGGGCAGCAGCGTCTTATCTGCTCAAAGGAAAAGACTGAACATGGATGGAGAAGGGTTGAGCTGCAGCCACCTGAAACACCCACTTTACTACAGACACACCCCAACCCTAAGCCTCCTATGAAATGGGGGCTTTCTTGTTTTACCCCATGAGAGATGCGGCTGCAGTTGGAGAGCCTGTCTCGCCTGTGGTGAGAGAAAGGAGAATGATGGCTATGCCACGGTAGAGAACCTGTCCTACCCCATGCAGGACACTCTAGATAGCCCCTTCAGTGACAGGCTGCTCCATTTATATTCAATATTAATGTTAACTGTGATACAATGGTCAATTATATTAATGTGCAATAATCATATTTATTATATATGACTATAGATTAGGTTTGTATAAATATACAGTTCACAGTTTTAGACAATCTGACAATCCACGGACTATTCACATATATTCACTATATCCCAATGTTTCTCATACATTTACTCATTGTTATCCATTATATATTGTTGTCTGTGTACTTTTTTAATACATCTTTTCTCTTAAGACTGCAGCTGTCCCCATCTTGGTGGGATCAATAGAGAACTACTTTATTGTACCTTCTGTTACCTTCCCTACACTAGTAAATTCTTTTGCTTAAGTGCCTATCAATTAATATTTAGCAGTAGCAAATGGCAGGTAAATAAAGTTAGATAAGAGAAAAAATGGCTAGCTATTTAGAATCTGCCAGAATAGGCTTAAAATACACTACGTCTTTGATCAGAATAAAATGGTTGCTGTAGATGAATGAATGATGGTTAGATAGAAGTAACAAAAATCAAGACATACCAAGAATCAATCCGTCCATCTATCCTGACATGCCAAAAGCCATGGGAACTACTATCATGTAGGACCCCCGTCTAGACTAGTGCAGAAACATGACGTGGCATCAGTTTCTCAATTGGATGAAAGTTGTCTGGAGGGATGTTAAGCCATGTCATCTGGATATCCACCCATATTTAAGTGGTATTTGTCGGTGTTGGTATGAATGGACTTCTCCACCACATCCTATAAATGCTTGATTGGGCTTATGTCAGGAGAATTCAATCATTACGCAAGTACAAAAAGGCCAGAAAGGGCTGCAAATGGTCCCCAAACAGTGAAAGATCTCAATGACATATGTTTGGGTGGACCAGTGGATCCGTGCTATGAGAACACACCCCTCACCAGTATGGAACCACCATCAGCCTGCACAGTGCCTTGGTAAGAACTGAAGTCCATGGTTTCATGGGGTCTGTGCTAGACACAACTTTTACCCTCAGCCCGAAACAACTGGTACCCTCATCGAACCACACCATGTTGTCAGTCGTCCAGGGTCCAGTCAGTGAGTCATGTCATGGTATTAGGCAAAGGCACTCTGGAGGGTCTTCTCCTCCCATATAGCTTGGAAACTAAGGAACGCCTGCAGTGACCAGTTGGATATTTATGTGGAGCCTCCTGCATAGAATGTGATTTCTGAGAGTCACTTGTCTGTTCTATGCTCTGCGTCTCGTATGATGTACTCTATGATGTACGTACGTGACACTGTGGCTCAAGGAATGTTAAATGCCTGCACAACATATATCTTGTGATATACATCCATTTATATATGCATTATCCTTACTTTCCTATGTCAGTACTGTGCATTACATGAGTATCTAGTAGTCTTTAGTGTGTTATCTTTTCACACTTTCCCATCACAGCAAACCTATTTAAATTTCATTTACCTGATAATGATGCAAGCTGAATTCATGAAGATGTTTCAAATAACCTGGTGTTGTATTTCAACACATTCAGCAGCAGATTTTGGCAACGACCGGTTGGTTATTCTAGAATATCTGAGAAAAGCTGACACATAAGTACATGACTTTCCAAAATTACACAGCTAAACATGGGATGCTGAGTTGATCAGCAGCTGAAACGGAAGAAGTAAGGTACATTTGGTCTGAATTGGTCATCTCAACCGAAACCCTGTGTTGCTTAACAGAAACTAGGCTCCCCTGAACTAAAAAAAATTGGGACTTCACTCAAGGACCTGAGCCAGTAATAATCAATCATTTTATGCAAAATCTGTGGTAGACAAGAAAAAAGATGATAGAGTTAAAAGCATTTTAGGAGTCAAGATGATTAAGATTACAGATAATGAAACCGGAGATAATTAGATCAGTTTTATGCTTACAACGAAATTCTCTAAAATTGAATCAGCTTCTGAGAAGCTGCTGACTACTTTCACCTGTTTTAATTTATGTTATTAGATATCTACCATGGATATCTGGTATCTGGCATTTAACATATGAATTAAGCTATACCACAGAGATACAGTGAGGGACAGTTTCCTGAGGTCTTTGAAAAATAATAAAATAAGAAAAGCCATCATTGTTTTGGTTATACCGAGTTTTTGATTTTATTTTATTTATCACAAATCAAAGGGACTCATTTTCATCTTCTAGAATAAAGGAGACACTTTATCCACCTCAACTAGCCGTGTTATACTGCTCCAGGCTAGTTCCAGGCTAATCTAGAATAATTATGTGTAAAAAAAAAAGAAAAAAAAAAGAAAAAAAAGAATAAGATAGAACACTACATGACGCAATATGCAGTAAGACTCTCATCAGGTTTGACACTTTTTTTAAGATCCTTATCAGTGAGCTGATGAACCTGGTGTAAACCTTTTAATACACATCCTTCTGACGCATTAAAAATGATTATATTTATAAAGCCACAACGTTCGTCACAACATAATTATTCTGTAATGACTAGATCAAGATGGTGAAAGGGAATATCTCTGTCACAATCATGTTGCCTCAATACCATCTATCACATCAAGCAGGTTCATTTTCATATCACAACCACCTGCAACATTCTTTCAGTCTCAGGTTTACACATGAGTGCAAGTCTGACTCATAAGTGTTTACTCCAGGTAATCTAATGAACGATACGATTCTTGTAAAGTGGTTGAGACCTTTGTAGAGCTGGAGAAACAACCACCTATGCCACATTCTCTAAACGCTACAACTTAAGAGACTAACAACGTTGTGTGTGATACATGCAGCTTTATAAAGAGTAGAATTCAATCCGCACCTTGGGTTACTGTGTCTGGGTGGTTTTGTGCATGTTCTCCAGGTTCTTCCCACTTACCAAAAATGTTCTGACTGTTGGATTGTTGGATGATAAAGATGCGAATCTCCACTCCTGAGGCATCAGTGCTGGGACTGAGATGACTGAGAGTGCTGGGATGATGATCTTGTGGCCTGGTTTTCAGAAACCAGCATAATTGGTGTGTAAACGTTTGCTCCACCAAATGGCACACCACTGTGAGAGAGATAAAAGATGACACATGGCGTTATTTAATAATAAAAGTGAATTGGGGAAAAAACACCAAAATGTAAAGCATGAAAACATTAAACACTTAACAACTTCAATATAGGGTTCCTCAAGGGTTCTTTTGCTGGTTAATGATTCTAGCCTTCTATTTATAACATTCTGATGTAGGGTAATATACATTTACTCTATAATTCCAACCAGAATGCATGGGGGTATTTAGGTTTGAAGTTCTCATGTATACACACGTGAGCTCCCTTACACTCACTAGTGGCTTACAGTAATCAAAACCAAAGCCTTCAAGGTAAAGGCGATTGCTTGCTCAGCACATTTGTGTCAGCGGGAAGAGGTGTTTGCATCATGGGTTGGGTTCACCACATCATTCAGCTCAAAAGCATACTGACAGTGGTTGACCTGAACAGTGCCTGACTTATCATTAAGATCATGGAACTGCAAGTCATTCACACTCATTCTGTTTACCTAGATCAACTCCATTCTAAAAGTCTTTTCAGTAAACAGTCTGCCATTTAAGAGAACCAGAAATAAACAGCTGTGTACAGTGCACAACAATCAGAAATAGGCAGATTTGCTTAATGGCAATAAAAATTCAGCATCTGATGATCGATAGTTCAGCTTTCAACCATCTACACTACAACCCCAATACAAGCTATATAACATCCTAACATATTAGATTGTTAATGCACTCTAGCTTTTATCCACATATAGTTAACCAAATGCTTTTAACTTTATTAAGATGTAGTTAATAAAATACACCAAATCATCCATAACATTAAAAACCACCTGCCTAAACAGCCACCAAAACAGCTTGAAGCTGTCAAGGCATGGATTCCACTAGAAGTCTGAAAGTGTGTTGTGGTATCTGGCACCAAAATGTTAGCAGCAGGTCTGAGTGTGTCTCCCATGGGATCGGACCAGACAGGTCAGTCTTCACCGCATACATCAGTGAGTATTGGATGCCTATGACCATGGCACTGGTTCACCGGTTGTCCTTTTTTGGACCACTTATGGTAGGTGTTAATTACTGTGCACTAGGAACACTCCATAAGACTTGGTGTTTTGGAGATGCTCTGACCCAGTTTTCTAGCCATTACAATTTGGCCCTGGTCAGGCCCTTAGCTCCATTTTTTAAAGCTTCCAACACATCAAGCTTTGAGACGTGACAGCTGCGTAACATAACCCACAGAGTGACAGGCGAATCTGTAACAGGATCACAAATATTATTCACATCGCCTGTCAGGGGCGCTTTGGTTTTAATTTTATGGGTGATTGGTGTAGGAGATCACTTATTTGAGGACAGTGTGCATAATCTAGTAAATGTTATATTATGCCTGATACACTCTGCACCCAGAATTATTATTCATTAAGGGTAATAACTGGTAAAATATTGGGAATAATCTCATTCTGTGAATAGTGGTAATTCAGCCATGAGGACTAATAAATATACAGTGGCAATTAAGGTAGAAATAAATAAATAATGTTATAAATAATAATAGTAATAATAATAATAATAATAATAATAATAATAATAACCTAAAGTAAAATATACAAAATAAAGGATAAATGTCATTATAGATTAAAAGGAGAAGATGAGCTTGCAATGCATTAATGAAAAGATTTTTTCCAATGATGCAATATAAAAAATGTTAAATGTGCCCCATCACTAAAAGATGACAAAATGTTCCAGTAAACACCTCCAAAATAGAAGGAATTTTTTTTGGGTGGGGGAAGGGGGGGCTTATAAAAAAGGCACCTCTGAGCCTTTCTGCACATCTCCTCCCCTGAGGATTCAGCTGCAGGCTTACGAAAGGGTTAAGACTTGGTGTGACGAGATCTTTGCGACGATGATCCTGTCGAGGTTCCTCCTGCTTGCTTTGCTCACATGTCTGCTGCTGAAGGTGGCTCAGTGCAAACACATCGTCTGCAAAGACTACTGCTGCTCCTTCGTCGAGGGATTTCCAAGCAGACTGAAATCGCTTCGTTCTTCGTACGCTCAGATCCGAGACTACTATGTGAGTAACTTTCATTTGTGCTCCTCTTGACGGGTTTCAGGAACAAAAAGTGGCTAGAGAGAAGAAAAAAAAAAAAAGGTCAGATTAGAGTAATTGTGTAAAAGATGATAAAGAGGAATCTTAGTAAGATCCTTACCTTATCTAGCGTCTGTTACTGTTCTTCTCTGAGAGTTTAATAGTTTAGATGTTGTCTGGAGCAGATCTGAATCACTTGTCTCCAGAGTATAATGATCAGTTTCTCTTTGTTCAGGAATCCAAGGATGAGCTGGACACCTCACTATTCAACAGGACAGTTTCTGAATACTTCAAAGTAAGTATCAGGCATTGAGACATCTCTCTCATAGTAGTACTGGTACAATATTACTAATGTTGATTAATCAACTGATTTGATCCTCTGCGTAAAAACAGTTACTACACACATCATATCGAAACTCATGCGAGCACCAAGTGCAGCCAAACGTGCAGCTTTAACATCACCCTCAACACACACACACACACACACACACACACACACACACACACACACAGCTGTAAACAGGGCCTAAACTGACACTATGTTTGCCTTGCAGACTCCATACGGATGCAGTGTAATGAACGACATTCTGCATTTCTACTTGGAGACGGTGTTACCCAAGGCTATCAACGTCCACACGAAAACTAAGAGCTTCAAGGCGCCCATCGACAACATCGGACACTTATTCCAGGTCCTCAAGAGGGAGCTGATTAGATGTGTAAGTAGCCTACGCTGTCCTTCTGTCTGTCCCTAGCAAGACCTCGTAGTGAAGGTTCTCAGCGGCGCGCGCGAAGGCGTGAGAAAGGCGTGTTGGTGAGCGCGCGCGCCGTCGCGTGCGCGTTACAAAATCCGCTTTTTTCCCCCTGTGTAAAAACAAAAAAAAAAAAACAACCGCTTGGAATATTGGACTGAGGAGTGTTTCCTCAGTTAGTCATTAGTACCAGTTCCTCGACAGACAAATCCACTTTTCCCCACTTTTTTCGTCAACACGAAGGTCCGAGTTCATGTCGAAATAACAGACTTTAAGTAACTCGTTATTAGCATTGAGAAAGATGGGCTAAATCTCAAACCGACGTGTAAACTAATACCTAATGGAGAAGTGTAGGTCATAGCAAGTGTACTGTTTTTAAAAGAAATCATTATTATTATTATTTTTTGCCGCACACGTTTGTTTGTTTGTTGTTTGTTTGTAAATATGACTTGCGCATGCGCGGTTTGGTCTTTCACTAGTAGATGATCCACAGGCTAATTAATCAGTTCCTCAGTGTCTGTGGTAATATGATGTTAAAAAGCTGTCAGTTACTGTCAAACTACTCATTAATCTGACAGAATTTATAACAGACATATACTGCTTTTAGTATGGTGACTTACAGATTATTATTATCAATATATTATATTTTATTTTAATCACAAAACAGGATTGAGTTATTAGGGATCATTTATAACTGACTTATCAAAATTCACACTTATCAAATGTTTAACTTACTCAATAACTCATTGTTTGTATTCTGTCAGAAATCTGAGTTACTCTTAGTAAAGTTCACAGATAATAATTAACTTACAAAATTTATAGTTAACCATAAACACATTAAGGTACTAAATAACGCCCTTATTACAGTAACTTTTGGTGCAATGCTACATTAGTGGCTTAAGTTTAATCGGAATACATTATAGTTCATAGCTAATAATTAGTTGGTAAAATTCATAGTTAATCATAAACACATTAAGGTACTAAAATACCTACCTATTGTTGTAATGTTTGCTACAATGTTACATTAGTTGCTTAAATGCAAGTTCAACTTACCTTTTAAATAAAAAAACCGGAATTAATCTATTAAGTTTCACAGATAATTAACTTACAAAAATTCATAGTTAACCATTAACACATTAAGGCACTAAATCTCCTTATTACACTAACTTTTGGTGCAATGTTAAAGACCATAATATCCAATTAACACTGATGTTTTTGTGTTACAGAGGAGTTACTTCACATGCCAGAAACCTTTTGAAATCTCCAGCGTCAAGAACTCGTACCATCAAGTAAGTGTGAAGACTAATTGGTGCATTACATGACAGTATGTGCACAATCATGACAAAGTTCCATTTCAAAAGGAGGTGGTTGCTTAAAAGTGTGCTTTGTGTTTAGATGGGTTCAGATGGCCTGTATAAAGCCATGGGAGAGCTGGACATGCTGTTCAACTACTTTGAAGATTATGTGGCAGCACAGAGACGTAAACACTGAATGAAAAGGATGCACTTGAACAGCCAACGGGACCCCTATTTGAAGTGTGGAAACATGACTGGAAGTTATGCGAAGATATATTTTCACTTGAGATATAAT
Source organism: Duopalatinus emarginatus (assembly GCA_028565595.1). Classification (NCBI taxonomy): domain Eukaryota; kingdom Metazoa; phylum Chordata; class Actinopteri; order Siluriformes; family Pimelodidae; genus Duopalatinus; species Duopalatinus emarginatus. The sequence continues at coordinate 9,315,825 of JAOVVF010000001.1, forward strand.
ATATACATAGGTCTAAATGCACACATATTTATTTATTACTACTTTAAAAACTGCTGTGCTACCACACTAAATTGTTTTTGTACTTGGCTGTTTTTTGTACAGCACTAGAAATGTTTCTAATGTGTTTATCTTCCTACAAGAAGTATGCTCATGCTATTTAAGTCATATTGACCACAGCTTTTATGTAACGTTGTTGCTTTTTGCAATGAAGTGTGATAACTGTTCAAAAATGTTTATATTTATATCAACCTGCTACTTCAGGGCTTTTAATTTATTTTTTTGTTTTGTATGTTGTACTTAATAATGGTATTTCAGTTATTTGAAAGTTAATAATATTTGTTTCTTACTTTTAAAATTATTAATTAAAATATATAAAACAACTATAAAGTCTATATTGTCTCATTTGTAACCACATTCAAGTTTTAGCTCAGCAAGACTAAAGTAATTTCTCATGTCTGGCCTACTAAACTAGCGACTTTCACAAGAAACCTAAAAGCAAATAATGTGTAAAATAAAAACGTACGTCTTATCGTGGATCTGGGTGTGTGAGAGTAGTATGCATTAAACCCGAAGAATGTGAAGAATGAATGTAACCTCAGGAGTGACCTAAATAGGTCGATTTCCAGCAACGACATTGTCACGTCTTTACAGTAAATTCACACAGCATGCTTCACCTCGCACACAGTATCAGAAAGCAAAACATTAACTGCCATGCATCTCGCGGTTGTGTCAGCAAGAGCAAAAAAAAAAGGTTTCGGTTATGACCGTGCTGAGTAAAGCTCAGATGTTGAATAATGATGCGCTTGTAGAAGTGGAAATCGAAAGCTCTCAGCATAAAAGTTATTTGCACAAACTGAACCACAATAACTGAACCATTTGTATATATTTCTTTAGGATTTACAAATCTATACTGTAAATACATGCATGTGGGTCTTAACTAGAAATGTACATTTATATAAATATATATATATAAATACATTTATATTTATAGAAATTAGATTTATATTTATTCTTGTGTAAATGGAAGCAAAGGCACTGCCATGGTTTGTATTACTACGTTGCTAGTTTCCTCTGTGACACAAGCAGAGGACAAAATGTAAAGTGGCTTGCACGAACATTTAGAGTTTTTCTCCCATTTGGAAGAAAGTGCTGAGAAGAAAAAGGCCATTACTGGAGTTTAAAAAAAGGGTATATGAAATCCAATTTGGAGACTCAATCATCTCTGGAAATTCTAGCCTAAGCAAAAACACAAATTTCATGGAAGGCATCACTTCTTATAAACCTGAGAAGACTATTCCCAGAGTGAAGCATGGTGGTGGGAGCATCATGCAGTAGGGATACTTTTTGAAGTTGAGTAACTGGTCAGGGTCAATGGCAAGATAGAAGTAAATTTGTGTGTTCCAGTCTGTAAAGCTGTGCTTCTTCCAGTAGCACAGTGACCCTAACCATATTGCCAAAGCAAATAATAAATAAGGAATAAATCAAAACCTTAATACAGTCTGAAAAAAGAAAAACTACTGTTACATAAACAATTACAGTATATCAGTGCAATCTAGTACAATTTGAGCCATTTTGCCAAGAAAAATAGGAAACATTCTCAAGAAAAGAAAAAAAAAAAATCAGAAACTAGAAAACATCAGAAACCAGATGTACAAAGCTGATAAGATACCTCCTTCAGTTGTAATTGCAACCAAAGGTGGTACTGACCCCTTTATTGTACCTTTCATCTTAATACACCAATCATTGGCTACCCACAAATTGTTAGACCCCCTCGATTCTCTTACGAAAAGGGGCCACCACAGAACCACATTTAACCATAAAGCTTTCTCCTGATGAACTACTTGAAGTGCTGTATTATCATGTGTGAAAGACTGCAGCTCATATTTTCCACACACAGTAGGTATTAAAAGTTCATTGGCACTTCACGATTCTCAATTTCTCAAGACGGCACCAGCAGAAACGGTGAATCGCTTGTGTAGGTGTGACTCTGGGCCCATTAGTTTCTCTTATAATGTGTTTGCAGTTCACACTGAAACTGAAATACAGCACTTTCACGGAAAACGATAAGTCGTCAAACAAAAACTGCACACAGTTCTTAGAATCTCAAACTGCAGTCTTTCTGAGTATATGGATATTGAATAAAGAAACACCATTTACAATGGATTAGGAATAATAATAATAAAAAAAAAACAGGACATGCATCACAATGCCAACTGTTTTTTTTTTTTTAACAGTTTTTACCTTTATCATTCCTATACCAAAGAAAGCAAATAGGTTCATGTTATTACTTACCTTCTATATAACATCTGTCCTCTTATAAGCCTTTACCTCAGACTATGATAAAGTGCTGACACCTTCCAAAAATGTTTAATTCGTTTCCTAACAGAAATGACACAATATCACTGACTTTCCCCAACATTCATGTGTCCTACACATATTTGTGTAAGCGGTAACTATAGAGACAATACTGTATTATTAACTTATTAATTTAACGACTGCAGGTGGAAAACAACATCCATTGAGCAACCAGAATCGAGTATCAACACTACAGCAGCCTGCCTGCTGCCTACGCTCATATTGGCACAGGATCAAGGGCTACATCAGGACAGGATGCTTAAGACATGACTACACAAAGTTATGTTTACTTTAATTCACTCAGGCAATCAGACTATTGCAACGCACACTCACAATGTGTATGTATAGGTCAGAATTGCGATCTAGGATAAGCAATATAGGTGCAAGTTTCCATTTCACAGGTTCTCAATCCTCACTTCCTATTGAAACCCACTGGTTGGTACTGACGTATGAGCACCTGGCTATGTTTACCAACAGTGAAAGTACTTTTGTCCTATTATGGAAAGAAACCAGTTGCAGAAGTTGTTTGTTTCCAGTCAATCAATCAAAGTGAAAGATGACAACACCAACACTCAGTGGCAGAGTTTCGATTTTGGCCTTCAGCAATGCTACTGCTCATTTTTGCTATACAAATGCTTTGTATTGTGTACATCCAAGTAATATATACATAAAAAAGTCAGCATAATTATAAATACTAACAGTCTGAAAAAAAGAAGAAGGAAAAGACAGCACTGCTACATTTGCATGATAGCTACATGCTAGTTGTTCATGAACATCTATAACTGTATATGTGCAGCTGCGTATGTGCTATAAACAAGAACAGGAGGTGGAAATTTTGGCCAGCTTGTTAACACTATCAGCATCTACAGCTTACCATCACAAGCACTTTAAATAGTGAACGATAGCAAAGTGTCAGTACGGGAATCCCTGAGAAAAAAAAAAAAAAAAAATCAGCAAATTTTTAAAAAGACACAAGATACTCTTTATCAGCTGACTGCAGATATGTGGGCAAATTTAAAGATGGTGCTGGTGATGAACATCTACAGGAAAGAAATCTGCCGGTTAAGTAACAGGATGAAAGTTCTTGTGGTCATAAAAGAATTTTTTTTTTTTAATAAATAATGAAACACAATCTTGCACTATCACAACTATAAGCTGAAGAGCTCACAGGGGCTCATATGTGACTCTGCTCGCATGGTTAATCAACATGGTTCTTTACACATTCGTGTGCAGTAAACATACTAAGCGTAATTTTAATATTTAACAGTATTTTTAAAGTAATTGAGATACACAAATTAATTCTTCATGCCATGTTTGACAGTGTATGCTTACAATGTAAAGTGTACAAATTATATTTTAGTGTGCAGTCTGACACTAGCAGAACATCATGTACAACACTGTAACCGTATAAGGTATTCACACATCACGCCTGGAGCTTTCAGAGCGTAATGAACAGGGGTGGAGTGGGAACGCCACAGCTAAAATGCCTTTTTTTATAAAAAGATCTTTAAAATTGGTGCTCTCCAGACGTCATGAGATTAAATATGGCATCACATTTTGCTGACTTGCTTTCTTCGTCGGTTATATTTAACAAATAGTTTTCATGAAACAGCGGTCAGTATTGCGAGATGACTGTTTTTATGAATCGTCAGACAGCTCCTCTCAGATGTATTTACTTCCTCTATTTCAGAACAAAACCATGACGCACCTTGACACCCTGCCAATATTTCAGGATGAGTTGCAAAAATGCCAAACCCAGAAAAACCTCATCTCAAGCTTACGTGCAACCTAAAGCTACCTCAGGTTACCCTCGTCATTGCCCGACAACCACTGGGTGACAGGTACTGGTAAAGAGAACGGCTCACTTGAAACCAAGTGAATCAAGATTCTTAGTAATGCCCCCAACCCCCCTCCAGTTTATAAAAAAACAAACAAACAAAAAAACACAGACACTACTAATATATGTACATTAATATATAAAACATACATATACAAATTATTAACTAATTTATAACTAATTAAATTATAAACTACAACACATTAAAAGCTTTTTTGTTGGAAACATGACAAAGAGAGGTTTGTTTTCATGTGTTTTTAATCCAAAGCTAAAGCAGACCAAGACTAGGGTACAGCAGCTGAACACTGAAAATACACTTTTGGTTCTGTGCTGCAAGAGTTAGCCTGGGATTTCATAAATCTCTAAATCATGTTTGTCAGGTTTTTACCAGAAACAAAAAACTGCTAAAAAGAGTGAGAATGGCTTACATTAAGAAAGTAAGAATGGCTTACAAATAAACAGCAAAGAGATGCAAAAGATCCAAAGTAAAAGGGGGGGAAAAAAAACCAAAAAAAAACAAAACAAAAAAAAAACAGGGACACAGAAACCCTTTGAATTAGCTCACGTTAGCGGTCCATTGTTTCTGCTCAATACTTTCAACACAATATGTATCCATATTTTTTATATATAAAATTTGGATTAAAAAAATATCAACAAAAAAAGAGAAAATCACCATCCCGCCCATCAGTGCTACAGAAAACAGCAATGCCAGTTCGCTGGGATGATTTCCTGTACATATAAAGATACCTTCTACCACCAAACTACTCGAGATGCTGCACTATGTGGTTTAAATCTGCTCCCTACCACAAAAGAGCACATATAAAAAAAAAAAAAGAAAACAAAAAACCCAGCATAACACTTGCCAACTGAAGTCAGAGGATATAGTTCTCTGATAATTATACATGTTTTCACATAGCAAGTTCATTCTTCCATGGCTCAGCATGGACAAAACAACAAAAATGCATCCATCGGTGTCCGTTAACAAGACATTCCCTTGATATACTGATCAGTTCCTAATAACCGGTTTGTGCATTTTACTGACGAGGGCCAAAAACAGTGTACAACTTGTACTATAACCCTAGTTCATTTTAAACATAAACACTGACCAACGTATAAAAAGCTGGTGGATAATATGCATAGCACTGGCGAGGCAACCTGCAATACACAGTGGTAACAGGGTAGCTAAAGCATAAAAACGAGTGTGAATTGGGAAAAAGACGTATAAAATACGCTGAGAAGGCGTCTCCTTGTCTCGCCATTGTTTAGTCAGGTGTCAAAAGACCTTGCGCTGTCAAAGCAGCAGAATAACCTCAGCAATACAGGCCACTAAAAATTAAATGTGAAGCTCTGAAGAAATCCGAACCCTTTGAATGACTGGACCTCGAGAGGCAGTGCAAGATAGGTGTTCCAAGAGCTTCACAGTCAGGAAGAGAGTTCGTTTACATTCGACAAGTCATTTCAAGAACAAGTTTGCTCTGTCTGTACGTCAGTGATGATACCGCTACCCCTTTTTTTTCGGATTAGCCTTTTTGAACACATACAAGTGCAGGGGTGTTTCTGAGAAAAGGGAGTGAAGTGGGGGGTGGGGTGGGGGGTTTACTTTGGGTGAATGCTTGCATAAGGCAAGTTCCTCTGGTAGTTTTATCACAAGCACCTGAGAAACGCACATGCAAACTGAAGAATCCATCAAAATAGAGTGAATCTTGGTTTGCGCGTTCAAAAACAAAAAAACAAAAAAAAATTAATAGGAAATTAAATATCCGTGACGTGTGCATGTGAAATGTATCAATGGCTTTGATTTGAGGGCGGAGAGAAAAAGGAAACTGAAAAAAAAAAATTCTTCTCATCTGTATACTCAATACCACCAATAAACCAAAATAGCAAGTGAGAAAAGACTAATTGTAATATGATTGAGCAAGTACAGACATCAGCTCTTTTGGGAATACATAACATTTTGGGTTTTAAAATCTGAGTGTCTTTGCATGACACAGAGTGGTTAAATAGTTACAAAGACTGAGTAATAAAGACTGAGTAATAAAAACAATTCTTTAGAAAACCGAAAAAAAAAGTAAGAGATAAGATTAGAATCTGTTTTAATTTCCATTCCCTCTGAATGCTGCCATTTTTAAAAATGAATTATTGCTTCCTTATTATAACCTTTTTGAACCTACACGTACAGGGATGCATTCGAGACCAACACTGTCCTCAGCTGTTGGGGGTCTGATTTTCAGCAGCCATGTTTGCTTTCTTTCTCCTCTTCATCAGCAGCGGATTGGAGGAGTCCTCAATGGTTTTGATTTTGATTTGCTCGTAATCCACTCTCATGGTGGCCAAGGCACTAGTCATTTCCTCCTGTGGTGAATCAAAATGCATGGAAGGTTCAAGGTGAGCGAAAAGCAAATTAGAAAGAAACATACAAGACAAATTATTGACAAAAAGAGGAACATGGTTGTGAAGTCTTTTATCAAAAAGCATCATGGATTTCCTGTACTGACCTTGACTTCCTCCCAGACGTCTTTCTCTTCTTTCAGTACACGACTGGTGTGCAAAGGGGTCTGTGGCACTTCCATAGACTGCTGCATGACCATAGACACATACACAAGTTAATTTGGTCCAACCATTGCATAGAACAAATTTGCAATCGTCAGCACATATATCTCCTTACGTTGATCCAGGGATGGTACATAAACTCTGATATGGTCATCCTCATTGAGGGCTCTGTCTTTAGCAACCTCTTGATGAGTTGTTTGGCTTAAATGGAAAAAGAAAAAGGTTTTTTTTTTTTTAAATTGAACAGATGACAAATGAACAGAATGAACTAATCATGAAGAGCAAACATTTATGAATAACACAAATACCTTCTTCTGAGACTTCGGACCATTCAGGATTGGGAAACTCGTACTGTCCCATCCGAATCCTTCTCTTCATCCCAGGTGATATAGCCAGGCCATGATTGGAATAGAAAGGTGGGTAGCCACATAGTCTGAAAGGTTCAAGGGCACAAAAACATTATAATGGACAACATTGCTCTTGACTAGTCTAATCGAGGGTCCTCAAATCATGATCGTACTGGAAATCACAGAAAATGTTTGAAAGACAGGGTATGGAGCAGATTCACTTACAGAATATACATGATGACACCCAAAGACCACATATCACAGGATTTGTCATACTTTTCTGGACCAAGAACTTCAGGGGCTACAACATGAAAACACAGCAATTACATTTATAAATGATACATGTGCCAGACGTAAACCAGAATGGAAAGAATGGAGGGATAACACATTGTAACGAGGGTTCTTGATGACCATGACCCTTACCAACGTAATAGGGAGTGTAACATGGAGTGGCCAGTGAATTCAGTGTGGTCGTCTCTTTGGCAAACCCAAAATCTGTGAGTTTGAGGACGGCGTTGGGTCTTTTTGAGGTATACAGAAGGTTTTCTGGCTGAAAAACCAAAGAAAAGAAATATAAACCTTTCTCCAACCAGACTTACAAGGAAACAGCGACAGTCCCACTGACCGACAGGTTATACAAAGTAGCTCATACCTTGACGTCTCTGTGTGCTATGTTGATAGAGTGGAGGAATAAGATGGCTTCTCCGATACTTTTCATGATATCTGAGGCCTCTGTATTAAATTATGAGGAAAAATAAAATCAGTACCATGTTTCTGGACTAGCAGTAGAGGTGGATTTGAAAGGAGGGGGGTGGGGGTTACTGTACCTCTCTCAGTGAATGCCTGGTCCCCTCTGTCCTGAATCCGACTGAAAAGCTCCCCACCATCCATACTGCAATAAACCAGCAAGATACAGAATTCAAGCACATACCATATGCACAGACATTATGGAACAGTTTGCTCTGAGCATGCAATCTGTTACATCACACAGCTATTTCGTTCCAACCACACAGTCTGAAAAGCAGAATCTTGGTTTGTTCAACAAATCTGCATCGTTGTACGTCTGCAAGTTTGGTTTTGTTTTGGGGTGGAAACTTTTGATCTTTCTTTTTTCATTAGCTGTGTAGTCTTCTAATTATAACTATTATTATTCTAATGACTGATGCTTTAATTCAGCTCGGGTTTTCAGGAAATGAATTATTTGCAATAAAATATTTCCATGCATAAATTGCTGCTAAAATCTGAATAAATACAATACTAATTAAGTCCCTGGTTTATCTATATTAAAAAGGAATATTATAACTTATAATTATATGGATTATATAGGCAAAAGTACTGGGGCACAAAATCATTTACTTCATTCAATTTGTTTCATTGAGTCCCAAGTCATGCAGTCTGCCTTTACAAACATTTGTGAAAGAACAAGTTGTTCTGAAGCTGACTGTAGTTCTGTAAGAGGATACTACAGTTGCAACAAGTCAGTCTACGAAATTTCTTTCTTCCTAGATATTCCACGATCAACTGTCAGTGGTAATGCTGAAAAGTGGAAGTGTTTAGAACCCACAGCAACTCGCTCACAAAGATCACGTAAAGCTATGTAGCAGGGTCACCTTAGAGTCATAAACACTCAGCCGACTTAATAACTGTAGACCTCCTCTGGCTTTAACATCAGCACAAAAACGGGGTCTCGCAAACTTCATGCCATGGGCTTCTACAACCAAGCAGCTCCATGCAAGCTATACATCACCAAGCGCAATGCTGAGCATCAGATAGAGTGGTGGTAAAGCATGCCACCACTGGACTCTGGACTCTGTAGAGTGACAAATCAAGCTTCTCTATCTGGCAGTCTGAGATTGCTGAATGCCAGGACAACTTTGACTGCATTGTATCAAATGTAAAGTTAGGTGGAGAAGGGAGAATGCTGTGGGGTTGTTTTTTTTAGGAGCTGCCCCAGGCCCCCTTAGTTCCACTGAAAGGAAATTTTAGACAACTGCATGCTTACAAATTTGCATGAACAGCCTAGGGCAGGCCCGTTTTCTGTTCCAGCATGACTGTACCCCAGTGCATAAGCAAAGATCCACAGAAGCATGCTTGGGTGAGTTTGGTCTGGAGGAACTTGACCGGCCCACACACAGCTCTGACGCCAACTTAAACAAACACCTCCGAGATGAACAAGATTGAAGGTTGCGACAGTGTCTGACAGTGTCGGACTATAATAATGCCTATGGATTTAGAATGGTGCACCATAAAAGATCCTGTATGTGTAACGTGTAGGTGTCTGAACACTTTTGGCCTTTTAGTATAATGTTAAAACTATACTAATGTATTATAAACATTTAAATACAGTTTTGATCCTGGAGGTTTTTTCCTTGTGTACAGGTCTATAAAAGCACAAGAATTTTAAAAATCAGGGTCGTGCTTAACTACAGCACTGCTGTTCCTAAAATAACATTCCTCATATTCCACATCTTAATTACATACAACATTTACAGTATCTCCCAGAAGTGAGTTTACCCCTGTGCAATTTCTCTTAAATGTCAAATAATTCAAAATTGTATCACTTTACAGTACTTGCATTACATTCTACGTTAAACAGTAGGTATTTGCTCTTGTGTAAAATTAAAAACAAACAATCTAACAATCTCCCCAACACCATATGCACCCATACACCCATATCATCACTGTCAGGACTGTGCATTCACTGTGGTAGTCCTGGCCAGGGTCATGCCAAACATGTTAGACTCCTTCTGAGCACAACACGTGATTACACTTTGCTAAAGTACATGAAAAGTAGCCTAATAAATATTTAGAGCACATTTTTTGATCAGATGAGATCAAGATAAATTTGTTTGGCTCATATGGAGTCCAACATTTTTTGTGAACATGCTAAATTTTTACTTTTTTTTTTAAACAAGAAAGATTTGAATCTCAGTAATGAAAGGTGGACTGACTTTTGGTGCATTGGGTTCCTAGTGTGGGGCCTGTATTTTTATATATAGCAAATCTAAATTGTGAGGTTTTTTTACATAAGAGCCTGTTTGTTCGTTCCTTCTGGAGCTGTATTAGACATGTCACACTGACTGGACATCCCGAGGCAATCCCAGGATCTGCTAGCGTCATCTGCTAATATCATCACAGCTGGCTTGTGACAATAAGCAGGGGATCTCCTAGAAGGAGCTGGAATATGTGGCTGTATACAGACAATTGGACTGACCGTCTCGGCCTGTTGTCAGAAGGAAAAGTGGATGAAAAATGAATAAAAAAAGAAGGAAGCCGAATACAAAACGATGACTACACAACACCACAGTTCAGTGATGAATTGGAATTCTGTTCCTTTTATGAACATGGCTGTATGATCACTATGGAATGTTCACATGCGTCAGCATTTGATCCACAGCCTTCGCAAACGCTTAACCCTTATATTGCCTTCGGGTCAAACTGAGCAGTTTCTAATTTTTTACAAGAAGAAAAGTGTCACAAGTATTATTTTTCTACCTGAAACTCAGTGGCCTGAGCTCGTTTTCTGTGATAAACTTTTACAAACAAGAAATAATAGAGCACACATGCAACTACACCAACACATTTACATCCTTCATATGGACTTCAGGTCAGTTGGGCCCACATACACAGTGACAGAAACATGCCCCCACACACACACATATACCCACAAACACACACAAACATCCATACACACAAGCACAAACAAACATGCATACACACAAGCACAAACAAACATGCATACACACAAGCACACACACACTTGACACCCAAGTCTTGAGTATAGTGGATTTTGAACATCAGTTATAACTTCACCACACTACGATTGTTAATTGTGTTCTAGTTGATACTAATTGCAATACTTAAACATATATGTTATCTGTATTATTTGAAATTGAGATAAAGAAAATATATGTTAATGGTTTATGAAGTTGGTTTGTTTCTCAGGCCAGTAACTAACCTGTCCACAGTCTGACAAGCAAGTAAAGTCCTAAGACTCATAGACCTGCCTCTTACTGGTAAAGGGGGTTAAATGATGGTCTAGCTTGTCTTTCAAAGAACTGCTCACAGCAGACAAGAAAACCTCAGTCACTACACTGAGAGCTACAAATAAATTTGACACACATCAATGGGGGTGTCTTCCTGTGCAACACTCAACCCTATCCTTATATCGATGTGGTTTTCATACAACTCAGCAGTGTGAGCCCAGGGTGGTTGGGTGGGCTGACCTTCTTGGAAGTCTGCCAGTTAAGAAGAAATGAATGAGTTCATTAATTTCATGAGCGATAGAGACCGAAATGGATGACACAACATGCCTGTAAATGACTAATCAATATTAGACCAAGCAATTTGGAAGTACAAGCAGAATTGTGCAAATGGATAAATGTAATATGCCAGACTGACTTTAAATTCCTGCTTTATTTTTAGAAAGAAGGATGATTCACTGTGGTTTTTACAACTCTTATCTCAAATGCATTGAAGGAAAAATGAAGCTACGAATACATCCTACAGCTAGGTAAACACCTCCGCATTGCTGCGTTGAAAACTGATCCTTGATAAGCTCTGGGAGTAAAGTCTCGGTTTCTCAGTATACGTTAAAACATACAGCTTCGGATGAAACCAGCGTTTAGCCAACACAGCGGAAGAAATGTATAATATGTAGATACTACTACATTTTCAAAAACCTCGCAAAAAACCCCCGTGATCAAACCACATTTCACTACTTTCAGTGGTAACAAAGCATTTTAGTCAGCTAAAATATTTCGAAACATTTCAGTACCTAACATTCAAGAGCTATACGAATTAAAATTAAAAAATTGAACGCAAACTAGCAAAGGAAAACATACGTATACACATGTAAAGTGATTGTGTGCATAG
>JAOVVF010000001.1:9331616-9356031 GCA_028565595.1 Duopalatinus emarginatus
AATCTTGTTCGTGTGTATGATATGGAGAAGAGGTCACAGTCTCAGGAAGTATGCGTTTCTATATGCTAAACCAAGGGGGCCCGTTTTTCCCCTCGCTCACTTATGCTTAACATCAGCGCCAGATCATGCATTTACTATAAACTGGCGTTCGAGACACCTGCTAGTACTCGTTTTACACAGACAGCACAACGAAACCTTTTCGCAGCAGCACGGCACCAGAGATGAGTCGGTTCGGGATTGATAACAGAGTACCTAAATGAATCAATAATAGACAAATTACTTCACTGCGTGCTAAAAGAGATGGAAGCAGCTTTGCAGACATTGTGCATTGGTACACTGTGAGTGTAGAACGTCGAGTTGGAAATACCACTCTGAATCAAGACTGGCATTCTGCACCAGGCAAGAACGGACTCAAATATCCAGTGTCATTATTGCGTACTCTTACAAGAGCACGATTTGGGTCGGGGGATGCACGTCTTCAGCGTATTCACTCATTGCGATAGAGACACAAGCATGACTGTAGCAGACGTATGACTCACCACTCCATGACGATGAGCAAGCACTTGCGGCCCTGGTACAGGTTCTCGTATACATCAATGATACGCACGATGTGAGTACAGGGTGACGCCCGCCAGTGCAGCTCTACTTCGCGCCTGGCTTTGGGACAGTCCTGCAGCATCTGCAGAGGAGAGGAATCAAGCATTTAACAAGTGCGCTTACATGAAGTGCAAAAAGAAAAAGAATAAAGGGTAGAGATTTTACTCATAAAGGGGCTATATAACAAACATGTGCATTTCCAGTTCCCAAGACGGTGGAAGTGCAATATGTGACTAGAACCGAGAGCAAGAAAGTGACTAGGTTACAGTAGGAAGTGTTAATTTAATTGTAAAGTAGCTGCATTATTGATTGTAAAAACGTACGATGTAAATGTAATTAACACAGTAAGTTGGAATGGTTTTCTTCACAAAATTTAAACACAATGCATTGTGCACTTTGTAGGACGCTTCACATTTTTACAATGCTTACATGTCTGACAGACAAATCAGCTGGTAATCATGGATTCATAAAAAAATATATAATAATAATAATTAAAAAAAACAATCAAATTAAAACAGCGTTCACACCAGTAAATCATGCACGATTGTATTGTTTTGGAACTGTTACCTTTACGCAAACCTTATTATAAAATAAGAGGCGTTATGAAGCAAGTTTCGATAATAGTGTTGACTAATAAGAAAAACGGTTCTCTTGAATGTTCCACAACATTCAGATTCTATGTAGTTTTGGCTCCCTCTTTTGGACACTTCTCTTCATTACACCATGAACTGCTCTGACCTGAAGCCTGACATGTTTCCTTTGGTAATTAAATCAGGAAAGGTGGGGTAGCCTAGAAGGAGAAGCAAAACTGTGCACAACATCGAGCTGACAAGCATTTCAAAGGTTTATATCCCAAAGACAATGATGGGACAAACAAATAAAAATAATATACATAAAGTAACAAAACTGTCTGGCTGATCCACAGGAAAAGAATTGTGCCTGTGTGACCGTCCACATCAAGCAAGTGGTATGGACTTTGGGGCAAGCATTAATGAAAAACACCTAAAATGTATATTACGAACACAGACTATAAAACGGCCAAACTGTCTAAGTGTAAACTGGAACATAACGTTCTTACAGTAATCGCACTGAACATGTAAATTCATTCAAGAGTTCATTCAGGATGAAATGCCTTGGAAGAAGACAGCGTATTTATAGGTTCACTGTCCTTTTCAGTTGTTTAACTGTAAGACTTTTACAGTTCTGCAATAACTTTATCTTTTAGATGAGTAGATTTGGTTAAATGCTGAAATTTATCACAGTCTTTTTGTAAACCGAGTCTTTGACCCTAGATATATGATCCAGTACTTTATTGCATTGTTTTTATTTCTTTTATGAAGACCTGGTATTATACTAAAACATTATACATATGTAAAAAAAAAAAATCAAATAAAACTGGACAAAAGTTATTGGCCACTTTCACAAAGTCACCATTTTCAGTGGTTTTCCTTCAAACGTCAGTACCTAATGATGCATAATTAAATAATTAAAGCTGTTGCAAAACATTTCAAAGTCGAACACTGAAAGCAGTAGAGACATTTTTTTTTTAATCATGGAAAATGAGAGTAAGGAGGTCAGTATACGGACACGGACGTTGAAACTGGAGACTTTCACAATCACTGCACTGTTACACAGTTTATATCAAATAAGAGGATGTGGTTATAAACTACAGTGATAAAGCTGTAAGTAATTCTTGCCAACTTCACATACTTCATTCACAACAACTCAGCTTGATGTGTTTTATTTGGACTTTTTTTGGGGGGTCATGAACGCAATCACTACACCCTATGGTCACAGATACTCTGTAATACATTTAATCAGAAATGTCTAATACAGCCACAATGTTTTAATCAAGAGATATTAGGACTTGTTTGCCATGCTGAAGGTTCACTCATAGGACAGCCAAAAACCAAACAGGTAAAAATAGAACAACTGAATATTTGTGCTTATCTGCAAATCTTAGATAAAATGCCACACTCGTCATTCTCAGTATTGGCATGCATGACTAGAGCTTCCAACTCTTGACCGTCTCTGACTGGCTAATGCATTGCCATAAATAGCACACTAATAGTTTAAGTACCAGAAAGCCGTGCTGCATGTTCAACACATCCTTCTCCTTAAGATAAATTCCACAAAGGGAGGAGGCAGGAAAGGGAAGAATGAGCTGGCATTAAGTTGCCCACAGTTTCATTGCAACAGATCCAGATACATATCTACTTTAACTGTTTTAGAGGACTTGAGTTAAACTCACTGTCATTATTGGAAGGTAAAAGTTTGGTGCATCATAAAAATATTTCTCCAAAGTCAATATTCATACATACAGTATATCTATCAGCAGACCTGAACAGAAGGCTGTTTTCATCATATTGTCTTTAAAGTCAAACATAAATACAGAGGAATACGAGTTCCTAACTTGTGATCGCTAGTCAGGAAACGTTTTATTTTTTACGAAATCTAGAAAGCTCAAAAGTCTGTTGTTAAGCCTCTCCCACGCTGTTCGGAAACTGTCGTAGGTGTCTTGCTGTATGTGGCGGACAACAGCTCTAATAGATGCATTCACATTAATGCAAAATGAAAAAAGTGGTGACTAATTTCCTTATGATATCCAGTCACCCGCACCGTCACTGCAGATTTGTCCTCATTCAGAAATATTATCAGAATCTGAAGATTCAGCACTGGGAAATTCCCAGGCCAAAATAAGTCATAATGGTGTTTTATCACTGTGTTCTTCACTGTTGTCCACCAGTGACTTCACATGGTAGTGTTCAGAATTTCAATTTAATTTAATTAAAATAGTCAATTTTAAAGCAAATTAAGCCGCTATTTTTATTTTAATTCATGTCTATATATTTCAGTATCTTAAAACAATGTGAAATCACCAGCGGTGTCCATTAGGTGGTGCTTAGCCTTTTAAGTTCAGTGAAAATTCACGATGCAGCATATAGTTTTAGGGAAAATGCACACTGCACTAGCTATACACCTCCAATTAGGACCATTTTACCAGGTTTTTGTCATTCTAAATAAGTACAGGATTACTTGTTTCTTAAAAACACCTCTTGTGCTTTTTTGTTTTATAATTAACTGTAACTCTAATGATTATTGTATGTTTGTTGCTGCACATTGTAATATAACCAGATGGCCACTTTGTAGTTCAGTAAATATTAGCCATGTTTATGAAATAATACCAAGACCATTTATTACTTATCATACAAACTTATAAATTATTGTGCTATTAGTTTCACCTGATAACTGCCATTTTTAAGCAATAATACATCCGATTAAGCACTGAATACATAAACCGTCCATTTTGTATTACATTCAGGCATACACATGGACACGGACTCATGCCTGAAGTCTTCAACAAACAGTTTATAAAGGTTACACGACAGTTAGTCTATCTATCTGGAATCTGTATCTGGATTGGTGCAAAGTGAGAAGAAGGAAAAGGATAAAGAACACAGATCTAATGAATGAGTACCAGAATGCGTAGTTTACACTGATCATATCATTAACACCAGCTGCCAAAACAGCCCTGTTCCATCAAGGCACTGACTCTACAAGACCTCTGAAGGTGTTCTGTGGTATCCGAGACCAGGATATTAGCAACAGATCCTTTTGTGGGTCTTTTATAAAATCAGACCAGATGGGCTAGCATATGCCTTCAGTAAGCATTGGACACCTGTGACCCTGTCGCTGGTTCAAAGCTTGTCCTTCCTTTGACCACTTTTGGTAGGTATTAACCATTGTAGTACTGGAACACACCAGAACACATGCTGATTTAGAGACGCAAATCACAATTTCGTCCATGTACCTATGCTTGCCCATTTTTCCTGCTTCCAACACAACAGCTTTGAGAACCGACTGTTTACTTGCTGCCTAACCAACCACACCCCATTATAATAACTTATGTTATTCACATCACCTGCCCAGGGTTTTGTTTTATTAAATGTTATAACACCAAACAGCCACAGTGCAACAAAGGCATCCATGACTGTGGGAGGCGTGGTCAAGTGTCAGCTATAGATGGAGTGGAAATGCATGACACCGGGGCAGGGTCAAGCACCAGCTGTGAACGAAGAGGAGGCGTGTCGATCCAATGTCCTTCCACTCTTTCAGCATTACAATCATTTTGAGATTTAATTTGCGAAAAAAAAACCTCTAATAATTACATTTCACTAGGGGTAACGTATGATGGATAAAACTACATAGAACTTATTTTGTGTGTATTATTTACAACAGATGCTCTACATCTTTACCCTTACACACTTACCCAAACATTTTCTCACCTGCTACATTTTGCTAGCCCTAACCCAGCTTAATGCTACACCGCCTGCTTCTGCTGCGTTCATGTTTGCGTACTCAGTAGAGTAGGAAGCAGTTTGTAAGCAAGCCTTTAGTAAGAAAGGGAATGTCTGCTGGTGCATACACAAAGGCTTGGTATACTACATCACGCAGCTATTCATGACAGGCAGCGGAAAGAATCCTGTCACGCTGGCCTTCACAGGGAACCTCTCTCAGACTCGCTAACAAAGTGGACTCAGAATTCCTCCCCATGCCCACCACAGGGAAAGCTCTACCAGGATGTTCAGTAGGGGGTGCTAATTTCAACCATGTCAAACAAAAAGCATCCATTCACTGCTGATGAAATCTTCAGCTTCAATTCCATTCCTTATAAAACCGTGCAAACTTCTCAGACAGGTACTTTCCAACAGTGCTATTTTTTTCTTTTCCTTGTTTACTTCAAGCCACAACTTTAGATTACTTACTGAATGCAACTTCATGACCTATTTAACAATCAAGATATCATTTGTGTCATCAGCAAAACCTGTGAAATGTGTGAACCATGGAGTCGTTCTGCCCTGGCCACAACAGATTTGGTGACGCAGAAGAGCTTTAGCTTATTTGTGACAATGATGGAGCACAAAAGTTACACAACTTGTTACGGTAAAGACAGACACGATTTTGTGGCAAGGAAACACTGTTAATAAGGTAAATGATCACGTCTGTATGGGGTTAAGGCCGAGGTTTAACGTATATTCTGATAACAAGACAACAATAATTATATACCTAAAAAATAGATTTAGACTTAATGTACATTTTTATTACCTTACTCCTGTCCTATCAAAACTCTTGTAGAAATTGTAAAGATGGAAAAAATCAGGTTAGATTAGACTTTAGTTAAAAGAAAACAAACAAAATAAAACACTACACTGATCATATTACAACAGTTATTTATGCAGAAATAAAATAAACCAGCATCAGCAGAACGTTGGTGTTTATAAAATTGTGGCTGATCGCCCACATCATCCATTGTGTACGTTATCCATTACCAGTCTAACTGTCTTTCCTCTCACACACACTCACACATCCTACACTAATAGACTGCAGTCGATTTTGAGAAGACTGTATGGTCACTTTACTAATGCAAATGTTTTGCACAAGCTGCATATAGACTGGGTTAAGTGTGTTTAAGATAAGTTGTGTTGGCTGCGCTGTGATGCATCTGTCCACTATACAGCATGACCGGTCTAGAAAGTCCCATAACATGTATGTGCAGTTATTAAAGTCTTCAAAGTGATAACATGTCATAATGCTGTACAAAATAAACAATTAATGTTTGTTAAATAGTATTTTTTAAAAAAAAGTTTAACAGAATATATTTAAGTTTTGATAAATGCAAGTCAAATCAGATGCATTATAACCTATAAAGAACTACTAATGAACTTTAAAGAAGTGCGAGTGTGCCGCATGGGCTGGCCATTATAAACATAACAAAAAAATAACAAATAAAATAAAGCAATTTTCCCTATATATTACCCCTAATATAGGCTGGCATGAACATAACCTGCTGTCTATAAAACGTTTAACAAATACACAATATTTAGTCAGTCAATTAGACAATGGCACTGCATTGTGCCCTCTGTTGGACAAACTCTGCAATGACAAGTCATAACAGTTAAAAGACCCATCTTCTATCTGTTTTTTAATTGTAATTTATCTGCCGTCATGAGCTAAATACAGATACCGATTTATCAGCCATTCACTCCTATCGGTAGATCATATCATCGGCAACGCTCCCTCATCAGTCAGGCTCTAGTCATCTCCACCGAATAAGTTCCTGAGGCAGATTTACGTAGTTCCTTTGGTATTATGTATTAAATAGCTGACGCAGTCAGAAACCTTATTACCTACTACGAGAATTCCACGCCTAACAAGTCGCGGCATGATTATTCTTCTCTTCAGCAAGGTGAAAATTCCTACAAGAAGGCAACAAGTGACAAAAAAAAAACCTAAACAAAAACACCTTTTGTGTGGAAAGGTAAGGTGATATAACTGCGTATTAGACAAGCCTGGGAACGAAAATCGGGTTGCTAAGCCAACTATGCTGGACAGGACACTGGATTATGTAGACTCAGGTTCTTAAAACAGTTCCTTTTACAACCACGTCAAACTTGTTCTTATTTAGGTCTGGGTACTCTAATGATATAATGATCATTTAAAGTTTTTTTGAGTATACTTACACTTATTTATTACAGGTATTTGTATAGTTTTTTTTTAAATAACAACAAAACGGAAGCATCTGAAATGTTATTCAATTAAAAAAAAAAATGTTAATTGAACAAAAGTAATTGTACACACTGAAGTGCCTGAAGAACTGGTACAGACTGTTCATGTCCTAAATTCATTCTCACAGGTTTGGTGTCTTCCAGCAGGACAATACGCCACCACACACATCAAGAGATGCCAAATTATGGTAAAAGGAACGCTTACGAGTTTGAGGTTTTGCCCTTCACATCTACATCACCACATCTCAATGTTATCGAACACGTCAACACACTGTAGAAAATCCCACAGGATGAAATACACCAGAATAATAACTATGGTGTTCATTGCTTAAAGAATAACCGGTCCATGTCCCCTACCAAGTATCAGACTAACACTTTATCTGGCAATTCAGTGTATATACATATCTTGATATATAAAGTGCATTGCATATATGTCTTTAAGAATCATGTTTTCATTTACCACAGTACAGTTAAAATCTGATTGGTCACACGGTGTGCATTATTTCTCTCGGTTTGAAAAGCAGTTCCACCTGGAAAATGAATGATTATTAAGGTTATTAATCCACTCGTTCTTATGCGTTTTTGTTGCCATAGCAACATGATTTGCATGCTTTGCTAAAAAACTGTTTTTTAAAAAATAAGGTGACATGCTATAGTGAACAACATTGTGTTCCTTGTCATTCGGAATTGCTGAGTGAAGGAGGAGAGAAAAATGCATGTGCTTATATACACAACACCTTCGTTAAAGTGTATTGTGTTGCTCTAAAGGAACACTAAAGCATATCCACGATGTACGATCAGTTACCTCACTGCTCAGTTTTACCAAGTACCCTTCAAACAGATCTTCATCCTTTTTGTCAGGCTTGGCAATGCCATGTTTCCACTGAGCCACTCTTGCTCGCTTTCAGCATTTAACAACATGATTTCTTCGGAAGTCATTCACAAACATACCTGCGTAAATTTCCATTTGGATTATACTACTATTACGTTAAGCGGTGGGGTAACATAATTATTACCAGAGTATCTCCGGGAATCTAATGTCAGGAATTGTTCACATTCCGTGTGTGCATTTGGCTGGAAAGATTACGCTATATTTTACCTTCCCCAAAAACAGCACACAGAAACAACCTCATGTAAAATACACCAAAGTGACAGAAAATAAGCCTATGCAAAATACAAAATATAGACTGGTGGTGGCTCCATAATGATATAGGGTTTGTTTAGCTGGCATTCCCCTGGTACTCCTGGCACGTCTTACGACGAGTTACACCTGTCCATGTCCTGTATTCAGTGTGATAGGTTTGGCCTCTTTCAAAAGGACAATATACCACCACACATGACAAGAGACACCAAATTATGGTTAGAGGAACACTCATCTGAGTTGGAGATTTTCACTCCCATCAGGAGATCACAGAATTGTGGATCGTTCCGCAGGAGGTATGGTGTTCACTGCCAGCCGAATATTTCCACATGCTTGTCAAGTCCATCCCCTATTGTATTTCTGCAGTTCTATGCTCCTTGTGTACCAGTTTGTCTGGTACTTTAGTACATATCATGACCTGATGTGTTGAGAAAGCTTCTGCTATTTAAGTATCAGACTAGCAGACCAACTGATCAACAACAAGTAGAAGGTCAGATGTTGTGCTAAATACGAGTTCATACAGAGGTCATGTTTTCCTGTACGAATCCATCTTATGATTACACATCACCAGGAATATTACGCAACAGACATGTCTGGAAGGATGTACTCCACAGAAATAACAATCATGTGATTTCCTTTTGGTTTTAGTTTCACACACACACACAGGACAAAAGTTTATTTGTTTGTTGTTTTTGTAAATAAACTTCATATGAATCATCTATTCTGCATTTAAATAGTGGACTAAAACAATGAGACTCAAGGTGATATTTTTAGACTAGGTAAACAGAGGAAAAATTTTAACCCACAACTTCACTAAGCTGGTCTAGGACATGATAATACCAGATTATTAATAGGCCTGTGGGTTTTACTAGCAGATGAAGACAGCTCTTCTGTTATCCACTGCATGTTTGCTGTTCAGTGGCTCAGTAGTTAACACACTGCAGTGGTTGGACGCATGCCTTCCGAACAACTGCGACACAGGAAGGTCATGGAGTGAGTGCATGCTAGCTCGTACCAGACTACTGCAGCTTCGGAGCACAGTCCATACACAGCAAGCTATATGAACGGAAACGGCCCACGGAAAACTGACTTGACAGAAGTGTTAAGAGATCGGATGCATGGCTTTGTGTTGATGGTGGTGAGAGAAAGTACAGCAGGTGGCATGACTCGAGCTGGAATGTGAATCGGCTGTCACGTGTGATGTGGTGCGAGAGGAGGAGGAGGAGGAGCTGGCAGGAAGCCATTACCTATGAATCGTGTGGCGTCGTCTGAACGGCCTCCTTCTTTCCTCTAGGAAAATAAAACTATCTGAAATGCTGCCAAATGATGAATAACAAAACGACAGACCCTCCCGGTCACTAGCATTTACACAAACAAAAATTCAAGGGGGGGAAAAAAAAAAAAAAAACAACCACAAACAAATTTTTACACAAAGCTACAAATATTAGCTGCATTTCTAATATCAGAAACTAGACAGACGTGTACTGAATCAGAGCACAAGCGATATTATTGGTTAACACAGTCAATCTAGGCTCCGAAATACGATCATGAAAGAAAGGGTAACTAAAGTCATTTAGCTGCACACACTTTTAATTCTAGGTGATTTGTTATACCTATAATATATAATAGAATGAAATAGAACAGTAAGAACATTAACTCAACACAGGCTTATTTCTGATAAGATCTACCAACTCTCTCGTCCTCCTGCTCCATCAACTTGTCAACTCATCCAAAACGTATCAGTAGCTTAGGGCTTATGCTTGTCAGTATTTGCATTCAGTCCCTCAGTAAATCAAGCAAAATACCTGAGCTGCATCCAAAATCGCATACTTCCATACTGAACAGTACGTGAAAGCAGTACGCAAGAATGACTAGTGTGTCCGAATGTGCTCTATGCATCAAGCAGTAAGTGAAAAGTTCTCGGATGACGTAATGCATCTGGAGTTATTTCAGTATGCGAACAGAGCACACTGTTCTATCGCATGATTCAACTGGAGCAGCTCAGACTTTTGGAACTGAAATAACGTATATAGCTTTATTCATATGTTTACAGTTATTGCTTTGTTTGTTTTTATTTAATATAATAATTTTTTTTGTGTGTTACTTGCCTACAAAATAAAATAGACTGATGTCATTTATTTCCACTGGACTAATGACTAAGAACAGTAACTGTGTGTCTGTGTAGTAAGTGTTACGTTTCTGCGACTAAGAAGAAATATAAGTGTGACTGAACTTATGAGACCCGGCACTACGGCTTGGTTATTAAAAGACTAGTATTAATAGAGAGAGAGAGAGAGAGAGAGAGAGAGAGAGAGAGAGAGCGCTTTACACCTATATGCAGTTCTTCGTCAAAAACATTGTCACAACGATGAAAGCACACAACTGTATGGTACAGGTGGGCTAATGGACAAATTGCAGTGAAAATCCTGGTGCCTGATTTCCTAAATGAAAAGCACCTGCTTTAATTTAGGTGCAAAAACATAAATATCGACCTGTTTTGTGCCTGCCTCAGTAAAACACAGTTACGATAACCCACCATCACTACCATGCTGCAGTATTACTGAGGTATACCATTGTGTCGAGCCCATCACCGAGATAAGCGGAGGGGAAATAAGATAATGGCAGAGTGCCACAGTCTTCAGATGTCTTTTGGCTTGGTCTGTGGCCTTGTCCTACATGTATGCCAAGACACTGAGTGTAGATATCGTTAAGAAATCATTTCTAGCTGACTGACCTGTCAAATCAATACTTACACTGAGAAGACTTGGTGTTGAAAAGAATCATATATGAACCATATATAGAGACTGCTCAACTCCAAACTCCAAAATGTAGTAGAAAAGCTTTCTATAAGAGTCAGAGTGATTAAGACAGTAAAGAGAGGTGAATCTGGATATACCAAAGTAATGGTCAGGTGTCCACAAATTTCTGCAAATCCAGCAACAATAAAATGTCATCCCTTTGTTGTGAACATGCTGGCACCTGTGGTGATGGTGTTATGATAGTGAAAGTGAAGTGAAACACTCCACTATAACACTGGTCCATTTAGTCTCATTTAACATTAAATACTGACATACTGAACCAAACTGACATCTGACAGGCAGACATCTATGCGGCTGATTATTAGTGTAGGTCAATTAAATGCCCTCCCCACACACATGATCACACCGGATGCGGTATTGTCCCAAACCCCTGCAGCTTAATCCAAAACATAAAAAGTCTGCAGACAGTCCCAGCCCATCTGCTGCTTGAGTCCTTTCAGGCAGCACGCCATGCACTCGGTGGGAGGATGGCAGATGTGGCCCATTTCACCTTCCAGAGGCTCGGCACAAAAGAGCCCTTCGACGACTTCACAAAAGAAGCAGGGTGAGGGGCTTCAGGCGAACGTAGGAGGGGGGGGGGGGAACGCCGCGGACTCCACCTGCTTCTTTTAGACAGCTTAGAGACGAGAGACTGAGCCGAGCGTGTGCCACACTTCTTCTTCTGGATCTATACGACTGAGTGTTAAAATCCCCCTATAACTGATCAGTGTGTACACAAGTGTGAGCTCCACTGATAAACCTGTTGGTCAGGAAAAGCAAACGTTTAAGCTAGTGTCTTGATCTGATTAAGGACATCTGTCAGCCATTTCGAGACCGAGCCATTGGTAACAAAAGAGGCTCATAACAGGGAATCTTATCACTATTAGAGACTAGTATTTATTTAATCCACTCCCTTATTTTGGCCAATTACAAAAAAAAATAAAAAATTGTGAACCCAATGAGTAGGAAGCAAGCAGTAAAGTCTTTAGCCACGTGAGACCTTATGAGTAGGCTTATTTACCGAGATGACACAGCACTTTTCGTCCCACGCAAACGCAGGGAACACACTGTAAAAATGCCAGTGTAGTGCTGAGCAGTCCAGGACTGGGAGCACTGAGGGCAGTTTCTGGCTGAACATTTTAGCAGGGTTTCTAAATGTCTCCTGCTTAAGAAATACAATCCCTGGTAATTCCAGCAAAATTAAAATGACAACGTAAAAAAATCTTAAACAAAAACACAAAGTTGAGAAAACTATGGTAAAGTCCCAGGCTGTGATTTATTTTTTAGACATTAATAGGTTGTAATGCATGTTTTCATTTTCCAGTTTTCCTACATGTTAATACAAATAAATATACAGTAAAATTGGCCTATAACATAGACACCAATGATAGAAATCATTTGATCACAAAAGTGCGTGAAAACAAGACGTTTGCAGCACTAGGCTAACTGACCCTCATTTCCCATAACATCAAACCGAGCAGAAGACATGAGACGCAAATTAAGCATTATACCAGTTAGTTCTGACCCTGCAGTGCGATTGGCCGAGAGACGTTCCACGAGTGCCATTATTACACGATAAAAGCACTGGGACCGAAACTCTCCAAATATCACTCCCCCACATACACACAACAGTAGCAACGACGCCAGAGTTTACAAGCCAAACACTGCAGCCATAAACAAACCAACAACATCTGCCAAAATGAATTATAGCGAGTTTATACATTTTATTTTATGAATCAGTGTATTTGTGTTTATTATCTGTAGAATAATTATTGGGTAGTTAAAATTGCTCCTTGACTGTTATAGTCTGATGTTTCAGCAGCAGAACGTTTAAATATATAACACTAAATGTTTTAGCAGCGGTCCGTCTGATAGAATGGAACTATTTTACCTTGCTGTTGATAAACAAACAGATCAGATTGTTCCGCCTCTTTATCCTAGGATCTATCAAAAAACGCTGATAACACTTGAGGTAATACACTCGAGGTTTGTGCTATATATGGTGTACTGATCTACTGACTGGTCTCATTGTTTGTGTGTATGTTTAGTTCCAGTGTTCATCTAATCACACATACATAACCTTCCATCACTACGACAATAATTTTTCCCCATATTAATCTTGTCCTTATACATGTACAAACGATGTACTTTTTCAATGTCATCATACAGAGCCAGGGGGTGGCACAGGGTGGCAGATGTCTGGCTGTATGCCCCACATCTGTCTCTCAGCTTTGGTGTACATTCGACCAACACACACCTGCTTGCCATACAGCACCTTCCAGTTCATCTCAGCTTATTGTTGAGCAGGTCCAGGGCTCGCTCAGCGTCAACTTGGAGCTGGAAGTTGATGAAACCGAAGCTGGGCGAGGAGCCGGTGCACTTGTCCCTGTAGACACAGATGGACTGAATATGTCCTGCAGTGCCGAATGTCTGAGACAGCATCGCCTCAGTCACAGATCACCGACGTAGAGGGAAACACGATTCATTTTTACGGCAAGCGGAAGGAAAAATGCTGATAACTCACTGCTTAAATAGTGGAAATTGCTGCTAAAATGGTACAAAATGGCTGCCGACTCTCTGATGATCTCACGGAACCTGATGACGCTGTTTACTTCCGTGTCCAATTGCAAATCACATGACCCACTGGGCCCTGCACAGCCATTGCACTGTGCGATTTTAGCCCGTTTTTAAGCACCATTCGGCCGTAGACGACAGAATTTTATGATCGGTCCGAATTTTACCTTGATCTGAAATTCTGCCTGAGCGAGCTCCGACTGAGCAGTCGGACGACCGGATAGATTTCTGACATGTTGGAAATTGTGGTTGCTTGTCTCACAGTTTGAGCAGTCACATGAGCAGATTTTTGCACCTCAACCCGTTTTCCCATGATT
Organism: Duopalatinus emarginatus; assembly: GCA_028565595.1. Taxonomy (NCBI): domain Eukaryota; kingdom Metazoa; phylum Chordata; class Actinopteri; order Siluriformes; family Pimelodidae; genus Duopalatinus; species Duopalatinus emarginatus. The sequence goes on from JAOVVF010000001.1 coordinate 9,345,610, forward strand.
ATCTGCACATCTACCCCATGTTAGATGAGTGTCCTGCTGACTTTTTTTGAGATGACAGCTAATGTCCTTAAATGACATGTGCATCATGTCACAAAAGCCCTTTCATCATATTAGTCTACATATAAGATAAAAAAAATCATGACCAACATGAACAATGACAGTGCATTAAAATGTAAATGATGTGGTCCTGACACTCAGTTTGGATTTGTGAAGAACATTTATAACTGTAAATTTGCCACTCAGTGTACTCTTTAATAAACAATGTAGCATTAAGCTGCATTGTTTATAGACCATTACTTATACTGAAGAACAAGATTTTCAAAATCACAGAGGCTTTACCACTCTGTGTTACTTGCCTCCAGTATGTGTGTGTGTGTGAGAGAGAACGCAGTTGGAGAGAGAGAGAAGGCAGGTGGGGGCTGGGCTGTGAGCAGAGCACAGACTCATAGTGAGAGAACAGAATGAATGAAGATTTAAACTTGGTGCAATTTAAAAACTTCAAATATTCATATAAACACTATAGCCTCACTTCATATCCCATTCTGTTCAAATCCCAGTATATTTTAATATATCGATATATCACCCAGCCCTAGCTGTAACTAACAACAGATTTACACCAAAGCACCAGAAAAATGCAGAATATATTGGCTGCTGGTGGCTCCATAATGGTATAGTTTGTTTAGCTAGGATTCTATGGGATCCCCGGTACACCTACAATAATCTCAGGTGAACACTGTGTGCCTCCTTACACAAGTTCATGAACTGCATTCATTCTTATCGGTTTGGCCTCTTCTAACAGGACAATGCACCACACATCTAGACACGCCTAATTATGGCTGGAACACCACTCATCTGGGTTTGGGGTTTTGCCCTTCACACCTAAATCATCAGATCTCAATGTTATGGAACACATCTGGGATGTCATGGAACGCACTGTAGATCACAGAAATTCTCCGCATGCTACAGTATTGTATGAGGAAGTATGGCGTTCATAGCCTTAGACGGGTGTACCAATTGTTCTGGCACTTCAGTGTATATTAACTGAACGGTGGTTGTTACTATTCTAAAGACTTGTCCATAAGGGCTTTTAGGGTAGATGCCCCACATAACCTAATCTAATTCTAAACATGTTCATCAAAAAAACTAACTTTTCTATTAGGAGACATTTATATAACATTTAAGGGAAGAATTGTTGGTTTCCTTGTAGCAGACTATAAGTTTCCTGTCACAGGCGTGGCTTCTGGACAGTTTTTACACTTTCTGATTTCTCAGTCACCTGACTATTTTTTTCCCCTCATCAGCTTCAAGAATACAGGAAAGGGTGGCGACAGAACGGCTTATAATTTAAGCAATAACATGAACGAACTTGCCTCACGGATACTCCATATAAATATAAATAAGTATAGACGTGTCACTCATTAATAAATGAAAAATTATAATAGCTGGCAAATTCATATGAAAATAAAAATAAGTGTTTCCAGGAACCCATGGTCTGTAGCCAGGAAGAATCTTTCCCCACCGGATCTTGCAGTTAAAAGCACATATGGCACAGCTGATTATATTTCATCCTAAGGGCCATACTGATCCTGATGACTGAAACAGTTTGGGCCCAACTTTAGAATTCAGCTATACAGTACAACTATACAGTAAAATGTATTTATTATGTTAGTAGGTTAATAAAAATTTGAATTAGAGAGAGATGATTAGAAATCTAATAAGAAAACAGTCAACAGGATTTTTAGGGGAAAATAAAAATTTTAGGTCATTACAAAGAACTGAAATAGGGAACAGTTAGGCATCGCTGCATAAATCTGTTCAAAAATTGAATGAAATGGTCCATATCGGATAAAGTGGTGTTGTGTTTTTTTTAGTAATACCACTCTTGTTCTGATGTTTATGTGAATAATTCAGAAAGCTGTTTGTTTACAGAAGCTTGATAAACGTGGCCCTGAAGGCAATATGAACACATCCAGCAGATGTCCTACAACACAAAGAGAATGCGCGAGTTTGTCAGACTCTTTCATTCTGACTAATCTGCTACACGGAAGTCCACGCACCGTGACTGAACTACCCGTGCTTACTCACAGTTTTTCCACAACTGATTAGACTCTGCTTTACAAACGGCGAGGCGCAACAGGTGGATCCCCTCCCATCCCCCAGGTCAAGTCATCAGATGACACTGAAGTGTCGAATGGAACCGAGCCAAAGATAGTGACCATTATTAGGAAGGCTCTAACACGATTATGGGTCATTTGATTCCCTGTGGGGTTTTTCCACCTGTTATGCTGTCCAAAGATGGGAAAGTCCATAAAGGATGTGAGCTAATCGTGTCATCAAAAAAAAAAAAAAATAAATACAAAAAAGAAACAGCAGGGTATCCATACTGTTAATGATTTAATGGATCTGATTTTAATTTTAACAAGCACACACAAGTCATAAATTGTACCTGCATGTCAGCTGCCATATTTTCCACGGCAGGTGAAACTGTACAAACAACCATTCGTAGAAACTACAATGGCATTTTCATAAAGGCATTTTCTGTCTCCTAAATTGACAGTTTCGCCAAAAGAGACAAGACTAGGATTATTTTCATTTTTACAGCAATCGACTAGAATGATAAAAGTCCATTTACACAAAGATCCCAAAAGACTGTCTGATGTATTGTGAAGTCAGTGCAAAATTAAACTGTAACTGCTTCCTCACAGAAACCAGTCCCACTAGAGTAATTCAAGGCAGTTCCCTTTTCTTTTCTCATGAACACCGTTCTTTCACTTTTTTTTTTAAACAAGGAGACATATGACACACACTTTTCAGCACTTGTGCACATACAAGAAAAACATACAAACTGGGATTTAGGACAAACCAGCTTTGCGTGGGCTGCCTAGCTCAGACTCCACAAGCCGTCCAGATTTGGTTCCCCTTGTGATGTCAGTAGTAAACTTATTACTGTTAATAAATAATAATACGGGTCGAGAACGACCACCCACTCTTCTGTACCTGGGTGATCACTGTAAATGTTTATAAATTAGTCTATAAAAAGACCTTTAAATAAGTTGTTTTATGCAAACTAGTTCATTAAAAAAAATTACATTAGCTTATAACAGACATTAATGAAAATAATTACACACAAATATTTATGTTAATGAACTTGATGCTATTATCTTTTTCCATTTTCTTTTTAAAAAAAGGAAAAGGAAAAAAAGGAAGTCTTTCTCTAGCCTGTTTCTCTCACCACTAAAAATAGAAGAAAGCACAGTTATGATTTCTTTTTCTACCATTTTGTAAGGTTGGTTTGTCTGTTTAAATACAGAACAGATATTCTTCTTTAAGGTTCAACTTCCTCCATTCTCCTCACATACAAATCAGTTTTTACCCCAATACACCCACCTGTATATTGACCCCGAGTTATGTCTCCTTTACTGTTTCATTTTTAGTGTGACGGGTGTCTGAGAACTCTTAAGCTAGCTAAAACAGAAAACCTTTAAAACTGGTTCCGTCATCTCAAACCCTTCCCTTGTATTTTCTGCAAATTGTGAAATTACTGGTACGTCCAGTTTTATTCTTTAAATTTCCTCTCATTAATTAGTGACAGAATTAGTGAAGAATTTAGACGCAACACATCAGCCTAATGCTATCGACATTATTTAGTCTACTGTGTCCAAGTTAATTCTAAATTAACACAGGTTTGTTTTCTAAACTATACCCACATCATCCTGCATTAACCCTAAACAGTACAGTCAGCCTCCTGATGAGCTGGGGTTTTAAGGCTGATCATATCAAAACGGTATTAACTTGCCAATACATCATCGACCATTACATCCCATGTCATGAAAATACACCATGTCCAACACCTTGAAGCTTATCCATGGCAGTCTAACCTTATCTCCGTTTCTCTGGCCTAAACCTTCAAAAGGTTGCAAACCAACTGACTCGGTGCACTTTTGTACACTAGTTTCCAGCGGAAAACCAAACCCCTAATACCACAGCATAATGAGGTTTATGATGGAAAGATCATGGACTGACAATATACTACACTGTTTAGTTATTAAATGGACAGCAGTGTGTACATGTGATCTGGTGGCAGGATATTGGAAAAGTAGCTGGTAATCTGCCATGCGAGTCAAAGTGAGTCTTCCAGTAAGAGACAAGTTCCTGACCAAACTTACAGATGAAACGTATCAGACACTCTGGCAAACTGCAGGCCTGGAATGAGAGTCTATATGGAAGATAATGTCCTACGCACTCCATGATAATGCTCACCGATATCTGTGAGGTGGATGGTGTGAACCACTACAAAACAAATACATGTCTTAGTATTACATACTTCCCCTGTAAAGTGTGTATAACCTATTGCCTTATAAGTCTTTCAAACCGAGTGTGGCTCATTCAGCAACACTCCACAGTTAATCACAGATGTATGAGGAGGTATGTTGCAGTCACTGTTCAAATATATCCCAAAGGTCTTTACTGGGGCTTAGGTCAAGGCTCGGTGCAGGACACTCAAGCTCTTCCACCACAACCTAGGCAAACCTTGTCTTCATGAACCTTGATTCATGAGCACTGTCACGCTGTTACAGGTTTCAGCCTCAATGAAGTGAAACTGTAATGTTACCGCATACAAGGACATCCTACATGATGTAGCCACATTTCTACTGCATTTTGTCTGCATTTCTACTGTTAAGTGTGCTGTGCAGTAATCAAGTAGCCATACTTCCCACATACCACATACCATAAGAGATAAGTGGAGACAAAAGGTGGTGCTACAAAATGCAAAACAACAACAAATGATGATGCCTTTGGCTTGAATGACTTCCCTACAGATACAAGCATTTTCATCAGTAATGACAATCTGCCAAGTGAGTTTTCACTTCTCGAAATTCCCTTGCCTATTTAACAGCACATTTAGATCACAACTAAATGGTTCAAAAGTAAATAGAATAATGTTATTACTGTTCCACTTAATCCTACAACTACCCATTTATTACATGTAATTCCTCTATTTTCACTAAAGTATTATTAATACACTCAACTGGGTTTTCCTGTACTTGTAGACATTAAATGAAAGTTTGCTCCTGTTTACTTTTAACTAAAATAACTAAGATTTTTAATTTATAGATAAATACAATTCATATGCATATTGTAAATATTGTATGTTGCTAGTTGTTTTGTATTTGTGTTTATAGAAAACGAGAAATGAATATGAATGACTTACAGATTTGACCTGCAGCCCGCCAGACTTTGAGGAAGAGTGTATACAAGTAAACAATCCTATAACGCTACAATCCTCATCTAACATCATGGGATTGAGAACTAGCACACTAGGTTTGTGTGATAAACTTTCCATGAATTTCCATTCTGAAATGTCACAGTAAATGACAGAATCTTTCATTAGATATAGGACTGTCAGATTGTTACCACATAATTACAGAAACAACGAATCACCCTGTAATTTTTATTAATTATCTCATTTATTATTACCTGTAAAATCTGACACTTCTTGTCATTGAGTTTAATGTTTTTTTTAGGACAAACCCTTTATATTGTCCTCTTTTCGGTAAAAACAGTGTTTTTGACCCATTTTGCCCACACCTGTTACAAGCTGTTACAAACATAAGCTCATGTTAAATACAAATTCCACTAATAAATACCCAATTATTTACGATATGTTATAATTCATTATTCATAATAATAATAAATGGGCCCGGGGTGTAAATCGTTCTGGATTCACCTGCCACTTTGTCTATCTGCTGTTGATTTGGAGTGACCGAGCGCTTATTTAGCAGATTTGTGACTCGCCCTTTTGTGATAAAACCTCCCTTCTTCTCAGCATGCTATTTGTACTTGATGCTGATCCATGGCGTTCAGTGAAGAAGTTTTACTACCATTGAGCACTACAATCTAGGCACTTCGGTAAAGGACAGACTAAAGACAGCAAATGGGCACATCTATAACTCCCGTTGTATATAATATTTATAAGCTGGGTAAAATATCAGTCTGCACCCTACATGAGTGAAAGCAGATGAGGCTCAAAGAATATACAAACTTTCAGCCTGGAGCAATCCCAGAGCTGGTCACAAAACAACCTACAAAAATTAAACGTTGAACATGTATACACGACTGACGAAACCTGCCATATGTGAGTGCATATTTACTAGTGCTGGTGAAAAACGTATTTTAAAAGAAAGCACTCAGCACGGTCTGTTGTGTAAAGCGAGCTACAGGTATGTCGTTTTTAATGCCGCACTGTCAATGTGTTGCAGAGAAATGCAGGATTTTTTTTTAATCTACGAAATGCCAGGGAACACTCTGGACCCCAGGCAAGTACAAATAAACAAGCGCGATCATAAGACCACGAGAAATATCCTCCCATCTCCAAGCAAAAGCAGTTGTGTTACTTTTTTTTAAAGGGATATAGCACCCCTACATAAAACTGAGTCACTCACCGCAGTGACTTGTAAAGGTGTTTTTTTTTTTATCTCCAGGGGATTGGTTTTCAGGGGATTGGTTTTCAGGGGATTGGTTTTCAGGGGATTGGTTTTAAGGTGCTGCAGTGGTGTCTTTGCATCTGGCATCGGAGCTTTCCCGGAATATAGTCCCAAGTCTATATCTGCCTAGCCAATCACTTCATGTTAAGTTGCACTGCAATTTGTACTCGATGTGAATGTACAGCTCACAATAAATAATAAGGGAAATTCTTTAACACTTTTGAGATCGACTGGCTAATTGGCAACACGACATTACAGTGCCTAGGGTAAACTAAAGCTAACAGCTGTGCTGCCTGATTAGGACAATGTCTAGACCAATTAAAAACCGCTTTTACGTTTATGTTGAACTACAATGAATTTTTTTACGTACAACGGAATTTTCAGAGCAGGCGCTCTGTTCTGGTAGCAGGTAGAAAAACGTTCCGCAAACTTAGTGTGGCATGAATTGTGATATTTGTGATTTGAAATTTGCACATTATAGACAAGAAAGAGACACTGAGCAATACACGACTAAGCCCTGACTAGTTCAAAGCGGCAATGTGGCATTAATCTAGATCCAAATGTCTATCCTGATCTTTTACTTTTCCTCAGCATTTTTCTGACAGTGCTCTTTTACAGTGTATACAGGGATTTGATAAAAGTATGCAAAACTTTAAGTGACCCTTAAATTTGCAGCAATGACAAAGCATGAACCAGTGTGATTGAATAACGACCATGGCGCAGACTAACTTCCTTCATTAATAAAATGATTCAACGCTGTGACAGCGATGTGAAAGTAGTAGGTTACTAGCAGGAAGTGTAAACCTAAGCCCAGACCACTGGCCTTGAGCATTTCTTGGTTATCATTGTTTCACTGACCCTTGCCTGATTATAGTTGAAGAAATGTTTACGGGCACTATTTCATATCACAGAGAGCATAAGTCCTGCAGCACCCGGCTATCACCACATCGTTTCGCTCCTAATTTTCATAAACTTACACTCTGCTCAACTTTGCTGCGTTGCTCACTCCAACTTTTTTGTGTCGCCATCATTCATACTGCCAGCTCTTATTGAAAATGAATGAGTACTGGCCTCTTTGACATGTCACATCACTGCCGGTGTGAATACAGGATATTGCTGCAGGGACGTTAATCGCCGGCATTCTGGGTGCAACAGTCGCCATCTTCCAAAACATAAGAGTTTGCATATCATGTAATATTGCTGTTCACAGACTGTCAAATAATAAAAATCCAAAAACTAATATCCAGATAATTATTTTCACTATGCAAATAATTTTTTTGGTCTACAGTTGGATAGTACATTGTTTTTTTTTTTATCCTGACTGTCAAATAATCCTTTTTTAGCCATAAACTAATAATCCAAAAAACACAAGATACAATTTAAATCCTTAAAATCACACAGTACAGCATATAGCATCTAAACTGAGATGTTACTCATGGTATGACATAACAAAAAAGAGCATCCTGTGTAGCAATGCTTTTGCTATAGATAAATCACGCGCACACACACGGCTGCTATGTATCTGATTAGGCGGAGGATTAAGATCGGTAGCTGTACATGGGAAATCTTTGACCCACCCTTACAAGAAAAAACACTTATAATATCTAATGTTTACCTGTAATTCATTGGCAGAGGCTCCAAGTTGGTACAACAGAACAGCTACAATCTGCATTCCAACATGCTTATTTAATCAATCAAGAAAAAAAGAGACGGCCGTACACTGAACCAGTCACGTCGCCGCTGCACCAATGAGGTCAAAGTTCAGCAACTAAAGGTACTTCTCCACTTCTCCTGTTCTATGACAAGGCCTTCGTTTCACACCTTTTTTACCTACAGGGCTTTAGTCTGCAACATTTAAAGGGCTTTCACATGTTTAAACAATGCACCGTTTGCACGCACATGATTATTCATTTCCAGGGTGAAGTCTGCCTGGAGGAGAAAAAAAAGTGACAAAAACCTATACAGCAAACAAAATTATCGGTAGTGAAAGTAAGTATTATATTTAAACCATATACCAAATAAAATACTCCTGCTCTTTGGTCCTAATAAAATAATCACCAATAGATAGGCACCAAGTCAAAAACACACCCAGCAGGTTCAAGCTGAAACACACACACACACAAACAGTCAAGTATATATTAAATAATCCTCCTCAGAGCCCAGAGTAATAAATCACTGTACCATATATGGCTCAATGTGCGTAAACACCCGACCATCACAGCCATACTTGTGGGCCTTCCCCAAACTGGCCTATACAGAGCCCTGTAGCCCCATTGAACAGTTTTGCAATCAATACTACTCTGTGGCTGAAACCACAAATCTCTTAAGCCAAACTCAGAAATCTAGTGGAAAGCCTTCCCAGAAGAATGGAAGTTATTACACCAGGACCAAATCAGGAACAGGGTGTTCTAAAAGTGAATGAGTGTAACGGACAGGCGTCTACATACTTTTGGCACTATAGTGTATCCTACATGCCATAGAGAATAAACTAAATGATTAAAAAAGTAGCTCTGTATCTGAAACTTCTTCAAAGTTCTGTAACTAGTTTAACTTGAGCGCAGAGAATGAGCCAGAATAGATTTCCTTAATGGACAAAGTAGTCTCAGGTCACGTGTAATTCACTTTTCCCCTAATATATTGACTAAAGATGCACACACTAGAATGGACAGTGGAAATCTTCCTTCCCCTTCTCAATGATCATTCATGTAATCTCCACGAGGCTCTGCCGCCTACATCTCCCCATTACCAGTCTAATCTTTCTTTCTCACACACGTACGCATGACGTGCTGTGCTTCTTCTGTGGCTAAAAAAGGGCCAGGCCAAAAGAAGAAGACGAATGTTGCCCCGGTGCCAGATCGGACATCGGAGAAGACAGCGAAACAAACTGACATCATCGAGGTCCCTGTTAAAACAATGTTCAGTGCATCCCTTTCATGCCACCTCATGTATCATGCCACCTGATCTGCTGGAGGCTGGAGGGAAGGTTTGTCTGACTACCTGACGGACAGGAAATCCGTCTAGGACCTCAAGTTTTACTCACACCGTTTAAAGCAAGAGACTGGAAATTACTTAGCTGCCCACACGACATATCATTCAGAAGCGAGGGAGTGAATGAACGCCTCTGCGTTTTTACTCTAAGTCTGGAAGATAGTGGGAAGATGGAGGCCACTGTGTGAAGAACGTGAGAGCTCTGACCTTTCAGACGAAGCAAAAGATACTGTCTGTCCTCTTGGTTAACCTTTTCCTGTGCAAAACCACCCACAGACAGAAGCACCTAGTCATACTGATGTATGGTAGTATTTTATGAGCAAATCAGATTACATGTGCTTAATGATACACAAGAGACACGGTCCATCAGCAAAATACCAGAGGGAAAGTAAACAAACAGTAAAGTCTGCTCCTGGTTTATTTGTTTTGTTTTTTTAATGACTCATCCCAATAGCGTAAAAAGTATCTGTAGGACTGTGATGTACTCTAACAATTGAACACTAATGGACTAGAGAGTCAAGGTTCAGGGTTCCGGTATACGGATTTTCGTCTCCACTTGCGTAACTGTGTTAATCTGTGTGACGTTAAAACAAATAAACGACTTTCCAATGGATATAAGCTATTTACAGACCTTAGTACGTTTAAAGACGACAGCAAGGGGCCAAATGAGGACCTGGAGGTTTTAAAGAGGGATCAGAAAACAGGATTGAAGGGATTGTTAGGTCTGTCCAAATAGGATTTCTAAGTGACAGGATTGAGTATACATATAGACATGTATGCCAATAGATAGATAGATAGATAGACAGACATGTATGCCAATAGATAGATAGATAGATAGACAGACATGTATGCCAATAGATAGATAGATAGACAGACAGACATGTATGCCAATAGATAGATAGATAGACAGACAGACATGTATGCCAATAGATAGATAGATAGACAGACA
>JAOVVF010000001.1:9378788-9401382 GCA_028565595.1 Duopalatinus emarginatus
TAGAAAAAAACTCAATTTATTAGAAGCTAAAGAACACATCTTAACCAGGGGTGCCAATAATTATGGAGGGCACTGTAAATAATAGTCTAATAAATAATAATAATAAATATTTATAATAGACTAATAATAATAATACAGATATTAATAAATAATAATAGACCATAGTAATTTTATTTGGATGTATGTGGAGTTTTTCTGATTTTATTTTAGCTTATTTTACTCAATATTTTGTACCTGTGGCTTGTTTCCAGCTCAACGATTGATAGTTTGTTAAACCGCCTACTGTATTAAATGTACTGTACAAATGGCTTTAAATACTGTATCATGATACATATTTTTGTCATATCATCCACCAACATAACCAGCTGTGCTACCACCACCACGTTCATATCCTCAGTATCTAAATGAAAACCCTTCCTAAAAGTCACAACACACATGTTCATACTCAACATTTTTACAACACAACTGTCTAAAACGACTGTAACAAGTGTGCAAAACATTGCCACATTTCAGAAGAAGCCACAGTCAAAGACTTGTCAGTGTGCATTAGCTACTTGCTAAGGAAGTAAAGCTCCCTGGCAGTCACTCACACCGCACACACCCACTGATCCTGACTAGTGGCCTAGAATTCTAGCTGATGACTCCATATGGCCACAGAGACTAAATCTCTGAATCTTGTCAATGATGTTCGAGGGAGGTGTGTCATGGGGTTAGGTGGGGGGAGTTGAATAGGTCATCTCCAAGTCGATACCATATGGGCCATGTGTCAGTTTGTTGGACCTGTAATAGGATTGCTTTAATCTCCTCTGCTCTGGAACGGGGGAGGCCTCTTCCATGTCATAAAGAGAGCACCTTTACTGTACAGACCTCCTTCCTAAGCCTGATTTGGAAAAAGTGACGACTGAAGACTGACCCCGCCAGGTTGCCGTACCTCTCGGATTATATTTTAAAGCACGCTTATGACTTTCAACATGGGGAATTCCGAAGTACCTGCAGGAGCAAAGGGAATCAGATACCGAGCTTAATTGCTGAAATTAAACTTGCATAAGCATAATGTGATCTGTGGCTCTGTCTCAGACGCTGATAATAATATGTCCTATCAGCAAAAGACTAGAATAACAGTAAAAGGTCATTACAGAAATTCTCTAAGCATTTAATCACAGCTTATAAAAGTATTGTGTTATTGAATGGCTTCTCATTCATCATGGTTTTAACCTTGAAAGTAGCAAAATAGTGGATATAGTTCCTCACTTTTATAAGCTTGAGTGGTGAGATTTCATTTCAAAATGTCACTATATAGAACACGGGTGTGTCCAAAATGTTAAGTTTTCAAAGGCATGAAGTGGGCTGAACCCTTTTAAGGAACCATTTTTCTGAAGAAAACATGCTAGACATTTAGATACAAGATAAATATGACACAACAGATCAGAATTTCAGCTTTCACTTCCTGGTATTTACACTGAAGTACCAGATAAACACAACACATCAACTCCACAAGCTTGTGGAAATATTCTATATGCAATAAACACCACATTTCCTGCAGAACTCTCCACAATCCTGATGTATTCTGAGGTGTAGGATTTCCACAGTGTGTTCCACAGCACATTGCATGGCATCCCAGATGTGTTCAATAACACTGAGATCTGGCGATTTAGGTGTAAATGGCAAAACCCTAAACTCACGCAAGTGTTCCTGTAATCATAATTTGGTGTCTCTAGACGTATGGTGGTGGATTGTCCTGTTGAAAGAAGCCAAACCCACCAGAATCACTGCAGGACATGAATAAGTGTAACTCATCAGAAAGGAGGCACACACAGTGTTCGCCTGTCAGAGACGTTTGTAGATGTACCAGGGGTCCTATAGAATGCCAGCTAAACAAACCTTATACTATTACAGATGCACCACCAATACATACCAATATGGCATGTCAGTGTACATATGGAGGTGGACCACAACTTGTAAAATTGGGTTCAACTAAAAGGTGCCATGTTCCGAGTGTGTGACTGACTAGCGTTTCCAAGGCAACACAGGACTTCATCAGGGTATAATAGGGGAAGGTTTTTGAATACAATATTTGAAAGACGAATACAAGTGTTTGGTGAAGTCAGTGAGTCACAGGCTTGATATAGTTACTGGGAGTAAGGGATATGCATACAGTATAGTGTCCTTTTCTTTAACACTATCTGTTCCAATATTTTTGCTCACCCGAAAAATGGATGGTCAAGACACCAATAGTGCCATGTTCCAAGTTGTTTAAACACATTTAACCTGATGTATTATCTCAGATTCATAATTTGAACTCATCAGAGCAGTTAAATAAAATCCATTTAAAGAGTGTAAATGCAAATGCTGGCGCAAATGTCAGAACTGATATTACTATTAAAGCACGTCATGCCCTTAGGATGCAATTATTTTTATTGTAAATCGAAGCAGTGTTTTGTTTTGCCTAGATTATAAATCATATATATATAAAACTTTCAGTGGTAACTTTCCTTTGTTGATCAGTGGTCACGCTTCTGTCACTTAGTTCTTATTCTCTCATAGAGTCAAAAGCACTTCAACTTTAGCTTCCAGGAATTTTTTTGACCTTTCAAGGAGTGTTGTGGGCGTCGGCGAATGCAAATCAGCTGTCTTGTCACACGCCAGCTAGTTTCGCAGGCCGTTGGACACATGGCAATACAAAGAAATTCAGTGTTTACTAAACGTTTAAGTCAGTTCGGCAAACTTCACTTTACTATATAAATATACTCACCGACTATACTGACGTTTCATCTCTCTACTATTATCACTTTGCACATCCATTATTTATCTAAATATACTTTCCATAGTAGTTTTATTATTTTTCTTCTTATTATTATTATTATTAATATAATTTAATTTTCTTCTATATCATATCTGAGCAGTAACACATGACTTCACTCGTTTTGCTTTGACTGTACTCTATGCTGCTGCTGTAATACACAAATTCCGCTGTGGGCGAGTTAGTTATGACAAGCCTATGCAAAATACAGTCTGGCAGTGGCTCCACAATGGTGTGGGTTTTGTTTAACTGCCATTCCATAGGTCCCTCTGATATATCTACAAAAGTTAACAATGTACTGCCATTTTAACATTCCCACCCAAGTCGCCATCAAACACATCTGGGATGCTATACAATGTGCTATGGAACACAAAAATCCTACACATCAGCATACAACAGAATTGTGGACCGTTCTGCAGTAAGTATATGTATGTATGTTTACTGCAGTATGTTTACTGCTTAAGCTCGTGGAGTCAATCCCCTATGGGGGACCTACCAATATTAAACTGGTGTACAGGTTTTCTGACATTTTAGTGTTTCAATTTACTTAATGACAGATCAGTGTGGGAAACTGTGCGTGAAATTGTATTTTATATATTGAATAATAATAACAGTAATAAATATTTATAGTATAGCTTAAGCAGATTGCAACACAACTGACTGAGTATTTGTGTAGAATCTGTAATAGCAGGGTGGATGTGCTGGGCTCCACCTCTCCACCAGCCCGATACCTTAACTAACAGGTTCCCCTTTATATCCTACAGCCTGAGGTTCCTTCTCTTTACTTATGTAAAGAATTTGATTTCATAACCATAATAAGCTGGCTTTTGGAAATGCAAAGGCAGCTTTGTATTTGTAAAGGCTGCCTCCATTCCATTCCTTTCCTTTCCTTTCCTTTCCTTTCTAAGGTGCTCACACACAAATACACACACACTGAGCTGTCCGGATGGTTTACAAAAAGTGACTGATTTATAAAAAAGTGCTCGTTTTAAAGTTGGATATTACATAGCAGGTAAACTAAACTGGACATGCAGAAACATTGACATCATTCCTTTGACATGACCTAAACACTCATCACAATAAAATGCAGTATGCCAAGGTATGACAGTTATGCGTCTAGAAATTCCTGAAGGGTTTCAGGTTGAATACCTGCCACAGGTGTTACACGGTCCGCGTTCCTCTACGGTTTAAATATTATCAACTCTGAGTCTCTCTGAATGAGCATTCAAGCCCTTTGCAAGATAGAAAGAAAAACAAGGAAAACCTCAATGAGACATGGACTTCAGTAAATATTGACTTTATTCTTTCTTTTTTTTTAAAAAAAAAGAAACTAATACAAGTTACTTTATGGACACAATTCTCATAATTCAGTCCTTTTTACACTTATTTTCATATTTGTGCTGCAAACGGCTACAAAATACACACTACAAAAGGGAAATTACACCATCATGTCTTTTCGTTCTCTTTTTAAAAGTCCTTTTGCAAACAGGCAATGGTGCTGAAGGTTAAAAAAAGGACACACAAAAGAAAAAAAACCTGATCATAGAAGGTACAGAAGCTGGAAGAGAGGCGATGTGTAGAGCCCAGGTGATTTAGTCACGCATTCGACTAAAGGCACAGGAGTGGAGTTATCACAATGCAGAAGACCACGCACCAACAGGGACATATTAACAGTCAGAAGCACTGAAGTGTGTTATGTTGTTGCCAGAGCCTGAGACGAGTAGTTAAGAGGTAGACTAATAAAGACCATACACTGTTTTTTTTTTTCTGATATGATCCAGAACATGGATTTGTTTTTAACCGGATACTATATGGATAGAAATCAATTAGTGTTGATTTTATAAATCGAGCAGTGCATATTAATCTCGCCCCTACACTCTTAGTATAATAGGATGCACATGGTTATTGGTTATAGGACCATTACGCTGTTCACCTGCTTGGTTTGCATCCTATTGTTGCACTTCCCCTGTATAACCACGCATACGCAGGAGGTTACGAATTGTTACGAGATCACAATACAAAATTGTATGGCAGGTTTTTTTTTGTTAAACTCATTGATCCTAAGGACGCCGATTAGGACACGTTACAGCCAAGGCATGCTGGTGATGGGGCCCTAAGGTCAGCGACATTCGTTTTCTAAAATAGTCTTTGCCTCGTAACAACAGGTCTTTAAGCCTTCAGTGTCAATTCCCGATCAGTGAATATGACAAGTCATGGCAGTGTCAGCAAACAGCTGTGCTTCTGTTAAACCGGTTGTTTCCCTATAAGTAAAAAAAAAAAATTTGCATGGTTACGTGCTCCAGAGGTGCAGTCGAGTGCGTGAAGAGGAAGCGTTTAGTCTTACGGAAGAGAGTACAAAAAACAAGTGGAAGAATAACAGGTCACAGTGTGAAGTAGTGTCAGAAAACACGACAGCAGGCTCCCGAGCTGAATCAGTGAGGAATTCCTAGTTTTGAGCTTAAAAAAAGAAGGGACACTGAGAGCTCTATAATGTACAGGGCTTCCTGGTTTGTCCTTAAACTAAATCCAGCAATAAAGGGTTAAGAGATAACGCGGCCAGGAAGATCCCTTTCTAGGTCACAGCCGCTGCTTGAAAACACAAACTTCCCTAACGCATACGTACCTGCCCATTTGTCGTCTTGTTTATTTCAACCTGACTAGTACAAACCTGACTGACAGCTTTCCAACACTAATAGCCAAAAAAACCCTGGTTCACTTTGAGGCTCCAAAATACAGACTTACTTCCTTATTAATCCACTGTAAGGCATCTACGTTCTCATTTACGACAGCTTCTCGGAAGATGAGAAATAAAAGGAAATTAAAACCTCCCCGCTACAGACAGATTGGCTTATTTGGACAACACACAGTGTTTTGGCCTAAAGGAGCACGTGAGGACAGGACTTCCGCACGAATCATACTCTAGCGTCCTGAATCTGAGCAGAGAGAAGAAAAAAAAAAAGCCAAAATCCGAGTAATAATCGATAAATTAAAATCGGTACATTTGTTTGCTGGAACCTCAGGCAATTGACTGAGGCTCCTCGCCTTAGATGCGCCACAGAAGTCTTGATTAGATTCGAGAAGAAAATCATTTCAAACACCTGGGATTTTTTAAAGCCCTTAACAGCAGAGATTTAAAAAGGCAGCCCTTAGATAACAGTTTGTCATAACAGAAAGTGTAAACCCCTTAAGGGTATAGTATAATATTTTCACCTACTTGTGCATTTGTGTAGCATCCATTCCTGACAATAGTGTAAAAACTGAACTAAATGTCGATTTCCGAATGCCCTTTCAAAGGCCATTCGAAGAACAAATCTATTTTTTTATCTGCTGTATAAAAACGTATCTTTTTGTGTTTCGTTGTTTTAAAAACCAAAGTCAAAACACTTGAGTATTGCCACTCGTTATTTTAAAAAGCAAACAATAACAAATTAAATCCACCACTAAAAAAAAAAAACTACAATTTTGTCTTTATCCCTGAATCGGTAATCAGCTCTATGAAACAAGCTTTGGTAGCACTGTACGCAATGGTATATTCCCGCCAGACTCCCCAATCATGTTGGTCCTCAGTTTGTTGTTAGTTGGGCCCATTACTGGGGGGACTTTGGGGACGATGCTGGGGAAGGAAGTGCTATGCTCGGTAATCCGCTTTGCTACCACGGTCTTCTCACCACTGGGCACAGGCTTGGGTAGCCTCTTGTAGAGCCAGGGGTGCCGCAAGGCCAAAACTGGCGTCATGCGAGTACTGGGTTCCCAGTCCAGACACTTCTTCAAAAAGTCAATGAAGGTTGGGTCATCACAGCCCTTGAGAGCCGTCACCCACTCCTTGCTGCCCGGGGGACCCCGCATCTTGCCTCGTCGAGAGCGGCTCCCGTTAAGCACCAAGGTGCCGTTGCTGAGGGTGGTGACTGTGCAGTAACGAGGGTGGCCTTTGGAGTTAATGAAGTTCTTGGCACGCTTGGCCTGCTCCAAAAGCTTCTGAGGTGGCATGCCCAATAGCTCCATCATACAGGCCAACTGGTCGCCTTCATCCTCACCAGGAAAGAGAGGGTACCCTGTCAGAAGTTCGGCAAGAATGCAGCCAAAGCTCCACATGTCTATAGGCATGCCATAGCGTGAGCCTAGGATGACCTCAGGTGCTCTGTAAAATCTGGACTGAATATAGGTGTAGACACGCTGGTGGTCGAAGCAGCTGGAGCCGAAGTCGATGACCTTGATACCACTCCGACCCTGCTGCTTGAGAAGAATGTTCTCTGGTTTTAGATCACAGTGGATGATCTTATGGCGATGCAGAGACTCCAGACACTGCAAGATTGAGTGGGCGAACTTGCGTACCAATGGCAGACTGAAGCCCTGGAATTTATTGCGCTTGATGAGTTCATAGAGATTCATGCTAAGCAGCTCAAAGGTCATGCAGATATGATTGCGGAAGGTAAAATTCTCTTGCATATGGACTACGTTCATGCTGCCCGTCTTGTCCTGCTTTTTTAGGTGCTCCAGGATTCGGATCTCCTCGGCTGCTTGCCGGTGGAAGCGTTTCTCGTTGCGCACCATCTTCAGAGCGAGATGCTGGTGTAACTTATGGTCGTAGACCTTCGCCACTTGACCGAAGCTTCCTTTACCTATCACCTTTAAGAACTCGTAACGGTAGGCGATATGGTCGTGTGGCACATGGACGTATCCTCCCTGGTCGTCGTCATATCCAGAGTTGTTAGATCCTCCTGCAACTGCTTGTCTCTTCTTGGCATTTGGTCCCACGAAGTAGATCTCAGGATAATTGACGACCTCTTGCTGTTCTAGTGTACTCAGCTGTTGCCTGTACTGCTTTAGGGCCTGGTCTGGGTTTAGGGGGACCCCCAGCTTGGTTGGCTTCACCAAGCTTTCTGAGGACTTGGCTGAGCTGTTGCTGTCCACACTCCGATCTTTGGAGAGAACAGACTGAGGCTTGGCTGGTGTTTGGCTGGTACCATTGTGCTGGCTCATGCCATTTAGCTTGCGGTTGTATGAATCCTCATATAGGTACTTCACCTTCATCTGACCTCCTCGGACCCCGAGGTGATCCTTCATTGTTGGCTTGTTCGCAACCTTTAGAAAAAGAGGAGGAGGATTATATAAAAGCAAAAGCAAACGTCTGAATGATCACATTCAATTCTGATTCTGAACTCTAAATAAACAATAAGCAATCAGACCTGATACGAATAATATTTCGAGATCAATAAAGCAAATCTGTAACAAACAAATAGTAGCAGTTACAGTTTACTGAACTCAATATAAAATCCTTACTGACTGACTCAATGACAGCACAGTCAGTGTAGTGGCTATAAATGGTGGGATACAGAAAGAATCCCTCACAGTAAAATGTCCTCCTGACACAGTTTTACTGCTCATGAATGTGTATAGACTCACATAGCAAAACGTTACCGCAGCGTATAATTAGATTTGGCATTCCGGGCTTGGCATTGAAAAAATACTGCATACACTGCAGCTGTATGTGGTAATAAAGCAGCATTCTGAATGTTTAATGCACCTTGCGACTTTCAGGTCCAATTTCTATTCAGTGTAAGGAGACGTTCAAACCACCAAAACAGAAAAAAAAAACCTTCAACAAAAGACAACAAACCAGTTTTAAAAAAAATCTTTCGGAGAGAATGCCAAACATGGCTGCTGAGAGGGGGGTTGGAAACAGTCCTGAGGAAAAGAGGGACTAAAATAGATTTGTATGCATTGAGAGCTGACAGATGGCTATCACAGAGCGCAGGAAAAATAAATCTGGTGTCCACTTCGAGACACTAGTTTTTTATTATTACGCTATAAGTGGTGAGCATTGCAGAACAAGGTCTAATCCAACATGTTAGAAACGCTCACAGTCTAATACACAACTGTTTACTGAGCATCTGATGGACAGAATCACTGATCAGCTTATTCGCTGTGGGTTTGCCAGCTGGCAAGGCAATGTGCCAGTTAAAAATCTAGGTTTACAGAGCAATCAAGAAGTATTTTTAATTAGTCAGCTAGTATACAAGGACATGGACTACTGGACTTGTACAATCCCAGATAATATATATAAATATATAAATACAGGGCAAGTCAAAAGTCAGGATACGTTTTATTTCAGGAACAAAATGGAAAATGACATATTGGAATACTCCAGGTTAGGGGGTTTACTTTTATGTTATGTCTAGAACATGGCCGCCATCTTGAAAGCCGCCATACTGAAACAAGGGCAAGTTTTTCCAAAGGAAAGGTGGTCATGTGTCCAGCGACTTTTAACTGTATATAAAATTATCATCATTATGTAACTTAAAGCATGCTTAAAGTTTAATAAATGCTGATTACATGGTGCGTGGTACATGCTGATTAATATTCTATAACAGCAACTTCCATAACAGTAGCGCCAACTACGAATAGAAGCGATTTGTATGAATGTGTTTGGTACAAGAGAGTAAAACACTTTGGGTTATGCTATTCTAGGAAAATAATCGATTTCAATCTGGCTTACTTGTGCAACTGAACGTACATCCTTGTCTTCCGAAGCAAACATTTGCTTGCTTACTTACGGAAATCGATTTCGTTTGTACTTACGTCAGAACATGACAGAGCTTCCTGCTTAAGTGGACAAACGAGGAAATTGAACATCCATGTCCCTGCTGGGTGGATGACCGAAAGGATGTGCATGGTAGTGAGTCTAATCGCTGAAAAAAGAGGAAGTGCGCACTTACTGTGTGTTTGTGCAATGGGGGCAGGGCGCCGGGGCTCTGTCCGTTCAGGTCTGCTTCTTCATTCACTATGTGGTCTGTACGCATGTAAGAGTCGTACAGGCTGTCTCCGTGTCGAGCTGTTGAGCACACAAAAACACACACACGCACCAAGTTACAACACTAACAACTCAAGTAGAAACATGATCTTTGACGTGTAGGCGAATGAGCAGCACAACAGAGGCAAGTGGGGGGGAAAAAATACCCCTGGGAACAATGTAACCAAGTTGCAGGTGCTCCGAAAACAGGCTTCCCTCACAACGTCCGGCTCTCGAGATCACGATGTAGCAGCCAATGACTTATTAGGACATGCTGGGAGTTCAGCAGACTCTACAACCTGGTCTCGGTCTGCTCCTTAAATCCCCTTAAAAGCCTTAAACAGTTTAAGAAGCAGAGTGGACCTGCATAGGCTCCTAGACCAGGTGTGACAACGTTAAGTCTGTTAAGTTAAGCTGGAGAGGATTTGTTCACACTTCTGATACAAAAAAAAAACCAAACAGCCCTTTTAAAACGACTGTTCTCTGTATAAGTCATGCGTGCTGTGACCCTCCAGGACTCGACTAGGACATCTCTGTTCTAGACAGATTTACGGATTAAAATAAGGTGCATTAAAGCGCCCGATGAGAGCCGTGATTCGATTATGGATGCTTACGTGCATCCTTTTGAAACATGAACTGACTACGGTGACTTCCACAGCATGCATCAAACTTCCTGCCAATTTTTAACACAATCAAAAGTGAATCAGTAAACCGGCTAAACATGAGGACGTGTGTTTACATTTCTGACTACCGGTTTTGCTCACTGTGGCTTTGTCGTGCTCGGTATCCCAGAGAGTAGGCGACAAACCGTCGCTCCTTGGATCGATAGCTGTGCATCGGACTGTTTGTCGCAAGAATTGGATCACAGTTAGTACAGGCCACAACAGCAAGATTTTGGAGGTGGGGGATGATCACAGACATTCACAATTGTGTGGATGGGGGAACTACATACAGAAAATCAGACAACCACAAATATACACACAAAAAACCCACAAACTGCAGTGATAACTGTAGTTTATTTACAGGGGCAGAGCTGATCACTTAAAGAGACTAGAGATCTGATCTGAGGTTGAGCGGTACATTTGTATCTATAGGATCGGTGCAGCAATTTAGATTTAGCAGGAACTTTCAAACCAAGCTCAATCTTGCATAGGGGATCAAATCCACCATATTTAACTCTTACTGTAGGCTTACTGTAAATATGTGAAAGGAGCTTCTGAAGGATATTATTAGACTATTAGAAGCTAGATTAGATCTTGGTCTTAATAAGGAAATAGCCTCAGTTAGTTATCACGCTTATAATGAAAGCAGGTCGAGATCACGGTGGTGATACAGATGTGACTACGTGCACCAGCAGAGATAACCAGACAGATGTTGTTTATTTATAAGTCAGGTGGGGTGACTTGACCGATACAGAAAGCACACTCCAAAGCAATCCAGGAGCTGTTTTTTGTTCAGTGACTTGTGGACGACATGGGATTAAATATCGCCGCGTAATACACGAGGCATTAAATGTCCAGTTACCTGCTGTGACCGGCCCATCTGGTTTTCTGCTCAGGATCATCATGCTTGTGGAGGGTTGACTGCAGTCAGCAGCTTCAAGTCATATGTCCCAGAAATCTTCAGCTACAGATCTCTAGAAATCATCTCCAATCCTAGGAAACGTACATCTGATCCATGATCATTTACCTTTTTTAATCCCCTAACCTGACTGATCTGTGGACCTCGACAGCAGAGAGTTCACAGTGTCAGGAGTACTGTAGATAGATAGGCCAGATAGATCCTCTATGCTAAGCCAAAAGGGTCAGTCGTGGCTTTGAGCCAGTGTGAGCTGTGTGAGCGTGGGGGAAGAAATGTAACTTTAAAAAACGAGCTTGTATGTATATATATGTTTAAAAAAAAGAAAGACAGAAAAGGAAAAACGCTCCTTGTCAGGTAAATGTCAGGTGTTTTTCTCCTTCTTCTGCAGAAGCTGGGAGTTAAACAGAGAGCTGGTTTCCGTCAGCTCGCAGCAGAACAAAAACACACATCCACATGAGCGCCGCTCCCTGAACGAGTCCCAGTCCAACAGAGATGTCCTCCACCCTGCTGTCTCTTCAACCCTCTCACACTACTGATACCTCCGCCGATCAGTAGCACCATCCCAATCTGAGGAACTGGTCGATAAAAGAGTAAAAACCACGTACTCGATGAACTAGCCTGACACTTCGTACTTAGCAACAGATGCTAGCTCCATGCTAGCTCCAACATATCTCTGAAATACTCGCTTTTCCGCCACAGAAACCTGGTTTTTTTCTCCTTTTTTTATTTCCCAGCACCGCGAAGTCGACTCACGACATTGTTTATGTCCCGAAATGTCCCCTCCGTCTTCTATAAGGCGTCCTCTGAGGACAGGTCTTCTGAGATGTCCACTTTTCACCACTGATGTGCCTTCTTAGCTTGTTGCTAAGCGCGTCTTCAGCAGACAAAGTAAAGGGGGGGTGTCCCAGGGGGCGGAGACTACAGCACAGGAGGGGCGTGGTTTCAAAGCCAACACGTTGGCTCGGGTGGAACTCCTTCATATACACGGTGTGGCCCAAAGTATTCGGACACCCGACCATCACGACCTCAGGTGCTTGTAAACATGCAAATCCATATATATATGTGTGTGTGTGTGTTTCTCTCTCTCTTTGTGTGTGTGTGTGTGTTTCTCTCTCTCTTTGTGTGTGTGTGTGTGTGTTTCTCTCTCTCTTTGTGTGTGTGTGTGTGTATCCAGGGTTGGTTGGAACCTCGGCTCACTGTGTCTTTGAGCAGATTGGTGTGTGTGTGTGTGTGTGTGTATATATACATATATGTGTGTGTGTGTGTGTGTGTGTGTGTGTGTGTGTGTGTAACCATATATGTGTGTGTGTGTGTGTGTGTGTGTGTGTGTTTGTGTGTATCCAGGGTTGGTTGGAACCTCGGTTCACTGTGTCTGTGTGTGTGTGTGTATATATATGTGTGTGTGTGTGTGTGTGTTTGTGTGTATCCAGGGTTAGTTGGAACCCCAGTTCATTGTGTCTGTTTTGGTGTGTGTGTGTGTGTGTGTGTGTGTGTGTGTGTGTATGCCTGGGTTTTTGCCGGTTTCTTCCCACCTCCTGAGAAACACACATGATGGGTGAATTTGATTTTCTAAAGTGAGTGAGTTACTCTTCTGACCATTAGGCAGTGGAATTCACCTCCACATTTAACCTATCCATGCAGTGAAACACACATACACACTAGTGAACACTGGAGGGCAGTGAGCACATGTGCCCAGAGCAGTGGGCAGCCCTTTTTATCCTTTATCTGCAGGGTTAGGCTGCCTTGCCTTAAACAAGGGCAAATGTCAAGGGACCTTCTGGTTCCAAGGCAGGTTGTTTAACCACATAACATATTCTTCATGAACAGGCCTTCCAGTTCTAGTAAAGGGAAATTACAACAGATCTACAGCATTAAAAGATTCAGTGGATTTAACATGTTTATGAAGGTCCACCTTGGGAACTGTGGTGGAAATGATGTACTGAAGGTGGATTCAAACACAACCACCTTTCCTAAGGCCATGACTTCATTGGGGTTGTTTTTTGTTTGTTTTTTGTTTGTTTTTTGTTTGTTTGTTTGTTTTTGTTTATCATGTTTAACATATCTTTCAGGTTATTTGCACAAATAAAAAATGTCTTCCTTAAGTCAGCTCTTTGTTTTTTAGCTGAGAGCAGAATGTTGAGTGTGTGCGTTAGTCTCAGTGATATGTTAATAAGGCAGATACCAGGAGGGACGTCTCCAGTGTTGAACATATAGGCCTACTGTATGTAAAGTATCAGAGAGAGCTTGATGAAGCAGACACACAGCAGGCAATATGACAGACATAGGGATGTGTATTGTATTAGTTGCAAAAGGGCAAGTCAAAAATAATCTGCATGCTGGCTGTATAATTTATTAAAGAATTTATATTAATTAAAGAATCTTCCAGACAGTTCACTCAGATCAGTTTTTGTATGTTTGACTCAATGGAATTCTGATATAGTGAATTAAAGCTGAAATAAATTAAAATCCTAATTGTTTTCCGACTTTTTTTATTCCACCCGATTTTTGGTTCGTATCTTCTTCTACAGCTTTCAAGATATTGAATTGGAACAAACTGTAAAATGTCCAGCATGTTTGGCTTATGTGTGCTTGTATATGGTTTGTGGACAGGTCCATCTCTTCTTCCATAACATTTGTTTTTCTGGGAATAAAATCACATCTTAAATGGGGATTTTTTTTAAAACTGCTATAATTCTGTTAATTTTCTAGCTAAGAAAAACAAAAATCCGTATGCCAGCTACACCAATCGGAAGACACCAGGTACACCAAGACAACAACACACTTATGGTTTTTGCATGAACTGCATTTTCTTATCGAGTAATAAAAACGATCCTTTATTCTTATCCTGGCTTCAACTCTATTACACACATCTTTGTACTACACAATGCACTATTTCGGGAGTTTTGCAGTTCTGTAGCCAGGTCCAGGAAATCCAGTATGTTCAAGAAATCCCACAATGCAATGCAATGCAACAGGCTTTAAATCCTGTGGGAAAGTCTACACAGAATCACACACCAGAGCTGTTCCCTTTTCAGTCAGGTTTCCCCAGTAAATCGTTTAATAGCTGCTTTGTCATGACTGGCTCAAACCGTATCATACAACGCAAGGATACAGTACACAGCATACAGTCTTGGGTAACTAACATAAATGTGTCTTAGCAAGCATGGTTAGGCTGTTAACAGCATTGAAGTAAAAGGAGATGATGTGGTGTAGCATGTTGTGCTATATTGGGCATGCCTGCAACAGCATGCCCGTAGTAGATGCTATTCTCAGCAAGGTAAGGAAGAAGATGCTCAGCTATATTTACTGCTGGGAAAACTTACTGACACCATTTTTAGGTTGACCCCTTGGCAGCTGACTGTCCGAACCCCCCACCCCAGGGCTTGATGGACACGGCAGTGCATGAGAGGTTAATGCTGTATTTAGACTTGGGCATTCTGATGGACACTTACAACAGGCTACTGATGCTGCTTGGAAAGTCTGTGTCCTTGACTACCTGTATATTTTCTCCATGTATAGCCATGCACTATGCACTATATGTACTGCAGATCTTCACCAGGGTTGAGGGTGAATCAAGTTTAATTTACAGATTAGACAACTTGTGGACTAGTTACGGAAAATGATGCACCAGAATGAGTGTGTGAATATGTGTATGGGCGTGCATGGTGCCCCATACTTTCTCCCTTCCAGGATGTATGCTATGTTATCGCGACAGATCCAGAATGACACTGACGTAGATTAAAGACGCAACTGATGAATCAGTGTAAGCTCATATCTGTGAATACGAAAGGGTTCATCTTTCTTTATAGCTAACAATAATGTCACCATTAAAATGGCTATTGATAGGGAATTAGCAACTAGATTACAAGTACAGGGAGCTATTTACATATGTCTGTGTGGGAGTAGCTCCCTCTGCTGGTCATACTTGGTACCTGTGTCAGTGATCTACTAAATCAGTGTTCATTTAATGTATTTTAATGTCATTTTCTGTCGCAGCCATTTCTGTAATTTCCTTAGCAGCATGTTACACAGGGACAGAATAACCTGCTACTTGCATGTGCTATTAAAGACATAACAGGGAGGTCCCCCACAGAAGCATAGGACTGTGGAAACACAGTCCATATTCTGTAGACAATGGACACCATATTTCCTGCAGAACGGTCCACAATTCCAAGATTTACATTTACGGCATTTGGCAGACGCCCTTATCCAGAGCGACTTACAAGGTTATTGGTATTACAGGTAGGCCAAAGTAGGACGTAGGAGTCTTGCCCGATGTGGTGTAGCACATACTGGCTGCCCAGGCTGGGAAGCGAACCTGGGTCTCTTACATGGGAGCCCAGTGATGTTACCACTGTACCACACCAACCACATTGTGATTTAGTGACTTGGGTAGTAATGGCAAAATTCCCAAACTCAGATGAGTGTTCCTCAAACCATAATTTGGCGTCTCTAGACGTGTGGCAATGAATTGTCCTTTTGAAACAGACCAAATGCAGGACATGCACAGGTGTAACTCAGTAGAGTAGATGGATTCATGTGTCTTTGTCAAACCCTGGGTTATACCTGTTGTATCATGGGGAGAGCTGGCGACCATACTGGGGAGAAAATGACCCGATCGTAAGTCAGGTCCGAATCCTTTCTGATACTAATACTCGTATCACACTGGTGTAATCAGTATAAATCATTAAAAAAGACTGACAGGTAAAATGACTTTTTATTTCATTGTTCTTTAGCTATTTTTCTTTACAGAGATGATATACAGGTCTGAATCCTTGAAAAAAAAACAAAGGATTTGCCAGATGATTTGTCCACAACCTCAAATGTACACACAGAAATGCCTCATAAAATAAGTTAAAAATAGACTTACACATATGCACATTCTTATATGTTCACTCTTTCACTCATTCATTTATCCTCAGTTTTGAGGCCGATAAACTCAGAAAACTGAGCACACACACACACACACACACACACACACACACATATATGCACGCACATTCAGGTAAGGCTACACACAGACAAAAAGGCACTGCCAGCAGAAACACAAGAGCGGACGAAAGGAAATATTCGCCCCATCCTACCCAGGTTGCTCATGGCTGTATGTTACACCACCCGTGCTCTAGGAGGCGTATTTGTAAAATGATCATCATAGCCAGCAGGGCAGCACAGGGGCAAAAAGTGGTGGAGACGAGGCTCTGAAATGTAGCCTTCAAATGACGTTTCAGCATTGTGTCCAATCAGTGGCTGTGTCCGAAACATAGTTAAACAGTATGCACTAGATTGGATCCAGCGCTTGCAGACAAAATGTGTTTGTTATTTCCCACAACGCTACTTATAACATTACTTGGGGTTGTACATAATCGTAACATTTTAAATATTTTGGTTTTTTTTTGGTTTGTGATAATTTTTTTTTCACAGCCTTTACAGATCCAGTCGAATGATGGGATACACCATCAGACCAAAGTGTGCTGTGTTCACATACTTCAAAATGTCTGTCGATGCAGTGCATCATCCAGAGACTTTTCATGCGCTGTCGAAAGAATACCATGTATTTGGACACACTACCCGTTCTCACGTACTGCTTTCCCATACTGTTTGGTATATAAATAGCTGATTTCGGACGCAGCCGGTGTGTCTTTAGGCCTATACAGTAAGACTAACCTGTGTTACATTTACACAATTACGCCATAGGAAAAAGACATTTGAACGTAACACAGTGAGTGTTAGTCTGGATTGTCCCTGGCTACTAAT
The DNA here is from genome assembly GCA_028565595.1 of Duopalatinus emarginatus. NCBI lineage: Eukaryota > Metazoa > Chordata > Actinopteri > Siluriformes > Pimelodidae > Duopalatinus > Duopalatinus emarginatus. The sequence goes on from JAOVVF010000001.1 coordinate 9,395,714, forward strand.
TTGCATCACAGAGATGGAAAAAAAATTTAAAAGGCTGGAACTTTGATGATATCTGATTGTACAGTTCACATCGCTGACCTTCTTTCGTTACCTTTCTGTGCTTTCTAGTAACATTGCAATGAGCTCTGTGGTGATATTCAGTGTCAGACAGAATGAAATCTCACATACACTCATAAGAATTAGAAGAGAAGCACACAGTACATCATCGTTCCTTCGAAACTAAGCAGCCAAGAGTATTATATACTTCTATACTATATCATACTATACTATACTGTACTATACTTTACTATATATTCTGGCTCACCACTTGGTAGTCTGTTTCTGCCTTGTGCAAGAAACTAGTTAGTTAATCTACAGTGCACGAAGTCTGTTACAAAATACTCAGCTTTATTCGTCCATGTTAACTTTGGTGCAAAATCCATTCTGGTGTTTGTCAGCTTATGAGAAGGCAACACACATACTTTGCTGAACCGATGGTCTGATATGATTATCTAGGCTACAGTACATTATATATCTTATATATCGTACATATTAGATTCCACACACACTGGATTAGCAGTATGGGTGTGTGTTGTATGGCCAGGCGCTTCTTTACATCCTACCAGAACAGAAGTGAAACACACTTCTGTACACTATACACTACACACTCTACATACTCTGTACGCTATAGCCGCTTCACATTTCCGTAGGGTTTGCTTTGAGTTAGAACATGCCCATCGTTTATAATGATTAGAGCCTCCATGTCTTTCCAAATGTACTAGTACACATGCATGTTTATGGTGTATATGATAGACTATGATCAGTGCTGGTTGGATGAGTTGAATATGCAGTGTTGGCTACTCAGAGACACGTCGAGGTTATTGATCTGGGAGGTGTGCTACTATAACAGGATGCTTTCCACAAATGGTATATTGATTTGTACAGAAAGTCTGTCGGAATACAGTACACTGTTCATAATGGTATTAGTTAAGATACGAATTAGGCTGTAGAACGCAAGTGAGTGTGAGCGAGTATCGATTTTTTTAAAGCACATGACCCAGACATAGTTAAGTTCAATTCCAGGAACACACACTTGCTTAATAGCTTTGATAGTTGCCAAATTTGTAATTTTCCCATACAGCTCCTTTGTCTACTTTTAAAAAAATCCCTGATGCAGGACACGCTAGCAAAGATAAAGAAAAAAAAAAAAGAAAGTCATGCTAAGTAACACTCGCAGTAGCAGTCATAGCAGCAGCATCATACAGAAATGTGGACAGACATAAAAAAATCCTTCAGACATCAACCACGTCAGTCAGAATCACACTCCTGGATCATCGTGTGCGTGCCGTTTTTTCCGTCCTGAGTGACGTGATTGTGTGATCCATCGCCCTCCTATCCCCTTCTTTATGTCCTGACCCCTCCCACACGCACCATCTCTGGTCATTTCTTGTTAGGCTCCAGAGGTCATGAAGGAGGGTTTTAGGGGGAATCCTTAGCGGATAGTTTTTATGAGTCTGTCCATAGGCTCGGTGCATTAGCCAGGTTTGTTCTGCACTTCATTCAGAGCCTCTTCGAGTTTCTTACGGTAGGCCGTGTAGCGCTGTTGGACCTGCTTCATCCTATCGTTTTCCTCCTTCTTCAGGATGGCCAGGAAGTTTTGCAGCTCCGGCACGGAGAATGCATGCCACTAAACCACAGAAAAAAAAGAAAGTGCTAGATTAATAACTGGTATGTGAACATTTTACAGGAATGACTTTGGATTTGAAGAGAAAATCAACCAGGATATGGTATACAATTATATATGTTATATTAATATATATGTATTGTATAACAAAAATTTGAAGCAACACTTAAAGCAACAACATTTCACTAATACCCCATTCTCTGAAATGCCAGAAAAACTGGTGCAGATAAGGCTATACAAAATACATAGTCTGGTTGTGGCTCTATAATGGTGTAGGGTTTGTTTAGCTGGCATTCTATGGGACCCCTGGTACATCTACAAACGTCTCGGACAGGTGAACACTATATGTGCCTCCTTTCTGATGAGTTACACCAGTTCATATCTTGCATTCATTCTGATAGGTTTGGCCTCTTACGATAGGTTTGACACCAAATTATGGTTAGAGGAAGTCCTACACCTCAGAATACAACAGAATTGTGGACTGTTCTGCAGGAAGTATGCAGAATACAGAATATTTGCACAAGCTGGTGAATCAATGTCCCATGGGGGACCTACCAAGTCTCTTTTTCAGGCACTTCAGTGTACTGTGTGTGCCTATGATGTATCGTGAAATATTTTGTTATCCAAATACTACTGATGATTCTGGGCCATATTTGGTTGAGTGTAAGCACACGAGGGCCAAAAGTAGCCCAACTGTAATTAAAGTTTCCGAAGGCATTTGGAAATTGGTGTAAAAATAACCCTCGTGAAACCATGGCCTTGTGTGGCATTTACATTTTGGGTCAAAGTGGCTCAGCTGTAAGCTCTACTATAAAATGTGGCGTCATCAAGACTGACTTGTGACTGTGTTCCAGTTGTCAGAGTTCATGGCTGTCATTCACCATTGCACGACAGTGTGTAGGCCAGATGACATGAACTGTGCTTTCCCATTATATAAAATAAATTCAAGCAGACTTGTGAAATGTATCACGAGATACATGATTTGGCCCAAGCTTCCCAATACTGTGGTCTGTTCTAGCAACTGGAATTTTGTGGCATTCAAGTTCTTGGACCAAAACAGTCCAAATGCAACCCAAAATATTTAAATCATTCTGCTATCTTATCAAGGGAAGGCTGTACAGCCTCGCTGTAGACTCGCTGTGGTCTACAGTGGTAAATGAGCCTCATGAAGATGGTAAGTATAAGTCAGAACTGAACGATCAGTCATTTACTACCTGGCTGTAGCTTTTGTGACATCAATACTACATGTAGCATGATAACATTTGACTACGTAACACTGCTGTGCAACTGACCTCTACTTCTCCAGTCTCGTTTTCCTTTAGCACAAATGAGAGTTTCTCTAGATCAGGACCTGCCAGCAGGCGAAGGAGGAGAGGGTGCTCAGAATCTGGAAGCTTCTGGAAAAGATCTGGGAAGCACAGGATGCAGAAAGATTAGCTTATTGGGAGCTCAAGGCATCTGGTTAAAGTGCATTAAATGTTGTTATAAAATAGCTCTCTCAGTTATCTGCTTACCCTGTCCATGGCGGTGCATTTGCTTATACAGAGCAAACTTGAGTGGATTGTCCTGCACTGTGTACTTCCAGAGCAGGCCCTCGATGACCTCTCTGGCCGTGGTGGTGCTGCTGACGTGGAGCTGCTTCACAGCTTCACTGGGAAGATAGAAGGATGTGCGTTTGTCTGAAACGTCGGCTGCCGCCGGGCTGTTCTCCGAGTTCCCTGAGCTGTTCGCTTCTATGGATAGCACCGTGACCGGCCGCCGCAGCTTCAGGTGGACCTTGATGAACCCGTTGTATGTGCCGTCAGCAGCCTGAGCGAAGGAATAAACAGTGATGAATGTCCATAAACACACAATAAGAGAGAAAGGTGAATCACACCCTAACCTGGTGACACGGTAAAATTTTGTGCCTCTTTTACCATGGAACAGAAATAAAACCAGAATAACGCAGCTGTCCGATGATAATAATGCATTGTATGACTTTAAACATATATGATTATAGTGAAATCCAATGATGAGTTTGAAAATGTACTGAAAAAGAGAAGAAAAAAGTGTAAACAGACAAAATAACTGTACTTTGAAACAGGAATGCAGCCCGGAAGGCAAACCAGTTCTTTACAGGGTATCATGCAAACACGAATTTACATCTGGGGCAATCCAGAGTAGGCGGTCTATCTACAAGCAGGTATTTTTTGGAGGTGGGAAGAAACCGAGAATCCGGGGGAACACAAGGAAAATATGCGAATGGGGGATTTTAGAGCTGTGTAACAGCTGTGCCACTACACCAACCCCTTTGTCATCACTACTACCATTATTTATACCGGGATCACATTACGTTTATAAAATAACTAGTTTTGATATCATGGTATACCACTGTAATGTTAAAAATAAAACATTCCTTTGCTAACGTGCTAACCAGCTAGCATAATAACTACTAATAGCTACATAATAACTAATAGCTTTTAGCTAGGAGTAGTTAGCTACATATCTTGACCTGTACTATCTAATCCTAATGTTTCGAAAGAAATATAGACCAAGAATATACAACCCAAAAAGGTTTTAAATGTTGTGTATAGATGTGCATGTGGATTTTGTCAGTTTTTGACTTGGAGGGTCAACTAGTACTTACTAATTTCATTCCATTTTCAGACACTTTAGAGTTGTACTCCTCTATCTTTGCCTTGACCTCTTCCTCGGTGAGAGACAGTTGGCTCTCCTCTTCATCCTCTTTAGTGGTGTTCTGAAATACAAAACACATTTAATTCTTGTTATTGATAAATACATCGATCAGCTATAACATTAAACCTGCCTGCCTAAACACATGCCAAAACAGCTCTGACCCATCAAAGCATGGACTCCACAAGACTTCTGAAGGTGTTCTGTGGTATCTGGGACCAAGACACTAGCAGCCGATCCTTCTGTGGAGCTTCTTTTGGATCAGACCAATTGTTTAGCCTTCATCCAAGCATTGGGCACCCTTGACCATGTCTCTGGTTCACCGGTTGTCCTTCCTTGGACCACTTTTGAGAGGTACTAACCACTATATACTGGGGACACCCCTTAAGATCTGCTTTTTTGGAGACGCTCGGACCCAGTTGTCTAGACATTACAATTAGGCCTTTGTTAAATTTACTCAGATCCTTGCTCTTGCCCATTTTTCCTGCTTCCAACACAGCAGCTTTGACAACTGGCAATTCCATTGCTGTGTCATATATCTCACTCTTTGACAGGTGCTTCTGTAAAAAGACCATGTGGTCTGTGAACGTCTTTGTGAGATTACTGGAAATACTTCCAGATGAAACAAACCCAGATACTTGCAATCTATTTCAGCAACTAACCATTGACCAAAATATCTCAGTGAAGTTAATGTAGCACTTTAGCTCTTATATACCGAATTACTAATGATAAGCCTTTAGGAGTGCCGGATTAACATCTCCATAAACCATTTCATGCCATCCCCAAAGGAAAACGGACTCATAGATGGATTTGGCAACAGATGACAGATTAGCCATTAAGTCTGCAATGCTTTTATCGACTGCTGGAGACTCTTCCTACTTAAGGTTTTTAACAATGCTGCAATAGGTTTGTGAGCCATGTTTGTGTGCTAATGGAAACAAGAAAACGTCTTTGCTAAGCACCTGCTATTTACCTGCTAAATAATCTCAGTAAAATAGAAAAAATATCTGCTGGCTGCCGTTCCCAATAGGTAATCTGTTGTGTATATAACTGAACATATGTATACGAGTAAATAGTGTAAATATAACAATTCACACATGAATATATTAACCAATTCATGGATGTTCCTAGAAATAAATAAAAAATATAATTAAATACATTATAACTACAATACATTATATACAATTAAAAGCAACACAATCCAGTGTTTGAATCCAGTTATTAGTAAAATGTCAATTATTTTAACCCACTATATTAAAATGTGATGAGAATAAAACTAAACTAAACTAGTACTTTCTATCTATCTATCTATCTATCTATCTATCTATCTATC
>JAOVVF010000001.1:9406987-9422194 GCA_028565595.1 Duopalatinus emarginatus
CTGAAAGAGATGACGTCTAGATGGGAGCATATGTTGTTCTAGAACCTGAACATAGTTCTCTGCATTAATGGTGCCTTAAAACATGACCTAGTTTTTCTATCATGCACAGCTGGGGCGCTGCAGCAGGTTAAAACACGCTCTAGAAACTGCAAAAACAACGTTTTGAAGTGCACAAGCCTGTAAACACACCATTTATTATTTGACACCATTGCAATAATTTATATGAGAAGTGTTTCCTCAGTGTGTCCTCACATCCAACCTCGCGCTCAGCACATGGTGTCGTGAGCTGATTAGGTAACACGATGCCCTCAGAGCCATCCTCAAGGCCATGTGGAAGCTACTCACTCGAGCATTCTGAAGGTGACTACTCCACATCCTCTTTCCTCATATATACAGATACTGGACCTGAATTACTGGACATAATGCACTAGATACAATTCATGCATGAATATGAAAGCCCAAGAACTGCAAATATGACATAATATAACAAATATACCCCAAATATATTTAGTGTTACCTACTGTGAAATTATTATTATTATTATTATTATTATTATTATTATTATTACTACTACTTTCTTATGGTATTGGCAGATATTTGTTCTCTTTTTCTACAAATAAATGCATAAAATAACAAAAAATGTATAGATTTCAAAGCTTATATTAGTCTCAAATGCTTACAACTTTTTATTTATATTTTATGAGCAGATGAATTTGGTCTTAAGTTGGCTTTAACCACTACAAAACTACTTTCCACATTCAAAACTATGTTCCAGTTTATTATTTGCTATTGTTCTAGCCTTAAAAGGATATCCTAAATTTTACATTTCAAATAAATCAGCCTATATTTTGTCTCTGTTACAAATAAAACCCTTAACATCCCACATCAAGCTGTAATGTCCAACCAGTCACCAGGCAGGTCAGTTCCGAACTAGCTATCCGTGGGTTTGTTTTTAGGTGTGGTTTCTCAAAAGTTACTAAAAGGAGAAGTTGAATTTGACTTTTGAGTTTTAGATCTTATTTTATCTCCATTAAAATTGCTGACTAACTTTAACAAAGGACACCAAAGCCACTTTCTATCTGACTTGATTGGTGGTGCTAATGCACTGATCTAGTGCTAAAGATGATCAGTCAGGTTGAGGAACTTGTTGCCAGAGCAGAAGCTTGTTTATCTCAGAGCGGAAGCTGTGAAACTGTGGTCCACTTCCTAGTACAACCCCAAGGCCTGACATACTCACACACTTTACACCAAAATGTGTAATTTTCCTATTGAATGTGTCACACTCGAGTGCAGTACAGTAAGACATCTACGCTCTCTCGCTCTCGCCTGATACACAAAAACTCTTTTTCTTCGATTTCTGCAGAGATACAAATGTACCGCAGTGTAGACACAGCACGAAGCTTTCTGCGTTCCCCTCCCACACACACACACACACACACACACACACTTTCTCATTACTGGGTCAAGCATTGACTAGGAGATGCTATCACTCTCTATATTTCATACATACAAGCAATGCTTGTCATCCTCTGCATGTCTGCTATGCCTAATCTAACATGTTACACCATCAAAGCTATTCACAACACACACTACACTAGAACTAATTATGCCATGTGTTTATTGATGCATTGCCACTGCACCAAAGCAGCCTGGCCACCACACGCTCTGTTCTGGCTAGGGTGTGCTTTAGGGTACAAATGGCCAGTTTCATAAATCATTCGACGTTCAGCACAGCCGGCAGCTACAGCAGCATGTGACACTCGTCTGTAGTGGGTTTTAAGAGAGGCTGACAAAAACGTCTGCGAGTCCGGGGTTATTTGCATAATCTGCCATTAGAGTGTAAACTGACATTATGGGGTGTGTGTGTGTGTTTAAGCCATGCTTTATAGCTTGCTATACCGGTAATTCTATAAGCACCAGTTTTACAGTCATCACGCATCATACCTCTCAAACCGATGTGTGTTCTTTTTATGTGCATCATGTTCAGGTTTTAAGCCCTGTACATAGTGATCTGTAATATTTGTTTACCTTTCCCTATTCAAATGCTAACAACTGGCTGTAACGACAATGTTTCAGGGCGCGGGGCTTTTCTAATTGTTTGTAGAAGTCTGTTTGCGCCGCACAATGCCTTCGGTTTTGAGCGTTAGGTTAGCTTTAAGGTTTGCAGTGCAACACGAATTATACAGGAAATTTGGTGCTGGGGCAGCGTCTGCCATATTTGCAGATGAATGAGTGCTGGGTGCAACGCTGCTGGAACTATTATACAGCACTGAGACGGTTATATGTTCCAAATATATAGTACATACGTACCAGATCGTACTTCAACTATGGTCGACGGATGAAAGCTGATCTGGAGCTAAGGTTACACGACCAGTTCTGCAACAATAACCTCAACTCAAACCTGGCAACCAAAAACTACATAGACAGTGCCATCCTAGCAACAAGAGTTACACAAAACCCACATCCTGGCAGTCTGAACAATGTATGATCTTTCTAGCACAACAACAGTCCTATTAGCTAGACAACACACACTCCCAAAAAGCAACACACATAATCAACCAAAACTTTCGCACATGACCCATGGTCCTCAGAGTCCTTGGCTACCCCTGCTCGCTGTTTCTAGCTAGAGGATGAATAATTCATAGTATGAACAAGGATCTTTCCAAACCTGACACTACTGAGGCTGAGGTAAGCCTGGTGAAGGAGAATTCAAAGGTTTAGCTTGATAACCTGGGAATATAACACCAGATCCATAATTAACCTAAAATGCACACTCACACACACACACACACACACACACACACACACACACACACACATATATATATATATATATATATATATATGTATTTCAAGATAGACAGCAAACCAACTGGAAGAACAACTCCACTGTAAAGCGATCTGCCAGCCGCCTGGGCATGTTATTCATCTCACACTGGCACCATAAACAAATAAATTAGTCTCAGTTGTAATTGAGCTTACATAACGCAAGGACTTGTACATTTTGGGTAACTCGGTCCATTGGGAAAACACACCAGTCTGAAGAATGTAAGCACACATTTAGGGTGTGTCACAAGTGACCAGAAGATCTAATAAGCTCTACTCTTAAATAGAAGCATGTTCATGCTAAAAGACACTAAGGACATGGAGGTGATGTGTGCGTTATCACCTGTCCAAGCCACTCCTTTGGCTTAAATTTCATAACATAGCAGCTCAAGGACACAAAACATTTGTTTCATGGCATCAATCTTTAAATCTTCTATATGAATAGGAACAGACGATTCAAGGTTTGTACATTATGTTCTACTGAGAAACATGGAGGACAGTCTCTTTTTTTTACATAAGCAAGAGTGAAAGCTTCTATTGGCATATTTTTCTGACACAAAGGAAATGCTGAAATGGGGGAAAAGTTCCCCAACACTGAGGTTTCATCTGGCTAAGACAGTCTTTGTTCTCATGTTAAACTTTCCACCAACAGAATTTCCATCATCAAAGCATCAACAATGTTTTTTAAGTGTGCAAACTTTAGGAGGCAAAACTAAACCCTAAATAAAGCCAACACACAATATGCACTGTATTTTAACATGTAAGGATGCGAACCAAAAATGAAGCATCGAGTCATCATTGACGCAACTTAAGAAACTTCAAGAAGCCTCATTTCCGCACCACACAACTGACATTTAATAAGAAGCCTCCAAAAACGTACACCGGTTGCTCTTCTTTCCCCTTCCCCAGCATTACCTTGCCCCCTTGCTTGGCCTGTGCCTGCCGGAAGAAGGTGGTCTTGGCGGTGAAGAAGGCGGCTTCATCGTTCTCCTCGTCCAGGCTGCAGTAGCCGCTGCTCATGCTATTGCTACCGGTCATTTGAGGGGCCTCCGGCGGCCCCTGGCACCATTCCAGGCTCCAGGCAAGACAATAAGTAGAGATATGACCAGGAGATCAGGAACAGCTTCGAATAAATGCCCAGAAGTCCTGGACTCTGTTGAGGGGACAGACGGAAATCCAAGAGCAGGAGACTTGAGGTATCAGAGGTTGCGGAAGAGCGTAAAGGAGACCTCGGTTCCTCTTTCTGGCAGGTCAGCAAGACGCAATCTCATTGGAAATGAAAAAGAAGTGGCCTATTGAGCTTGGTCCTTCAAATTTCGCAATCGACAGCCACTCAGATCAGCGATCGTCAATCAGCTGAGCGCTCATGCAGGCTTGCTGGCGCACGTGAACGTGGAACTGCATAAGCTAGGGGTTTGATGACTGAAGCTCCGGCAAGTCTACAGACGATGCGGCTGGGTGCTGAATGCGCTTGTAGTGAGTACAGCAGTCAAGGCTGTGAATCAACCTGCTCACTGCCTTTCTGCCTGCTTTACGGAGACTGTGAAACAGCAGAGCTGACGTATTACTCCCTCCCTCTCTCTCTTCATCTCTCTCTCTCTCTCTCTCTCTCTACCATCAGTGGTTGAGTCTGCTCCCTCCCCTGCCTCTCTTCCTGCATGCAACTGCTCAACCATAGCCACTTCCTCTTAATGAAGGAGACACTCTCACAAACACAGACAGTGTGAGAGACAGATATACCACACACGATCCCATCTGCATACAGTCCTGTTTTACATATCAGCCAATATGCAAAGGGTTGGTTCTTTGGAAAAATGTCTGAATATGAAAGTATTGTTAAAAAGGGAGCGTAGCCATTTACACAAACAGGCTGAATAGAGGAAGCTTTGTAAATAAAGCACTTTGTTGCAACAAAGCTTTGATAAAGCTACAGGTGAAAGCCATGGCCTTCACGATGTACTGACTACTGTTACGTTTTGCATTACGAATTTATTCCAGGGCTCTTTGGGTTGAAGAGCAGTAACCACTTATGGTAACGTTGACACATATGGTATACACACATGTACACGGATGGAAAATCATACAGGAACTTATGACACAAAGATGCCAACTTGCTCAATAATGTTGTGACAGTGCAACATTTTTTTTAAACCTGAAAAAATGAACGTTTATGAATTCTTAAAAAAAATACACATACAGGCTCCACATACAGGTACGGGGTTTGTTTAGCTGGCATTCCATGTGACCCCTGGTACATCTACAAACATCTCTGACAGGTAAACACTGTGTGTATCTCCTTTCTGATAAGTTACACCTGTTCATGTCCTGCATTCATTCTGATAGGTTTGGCCTCTTCCAACAGGACAATGCGCAACCACACAATGTTTAGACATGCCAAATTAGAGGAACACACATCAGAGTTTTGGGTTTTGCCATTTCCACCCAAGTCACCAGATCTCAACGTTATCAAACACATCTGAGATGACGTTCAACGTCCTACAACTTGGTATACAATGGAATTGTGGACCATTCTGCAGTAAGTATGGTGTTCATTGCTTACAGAATTTCTCTCCAAGCTTGAGGAGTCCATGCCCTGTGTGGGACCTACCAAGTGTTACACTGGTACACCAGCTTTTCTGGCATTTTGGTGTAAATCCTACACACCCTACACATTTTGGTCCTACACACCCTGCACATATCGGTCCGACACACCCTACAGTTGTCATCCTGGAATGTAAAGTGTTTGGTTCATGAAACCAACAGCTGAGGGTCTGGATTTATTCTCACTTGTACAATAAGACGCTGCTATTGCTGTGAGATATTTTCAATTCACATCCCATATCTGGTCATAACAAATGGGTATTGCTCTGGACTCTCTGTTCTATCCATCTAATCTTATACCCATGCAGTTCTTGGGCTTATTCTATGGAAGAGCAATTGCGCCCAGTTTTCCATGGAATTGATTATCTTCCTCCACAGCAATTTGCGAAAAAGCCCCTCCAACATTTCCTCCAGCTCTACTATGCAGAGCAGGGATCCTCATCTTCGGGCCAGTCAATAGCCAAACCCCCAGGGGAGCAATCTTCATCTCCTCCGTCTTCTTCCCATCAACCATCTCATCGATTATGATAATATAACAGGAGGCTTTGGCTTCAGGTAATTTGTCATGCGTTTACTGAAACAGACTTTTTTTTTTATTCACAGTCTACCACATGCAGACTAAATCATCCCGCAGCACTGAAAGGCACATGTAATTTATTGCTTTGGGGATCCGAGGAGCCGAGACCTTTTGCTGCATTGACAGAATACACAAGAATACCAGGCTGTCTCGAAAGCTTTAACTGTCGCTCAATGAGAATTGAGTAAAGCTGCGTCATGGGAAATCGAAAGTGGCTTTCAACCAGCCTCTATTGAAAGAGGTCATCACTTCATCTGATTTTTTTTTTTGAGCCATAGCTTTTCATCACACACAGTGAAATATAGTTTATAGGATAGATAGTGGACAAAGCGAGTCTGCATACGGACAAGTAAAGAGAGGATATTGCTGATGCTTTGTTATGGAGTCATATATCTCCAGGGTATAGGGTAAATAATGAGACATGCTGAATGACATCCAGACTGCTGTTGAGATGTATTTACATCATTATGCTGTACTCAGCTGGTCTTGACTACTCAAGGTCAGGGTTAAAGGTTAAGACCAGGGGTGCCTGCTGGGCCCTAAGGGAGGTCAGTAGTCATGTAATCTATGACATGCAGATGTGTGTGTTGTATTATTGTGATGCCTTTGCAACGGTTAAAGCCTTTGTGTCACAAAATGAATGCATTTCATTCCAAAAAATTTAAACGTACCAGGGGTCCCAATGCCATCTAAACAAACCCTATACATTTATGGATCCACCACCAGCCTATTTTTCATAGGCTTGTCTGTACCAGTTTTTTTCTGCCACTTCAGTATATATGCAAACCATGACAGACTGGCAAAAACACTTCTATAGAAACCATGTGGTATTATAAGGAACGGAAGCTGAAACACAGAAACTCTAACTGAAGTAAACACAGGCAGCAGAAGAGGGATAACACTGACAGGAGATCCCAGACTCTAGCAAGAGTGGTAATGCTATTATGTTATCAAGAAAGTCTCCTGTCCTAAAGACTGAAGATTCTTTCATCCATTCATCTATTATCCCCTGCTTCTTTGGGGTCTGGGTTAGGGGGACAGCAGCCTGTACAAAGAGGCCCAGACCTCCCTGTCCCTAGTTACTTCTAAGTTTTCTGGGAGGATGCTGAGCCGTTCCAAGGGCAGGCGAGAAATATAATATCACCAGCATGTACTGAGCCATCCCTGCGGTCTCCTCCCGGTTAGACATGCTCAGAACACCTCACCAGACACAGAAGAGTCCGGGGGTGGGAGGGGTGCATCCTAACCAGATGCCAGAACCAACTCAACTGACCTGGAGAAACAGTCTATCCCGAGTAACCGATCTCCTTACCTTATCTCTAAGGGACAGTCCAGACACCCTCGGGAGGAAACTCATTTTAGTCGCTTGTATTTGCGATCTCATTCTTTCGGTCACTACCCACAGTTCCTGGCAACAGGTTGGGTAGGAACAGCTCTCTCTCACCACAACGTGCAGAGTCGGCATCACTGCAGATGCCACACCAATCCGCCTGTCGATCTCCCACTCCATCTTTTCCATATTCGTAAACAATACCCTGAGACACCTGAAATCCTCCACATGAGACACGAGCTCACTCCCAATCCAAAGAGGGCACACCCTTCTCGACTTCAGATTTGGAGGTGCTGATTCTCTATTATAACGTTTTTTAATCAGTACATTATTTATTTCATTACGCTCAAATAATTATAGTGCTAGATTATGTAGCGCATACAAGTCCTTGTTACTATAGCAACAATAACATATTAAAATGAGTGTACTTATATGCACGCCTTGTAACCAGCACTACTGTCATATCCACTGGGGCTTTCTGGTTTGGACAGGTTTCAGTAGTCAGTCTCTAATGATAATGACTCCTCTTACACGCTGGTGTTAAATGCACCATCAGATCCTTCACATGATACTTGTTTCAGACCTCTCGTCAGTAGCCAGGACACCTCATGTCAATCTTTCTCTCTTTAACTGTTTAATAATGCAACACAGGCTCTAATTTCTTTCTCTGCCAATTGTACGCTAAGCTCTGAGCCATGCAAGACGCTAGTTGACAAAGATGCTCTCTATGCTCCATCAACTCTTGCTAATATTCCCATAACGTCTGGTATTGTATACTGTCTATGGCAGTTTAGAAACTTTTGGGTTTCAATGGAGAGAATACTTATTCACAGGATGCTAATACAGTTAGCATGTCAAGGACATGGGAAGCAGTGCTCGATTCTCTATTATTCTTTTTCTCTCACTCCCACAGAATGCTAATGTCTTAAGGATGAAACAGACCTTTCTCTCTCTCAAGTCTTGTGGACTGGCTGAGAGATTCATGCATATATTGTTCAGTTATTACAAAACAAGTTTGTTGCCTTAATTTTATTTGATTCGTTGCTGTAAATCTGAAGCTTCAGTGTTACTCAGATTAGCTAGTAAGAAGCGCTAACAGCTCCTGTAATCAGCTAGCTTAGCTAGGTTAGGTAGTGAAGGTCTAGTGAAATGAAATTGAACATTGAAGGGCTTACTTTATCTCCAGTGCACATCAAGGACAGTAGTAGCTCAGTGGTGTTCAGAGGGTCACGAGTTTAAGACCCACCACCACCCTGCTAGCATTGCTTAACCCTCAACAGCTCGGCTGTATAAATTAAATACATTATATGTAAGCAGAACATCATACCGAATATTGAGCAGTGCTGGCAAGACAAAGCCAATCGGCAGGAACGGCTCCATTGCAAACCTTTGTACAGTTCTAGACAAAATGACTCAATAGGCATTTCTGAATTGTCTGAAATCCATCAATCTGTAACTACATGTATTCAGAATATATAACACATCAGCGACATTGGAGCAGACTATACTCCAGGGCACTAGGCTCACTGGTTAAGGCTCTGGGTTATTGATTGGAAGGTTGGGGGTTTAAGCCTCAGCACCACCAAGCTGCCATTGTTTGCCCCTCAAGCAAGGCCTTTAACCCTCTCTGCTCCACAGATACTGTATCCTGGCTGACAATGTGCCACGTCCCCACCTTTCTAACTTTTAGGACACACCATGGACACATATTCCCAGTAGCAACAGCAATAGCAACCAAGGAAGATGACCATGTCCATGCCAGATACTTCAGCTCCCCACGCATTCCTAGTCACCCAATTATTATTCGTGTTTACCCTACTTTTTGTGTTTTGTGTCTTGCTGGTCTTTCCATGCGTGCCATTATGCCTCTGCAACTAGCTCAACAGTCTTTAACTTGCCCAAGTTCAGCTATGTCACACCCTTGCTGCGAACCCTTCAATGGCTTCCTGTAGCAGCTATCAAACCATCTGATATAAAATCAGATATAAAACCCTGATGCTGGCCTACAAAGTCAAAAACGGTCCATTTCCTTCCTAACTTTTGCCAGTGGTTAAGGTCAGATGTGCACCTCTTTGTGCTCCAAGTATGGCCCGACTTGACCTGCCATCATCCAAAACGCATAGGAGGCAAACATCCAGACTCGTCTCTGTCCTGGCACCAAGGTGGTGGAATGAACTTCCCCTAGATGTCCGTACAGCAGAGTCACTTGCTGTGTTTAAACGCCAGGTAAAAACTCACCTGTTCCGCCAGCACGTAACTGAGCAGTGACTCTTGTTTACAAATTGTATTTGTCTTGTTCTCTTTTCAGCTTCTCCATAGTGACTATTGTATTTGTGGATTGTTTTGTTCTCTCTTCAAGTTGTCCATAGTTTAGGAAGGTTTTTGGACTTTGGTAAGTTCTCTAATTGATACTACATGGCTCATTTCTAGTAGCATTCTGGCTTTACGTTCTTGAATACTGGTCTATCTGCACTAGCTTCGAATACTCCAAGTAATTGACTTGGAGTCGATTGGAAGTCACTCTGGATAAGGGCATATGCTAAATGCTGTAAATGTAAAATGTACATCAAATGTGCACCTGTGCTGAGTTACTCTGCCTGTGTTCGTGTACATTAACCCCTGTGTGTCTTCATTTCAGTGTGAAGTATTTAGCCATCCTCTGTGAGCCATTACCAAGATGTGTTTAGTCTTCCTGGTTTTGATCTCTGTTTACATTTCCTGACCTAGCCCTTGCCTAATTTAGCCTGTTAGCACATCAATTGACCCATTGCCTGCTCGACAACGAGTTCCTGCCTAACAGTTTGGACTTTTTTTTATCTTTTAATAAAGCACCTGCGAGTGTCCCCAGCCCTATTTCTATGAGTGTCTTTACATGGACTAATAACACTAACAAGTTGGTGTATGCGAAGGCAAAGATTTCAGTGTGCTGCAATGTACATGCAAAAATAAATCTATTCCATTATACCCATGAAGTCCACACTGGCTCAGACACTGACTATCAAAAATATTTCACGACAGCATTGCACATCACATTAAAAAAAACCCCATGTTATCATTTTCATAACCAGATTCTACGACTTCTGAAACTCACTCTAAAGATAGCTAGAGCGAACGAGGCGTTTGAAGCCGTGCCGCATGACCAGGAAGATTACTCCATCTCATGTGAATTAGAATACAAACAGGAAGTAGAGACTCTAGGAAGCTAAGAGCTTTGATAAGTATCAGCCCACATATACAGGAAAAGCAGAACAAAACAACAAACTGCTGAAGCTTCTGCACTGATAGAACACACTGTGTGTGAGTGAGCACAAAGGTGTGCAGGTTACATACAGGAGTGCACATTCATGTCTGTGGTTTCGATTCATGAGACAGGAAAAAGGAAGTTGAAAAGACTCGAGAAGATTTATAGGTTCTCAGAGTAAAACAGGTCCGACAAATAAAAGGAATATAATGAACATGGTTTGTTGGCTTGGAGTGTTTTACTGGCTATGGGTGTCAAAACTGAGGCTACATGGCTAAAATTTAGCTATCCGTGTGAGTACAGGACAATAAGATGGATGTATGGTTGTATGGTATGTTAGTATGGTAGTATGGCTTGTATGGTAGCATGATTAGGTTAAATCACTTTCCCGGTGTAGTCCATACAGCGCAGATGTTCCTTCACTGTATGTCCTCCTTGTTCAATATACTCACATTAGTAAATATGCCTGGAGCATAACAAGTCAATCTTGTCACAATTTGTGACGCTCCTATTTAATTATATCACACCATAGTAAAGCGCTTTGGCATGTTTTGTCTCTGAAAGAGCTTTATATGGCTGAGAGCTGACCGTAAGGTGCACGCTGGTCGACGTGATTCAATAAACCTTATTGTAATCACATTATGACGGCTGTGCATTTCACTGGTGTCATTGAGCTAGCTGGTCTCTTTCATGTAAGGACAGGCAGGTTAGGATTAGATCTGAAAACTATGACGCAATGGATGTCAATAATATAGACTGTATGGAGAACACAAAGCCTTTATGTCTAGCACTAATTGGGTCATTCAGGTAAATGAAGTATTCATTTTTACAGCACTCACAGTTAGAGCTCTCTCACTCAGTGTCTGCATCTTATGGTAAGTAGGATTTATATTACAAAGTAAATGAGTGGAAGAAGACAGTGAAATGTTGGCATGTCATACTTTTATCCGATTAATCCGTCAAGGTCACAGTTAATCTAAAGCTCACACTCATATACTGGGCGCAAGGCAGAAATACCGACCCTGGACAGGGCGTCAATCCATCACAGGGTACCACACATACCCATTCACTTACACCTTACGCTCACACCTAGAGGCAATTTTCAATTCGCTTACCATGTGTGTTTTTCAGGAGGTGGGAGGAAACCCACACGGACCAAACTTCGCACAGACAGGGACTGGAGCGATGCTCGAACCCTCAACCCCAGATTCCCGGAGCTGTGTAGCACACACTACCTGTGGCGCCTACATGCTGCCCATGAACATACTGATTATATCTATTTCCACTACAGCATGTAACTATCCAACAACATGACCAGAGACTGACATTCAGTCTATGATAAACAATCGAGAATTCAGAGCGATCTAATTAGCATAAATAGGATCTGTCTCAACACCTATGAGCCCTCTACATAGACAGCAATTACATCGTACTACATGCCCTCCTGAGGCTGTCTCTACTCTTAGATGCCTCAAAATGCTTCCTACTGAGATGCCTTGTCCTGACTGTTTATTCTGACTGAATATCGAAGGACAGCAGGTGCTGCCTTGGCCGCAAAGGCAATCCCAGCATTCAGTGTTGCACAACTTTCCTCACAAAAAGGTTGTTGGCTTGCATCCTAGTGAGGTTTCTCACCTCAGCCTGTTGGTTTGAATGGTCTAGCTCAGTAAGTGAGTCTAACATGAGTATCTCAATACTCTGCCTTCTTAAGTACGACAGTTAGAATCCTCTCTACCTGGGCAGCTGATTGGTTAAGGAGGGCAACAAGAAAGGCTTTGAGACAGACCAATAGAATATACAAGAAAGTGGCAGAAAAACAGGTACAGATGACAAAACGCTAAATACATAGGCTGGTGGTGGCTCTTTAATGGTATGGGGTTTGTTTAACTGGCATTCCATGGGATCCATGGTACATCTACAAACATCTCAGACAGATGAACACTTTGTGTGTCTCCTTACAAATTACACCAGATCATGACCTCATTCTTTCTGATGAGTTTGGCCTCTTTCAACAGGACAATGCACCACCACAAAACGTCTAGAGACGCCAAATTACGGTTAGAGGAACACTCATCTGAGTTTGGGGTTTTGCCATTCACACCGAAGTCACCAGATCTCAACATTATTTAACCCAGCTGGGTTGCCATGTAATGCGCTGTGAAACAGAGAACCTCGGAAGACAACAGAACTGTGGACCGTTCTGCAGGAAGTGTGGTGTTCATTGCCTAAAAATTATTTCACCAAGCTTGTTGAGCCTTTTTATTATCATGTATTATTGTATTAGTGTACAATCACCTACAAATCTTTGTGTTTTCATTGCCTTTGAATAAACACCTCAGATCTGCCACGGAGGCTGCCATGTGACGCAATCCCTAACCACCAACACCAAACCCACACAACACAGTTCACCAGCACATTAAACAGACTTATTTAGTCTGAAACACTCCACCTTGTGGACTTTTCACCCAACTAGGAGGAACTGGATCAGGTCTGACTCCATCTTACGGACTGTTTGTTCTGCAGTACGAAGCAACCAACATCAGTTTTTCTGTTTCATTTAACATCAAAATAAAGAAAGGTTCAAGGGGGATTGATGTTTTGCAAGCCACTACAGCTGCATATTATCACTACATATTCCATAGTGAATGTATTTTCATGAACTGCCCCATTAGGGATTAAATGAAACAGAAGTGTGTAAGTGTACCTTCACTGGAGGTGCTGTAGAATAGGTCCTGCAGGGGGAGTCGGTAGATGTCTCCTCTTTTTGCCTGTTTCCTTGGTTACAGTCAAGCTGAACACGGTTCTCGCACTCCAGGTGACAAGTGTAACTGCAGTCTGGTGAACAGACACACACACACACACAAACACACACATTAACAGGACCGAAAACACATATCAGAACAGAAAAAAAGCAAATGCCAAAAATTGCCCTCCGATTTCAGTGTTTATGAATTTATGCCGATCAATATGTATGATCTTTTATACACTGATGAGACAGCATCCACATAAATATGTCCCCAGGGTCTTGATTTACTAAGTAAAAACACTCGTACTTTTAATTCAACGTTTACTATACTGATAAGTGCACTTTTATAAACTGTCTTCTCTGGATAGGGAAACTAAAAATTAAAAAAAGACTAAAAACATACAGTATCTACTCATGTGATTGCAAAAAAAGCATTGTAATCTTGTGTATAGCTCCCTCTTGTGGTAATACTGTACACATTGCAGCTGCTCCACATACAGAAAATGGGTTATAGAAGGATGTGTAGATGTTATGTAAACTTAAAAAACTGTACACGTAAACTTTCCAATTTGTTTCTATAAGCTCTTTTGCTTTTTTTTTGTCTTATTAACATCAGGAGAGAAAGTGACAATGCTGAAAATAGTGCTGCTTATATCTACTCTAATGTAAATAATAACAGGAGCTAATTTGCTGGCAAACATAAATGTAAATTTTTTATAAATATCCGTCTATATAATATCAACTGGTATAGATGAGTCTAAGCAAAATACATAATCTAGTGGTGGCTCCATAATAGTATTGGGGTTTGTTTAGCTGGCATTCCATGGGACCCCTGGTACATCTACAAACATCTCGGACAGGTGAACACAATGTGTGTCTACTTTTTAACCCCTGTTCATGTCCTGCATTTATTCTGATGCGCCACCACGAGTCTAAAGACGCCAAATTATGGTTAAAGGAACACACATCTTAGTTTGGGGTTTTGCTATTCACACCTAAGTCACCAGATCTCAGCGTTATCAAACACATCTGGGAAAATCTTACACCTCAGAATACAACAAAATTGTGGACCGTTTCGCAGGATGTATGGTGTTTACCCTTAACTACATTAACTACAGAATATTTCCACAAGCTTGTGGAGTTCATGCCCTGTGGGGGACCTGTCAAGTATTAGACTGGCACTTTTCTGGCACGTCAGATACTGTATATATAGATATTATAGATTTATTCCTATTTTTATTTCTTCTTGGAGACTTTCACATTACATAGTATAAAAACAATAAAAAAGTTTCAGTTGTTTTCAATTCTCTTGACTGTAACAATAAATGGATAAAACATACTTTAACTATTTAACCTTGCTTTGTAATTAAGCTTAAACGCTACTTTTGTGGTTTAATCTCAATCCGCTCCACTCATCCATCAGGTGTAGTTTGACATCATGGTCAATAGGTGGTGACAGATTCTCTCAGCCAGAACCCAGAGAGATCAGCAGTATGTGCTCATTAAAGTACTGGCACATCCAACTGTTCCACAAAGCCTGCCAAGACCCTTTTCTTTGACATGAAGGTTACCCTGGCAGTGGAGCGCTTTTTCTTTTCCATTACTGGTCCTCAGGGTCCTTTTTGCCTTTTTATGAAACAAAAGCACACACATAATTAAACCTCGTCTTCTAGTAACCACGGTGTCGGTCATAAACGCTTAAAAAAGTGCTTTTGGTCTGATTTCGGAGCTGCTTCTGAATCCAAACCACAGCTTGGACTGTAGCAACATTGCTATCAGACCATCAGAACACAGCAACAAAGTTAAATGAAAAAATGAAAGTGAACTATTTTGCCTTACTGTGTTTGCACACAGAAGGAATGTGACCTCCGCATTTAACCCATCCG
>JAOVVF010000001.1:9422294-9439787 GCA_028565595.1 Duopalatinus emarginatus
TGCCCTGGGTGGGGATCGAACCCGTGACCTTCCAGTCACGAGACCGGTTCCCTAACCACTAGGCCACGGCTGCCCCCTAAGGATAAGCCCTGAAGCCCAATGCACTAAAACATATCCTTTATGTATCAACTCACTGCCTACTAACTCAAGACCCAAGTGTGATACAGACGCCATGGTTCCCATTTTGTTGTCTTAACCTAATATTGCCCTTGTTTGTATGTTCCACTCTATGGGCGTAAATCTTGTCAAAGTGATAGCAGGATATCAGATACAGCACTGAATACATGCCGAATTATCAGTACTGAACACATTGAGGCACGTCTGTAAGAAGAGCAGGGCGGATCAGCAAACTGAAGGGAATGCCTTAAACACCCGCATGACACTGATAGCACCCACGGAAAAAAAAGAGGTCACCTTTCCTTTTTTTCACCGGTCATGCGCTGCGCATCGTGGGGCAGCATGGGTGTGAAATGGAGATTAAGAGAATCCGTCCAAAGCAAACAGCACGATCCAGGATCAGGAAATGCGTATCTGGGAGGACTTCCATCCTGCTCTGCCTGTCACCTTCAACCTTAGCAGCGGTCCAATGCAACTGGACTTCAGTACAACGTTAGCTTGATGCCAGCTCTCAGAAAGCACCTGAGATATGATACTAACACAGGGATCCAGTCACGGGCCAAAACACAGCTGGATATCAAAACTGTAATTTAAATGCAGGCCAAGAAAATCAGCTTGTTAAAATGTCTCTTATCTTGAAATCAATAATGTGCTG
This sequence comes from Duopalatinus emarginatus, assembly GCA_028565595.1. Lineage (NCBI taxonomy): Eukaryota > Metazoa > Chordata > Actinopteri > Siluriformes > Pimelodidae > Duopalatinus > Duopalatinus emarginatus. Next base: position 9,423,067 of record JAOVVF010000001.1, read on the forward strand.
TTTTAAATACAACCTCAGGTTGATAGCAGTAATGCATATCTTTAAAATGTCTTAAAGGTGAAATTTGTCCCTTTTTTTTTCAAGTGCTTAAATATTATTTCTGATTCCGTATTAATACCAGGCCAAATATGAAAACCTCTATGACAATAAGTTTCTACACAGATCTTCAAGGTCTCGAGCGACTCTTCGGCTGCTCCATAAGGAAGCCCCCAAACAGGATTAGGTAGATTTCTAATGCGCTCTTTACAACCCTAGACACCCTCACCCACAGGCCTTTGTCCTCATCTTGCCTCAGACATGATGCCTTGTAAACATATGCCCAATGTTTTGAAGCTTAGCCTTAACCTGGGTGTCACCGACTATAATGCAGAAGATGTGCAAGGTCTAAGTGACTCTTCATATGCCTCTAAAAACACAGGAAAGAATGAGTTCATGACTCAGCCTTGTGGGACAGGGCAGTAGAGTCTGCGTCTGTCACTGACGTGGAAAAGATTGCTAACGCTATTGATCTGTTTGAACTTTGGCGGCAAAAACAAAAAAAGACACAAAAAAAAAAGAGTTGTCGTTATGTTCTTTGTAGCTGCTTGTTTCTTTGTGTTTCATTCGGAGGACCATGTTCTTCTTGTAATAATATGGCTACAGCCCACTTTGGAAGAAACTTTATTATTTGCCCAAGACAGACCAAGTCACAGTCATGCTCGGAGGGTAAGGAGCAGTTAGTTTAATGGTTCAATTAGACAAACACACCGAATGTAAATAATCTACAGTAAAGCCATAGAGTAGTTCATGGACATTCACACAACACTTAAAACATTCAGGAGTTTAAGTAGTGGTGGAATATAAATAAAGATATTCCTTCTTATTTTGCAATTTTCTGAAGTGAAAAAGCAAAAAAAAAAAAAACTACCAGCGGTTGTCTTAAAAACTTTCCCATGGAGGGAAATTTACTGACTGTTATTTAAATGCTGACACTGGAGACCAACAAACTTTACCATATCAGTGATTATGTTTATGTTGGTTATCTATATTATAATCTTATAATTAGATCACAGGCCTTGGCCTCCCCATTGGTCACATCATATGATTACTCAATGATGTCTCTTCATTAACGATGACCAAACACTTCAAACCCTTTCTATTAGAATCTCTGACTATTACCAAAACATGATTCTACTTAACTGGAATGACAGAATCATTTAAAAAAATCAGCTGCTCATACTTTCTACATTAAACTGAAAGACAACTATGTCCACAGACCATAATTATATTCCAGGTATTCCTTACACACAGTGCCATTATTTGCACTTATATTTGTAATTCCGAGAGATGCCATCTGTAATTTGTTGCCTTGTACTTTTACTGAGCAAAGACAATTAAGTTGAATCTGTCTATCTGTCTGTCTGTCTGTCATAGTGATTTGGACAATGAATCAATCATCTGAGCAATCAGATTTAAGAATTCAGCAGGGTTGTGGTATAAATTCTATAAAGTGACATTAGCCATTCTTTTATAATGGTGACAGAAAACTAACAGGCAGTAGTGTAATTTAGTTTAGTTTGTTATGTACTAGACAACGAATCATTATTATCAGTAATAAAATATAAATATAATAAAATTATAAAGTTATGTAAATAAAAAAAAATAGAAAAGATAAGATTATATAAAATACACATCTACAACATACAGAATAATAAAACGATTTTAAGTATACTAGTACGGTCAATATTAGAGCAAGTTAACGTGACTGATGGTAGTGTAACCATATTAATGTGGCTACAGTGTAAACATTTGTAGTGTAAACAATAAGAGTAACAGAGCAGGTTTATGGTGTAAGCTTAAAAATAAATTTAAGTGGCTCATGTCAGCAATGTTGATAGTAATTTATAGTCTTAAGAGCTCAGGTTAGTGGAGAACCCCAAAAAAAAACATGCAGCGTAATAAAACCCAATCCTTTGGCATTTATAGAATTTCTCTCCATCGAGAAGGTCAAGCTAGTTGACGTATTACTGGGCCTGTCCCTTTAAATAGCACTTCTCATTCGAACATGTCAGTTCCCCATAAGTACAATGAACATGGATCTCATCTGACCACAATGCAGTAGCTGTTAACTGAGCTCAGCTGGCTGAAATCCCCCAATGCTATACCTGGAATGCAGAAGATTTCTTTAAAAAAAAAAAAGTGAGGGAGAGTACTGACTCCTATGTATTCCCCACTCACATGCCTGCTTCAGTCCCATTTCCCAATAATATTTCTGTTCTCATCTAGCCTGCTTGTCACCATCAGCATTTCCCCCACTTTCTGTCAGAGTGAACCAACTGCTGGTCACCCTGTAATGGCGTAGTTTGTTTTTTTTTTTTTGTTTTTTTTGCTGACACTTTTCTCTCAATCTCTCCTGCTCACGGGTTCTGTCTGTATCAGCAATCCTTTCTGCTGGTTTTCTTACTCTGGCTCAAATCCAGTAACCTGACCCCATCATCTTGTACCTTAAAGTGAAGCCAAATTGGTGCAGAAATTAAAAAAATCACAAAAGAAGCTGTTATCAGGAAAATGGTCTCTCTCTCGAATCGTAACATTGACACGTCTAAATGGAAAGCCGGTCTAAATGAAGTAAACAGAGAGTGTAAATTGTGTCATTAGAAACACATAAGCCAACGCTGTTCTGGATTAATAAGTCTGGGTGATTAGCCTGTCCTTTAAACGTCCCCTGTTGAACGTCCTCCTTATATCCCAGGAACAGGGCTACCTTTTATTTCAGTCCAGGTTAGTTTTGTAGAACACAATGGTTTACTTGTTTTTGACTTTGCACAATGTTTACACTGAAGTACCAGAAAAACTGGTACACCACTCTGTAGGCAATAAACACCATATGTCCTGCAGAACGGTCCACAATTCTGTTGTATTCCGAGGTGTAGGATTTCTGTCTTCCACAGCATGTGGAGTGGCATTCCAGAATGAACGCAGGACACGACCGGGTGTAACTCATCAGATAGGAGACGCACGTAGTGTTCATTTTCTGGTGCATCAGTGTATGATATGAATATGATTACATATGACATTGTCTCTCCTTTATCTGTTGTCTCTTCTCTTCTTGGAACAGTGTATGTATGTGAGGCAGGGAATCAGCACACAAACTTCCTGTAAATGCTGAAATTGCAAAACATTACGAGGAACGATTTAACTCTAGGAAGCTGTTTCTGGAAACGAATCCTTAAACAGACCATCAGTGTATACTAGGTAGAAGTCGAATTCCCTGTAACTCTAGCTTGTATGTCAGCTCTTTGACTGCTGTTAGACTTGGCTGGTCAACCCCCACACCTTTTCTTCCACCTGGTCCTGACCTGGCACAAACCCTGTCCTGTTCCTTTTCAGCATGAGAAAAGGCCCTCTTCGCTAATGCAGGTAGCGGAGCCAAAGTCAACATGTACGGCACTTAGGGACATAAACTGGCAGGTATCCTACTGTGTCAGGGATTTATTTACCTAGAGCTACTACTAATATATCGACATAACGACATAACTCATCCGGATATGCACATAAACATCTTCAAAGCCTGACAGCTTAGACTTAGTGTAAAAGATTCCACCGGGAAATGGGAAAAGTTATAGTTATAATCTTTTCCCCCCCTTGTCTTTCCATTGGCCTGCCCCTAGAGTCTGAGGAGCAGCCACTGGAAAAACAAGTTCATCCACAAAAACAGTCAAATCTGGGCAGGAAATACGGGTAAAAAAAAAAAAAAAAGAGAGAGAGAGAGAGTATATGTCCAAGAGTCCAAGGCGCAAACATTGTAGCATGACAACACTGACTAACAAAAAATTTAAGCAATACTGCTAACATAGTTAAAAGGTCTGTCTTTATTTAACTTTAGTATTATTCTGTATTGTCTGGCTTTGGAAATATGCAGCATTGTAACATGGGACCACTACCACCCAGTGACAGCTGTGTTCATGTGACATGTAGAAAAACACTAACAGAGTGTAGACAATGTGTTGTGATGCAAATGTGGCATGACTTACCAATGTCTTTCCAGTCCAAAAGAAAATGTAGCACAATTATAGAACTATTCCATAAGTAAACATTATTCCAAATGGCTGGCAGTATGTGGTCTAGTGCTTATACCTATTATTATTATTATTATTATTATTATAACTGTCCTATAATAATAGTTTTATTACAAGAAAATTCCATCATCTAAAACTACATTGTCATATACATATACATATATATATATATATATATATATATATATTTGGATGAACATGACTGAGATTTTCAGCATGACATTTAACATTCATGACAGCCATGAACCAGCTATTCACGGAAAACAATTTGCGTTGTAATAACACTATACAGGATCAGGATTTATCACACTCTGAATGGTAGTAAGAAAGAATGCACTGCATTTTCTCTATAGAGCGGATGCAATTAGGCTCTGTGCTTATTTAGGACCTTATCAGTTCCCGGACACAAACAGACACGCACAGTATGTATGTATGTTTATCAGAGCCAGCAGAGGGTTGTGTGTCAGCCACTTTCTATTGTACCACAGTGAACAGAATGACTCGCTCTGTAATTTATGGCTCTTTAAGGTGGAATCACTAATAATGCCTGTTTGGGGTTAGTTACCACTGATAACATACCACCAGGGTAAGAATGTAATACATGTCATATATACAATATGCATTGCTTGGGGTGGCCTTTCTAGATGCTCTATAGCACTATAGAGTTATTACTGCACTAAGTGCTGGTGAATAGGAACTGTAACAAGTGCTAATCGAGTGCAGGAATGCTGCCCCACGCAGCCCAGTGCCCGCTCTATGAATATTCAGTGGAGGAGGCACAGAAGACTGGGCAGTTAATTACCCAGTTACCAGGGCTGTATTTTTGACACCAAATTAGCCTAGATTAAAAACAGTCCATAGCCACCAAGACTGTGCTTTATAGCAAACAAATACATCACCACTAACAGTGCGAAGTATAGGTATTGCACAGATTGGTAGATAAATTATGGAGTTAAGTATGTCATGTATATCAGAAATGCCTGCGCGCCACAGTGACCCTGTATCTTAAGCAAAGGCTGAGAAAAAAATCAGATACCTTTTCAGAATTTTAGGGTTAGTTTTAGGCCTTTCGTGTGGGTTTTTGAGACGTGGAGAGGTTAACCTGAAACCTGGCAACCCTGGTTGATGCTATGAAGGGTGATCTTTAAGAAACACAACTGCTATAGTTGAATGACAGTATATCAAAAACCACTCATGCTGTTGAAATGATTGCTGAATGACTAGGTTGTCCATGCCCAAGTGGCTTACAGTATAAGTCATGTGCCATTTTGATCGGGTCAACAGGGTATAGGTGAGATCACACCTATGAATCAGTCGGTATGAGGCAGCATTGCAGATCCTTCATGCACAGTAGAGCCTGAGAAGATTGATGACGTCCTTTCACCAGCTTCTATACTCTACTGTTACTATAGGTCTGAGACTCTGAACTATAGACCCTGCATTAAGCAAAAAAAAAAAAACAAAAAACCTCCACAGAGCTTTTAGCGGGGATGGATTAATATTGGCAGGACACCAGTCTCGGTCAATAATAGCTTAAAAGCATATTCATATTGATTTGATTAATCAGCTAGTATTGGTTTCTGATGACCCAAAGTCGAGTTTGAACTGTTATGTTTCATTTTGGAGGGCTTCAAGTAATATTATTATAATAATAATAATCTCTATATAATAGCATTATATAACAAATATAATGTGTACAATTATCTATACTTTTTATTCTTTTTGTCCTGACTGAACAAAAAATTTCCATCCAGATTTACTACAGGTTTGGTAACACTGGTTTTCTTCCTACTTGTGTGCGTGTATCACCATAGTCTTCACAGTATCACAGCTGATTAGTCTTTAGTGACTCCATAAAATCTCACAGCAATGACAGCATGATGACTAAACAGTGACCGAGAGCTTCCTAAATGCAGCACGCGCTAAATCCTCCAGTAATGCAGCTCAGCCACTACAGCGCATCAACTACCACAAAAACAAACAAACTCCTAATTCTTGTACTGGGTGCCATTTCTTTTATCCTAATTGAACTAGTCTTGTTATTCTCAGTGTATGGATTTGTTCTGGGTTGTTTCCTTTCTTCCTATGACAAACCTCATTGATATGACCTACGAATGTCTTTCAGAACATACTGGATTTCCACGAATACCACATTTCTAATGTAAATCCCTTTTGGACAATCTGAGAATCGGACAATCTGAGAATAAGTCCCAGCTTTATGAATATAATAGATATTGTGAGTGTGCTGTCCCAAAGATAATTAACCGCCAACCTGTCTCACGCCATAGGATTCGAGCACTTGTACAGGGCACTCACTGACTGCCTCGACCCACCAGAGTGACCTGAAACCATTCGGGAACGACGATGCAAAGTGCAAATTACATAACAGAGGGAAAATCCTTTGAGGTTTTACACAAGGCTCTAAAGCGGATCACTTGATATTCATTATCCACCTCTGCCGCGTCTTTGCCTTCATCAGTCCACTGAGTGAGACAGCTTTTTCCAGATCAATGGGAAATTCGATTGTTTTCTCTTCCACAGCTGTTGAGACTTTACCGTGCATCGGAACAGAAATATGAATGTGACTCAGCCGCACGTTATGAAAGCCGCGCTGAATGGCGTTGAGGTCAGTCTCCTGCACTGCAGCCTTCATTAACACAGCAGATAATCAGAATTTGGCTGATGGTGCGTTAACCAAAACCAAACTCCTGACTGTGGCATATTTCTCTCCTTCTCTCTCTTTCTCTCCATGTCATGTTTACTGGGGCAGTATAGAACCACCGGGGCTTTATACAGGATCAATGAATGCAGTAGCTCTCTATTCCAGCCCTTCTGCATGCCAATAGAAAACAATAGGTACAGCCAGAAAGAAACACTAACCATTTCGAGAGAAAAAGAGAGTGAGGGAGAATAAAATGTGATGCTCCCTATAGACTTGAACCAGGCTATTTTTGGGAGGCATAAAACCACTGCAGAGCTCTTCAGTTGCAGTTGAACTCCTTCATATTTAATGAAATCTTTTTCCTCTCTAATATAAAGAAACTTCAGACTCTTCATCTAATTCCTTCCCATCATCAAAACATCTCCCATTTTCGTTCCTTCCTTCCCCTACCCTTCTGTTACATAATAAACATGCCACTGAAGCTTTACCCAACTTCTCGTCCTCTGTCCTCTTACACATTCCCTCCTTTATCACACCCTGTTCCTGTGCTCCATTTCTCTCCTCTCCTTCCCTGGTACATTCCCACCTCCTACCCTCTCCCTCTGTCCTGTTGTTTACTGAATCTTGCTCTACCGTCTTCTACCATTCCTTGCCTGTATTATTTTTCTTTCCCATACCCTCTCATAACTGTTTATCCCTTTTTCATTATCCCTTCTTTATCGTATTACACAATAGATGTTTTCCCAAAGCTACTCATTTTGCTCTGTTCTCCTCCTCTATCTGTTGCCCATTACCTGATAGGACAAGAGTGCCACTGCTGCTGGACCTCCGGATCAGCCTCAGACCCTCAGACCATGAGCGGGACTTGGGCAGGCGCCTGAAGAGACGGCTGAGGCGTCGCGAGACGTGGCCGAAGCACGCGCTGGACACGGCGGCCTCCTCTGCCGACCTCATGGCGGGCGCCGCTATCTGCGCCCACCTGTGCCCATGGCACTCTCTGGCACCTGCTGGCCGTGGCTCTGTGGCGCTGCGCTGGGGGCTGCCAGTCTGTCCTGGGCATCCACCATCGCAGGGCTGCGTCGGGCTTTTAGAGGCAAGCTCCGGGCCCGATAACCTTTCCGACACGGCCCTTATCGCCTCTCTCACTCTGTCATTCTGCTTCTCTCACTCTCTCCCTGTCCCCAGTTTTCTCACGCAGTGCAGAGCTTGCACTGATGCAGCGCCCACTCGTCCTCTTCTCTGCAGCCCTCTTAAAGCTACAGACACTCTCTCTCTCTCTCTCTCTCTCTCTCTCTTCCTATCTCTATACTCTTCTCCCTCATCCTCTCTATAGCGTCACATAACAGTCCACTTCCTGAGTGTGTGTCTGTGAGTGGGACAGACAGAGAGTGTGAAGACAGATGGATGTCCCATGCTATGCGAATCCTGAGGGACTATCTGATCTCCTGTGCCATGCTGAGTAACTGATAGTCCACCTCATCTTCCTACCTACTTTCACTCCATTAGATACGTATAAACCTCCCGGACTAGTAAGAACCCAGTGGGATGACGTGTGACCAGAGTGAGCAATTCTGAGTCAACTGATGACAGATGATGCTAATTAATAGGGATTTATCCGGACAGGGAATGTTGCAGGTAGCTAAGATGATGAACAAGACACTACCTCTGATAGATCTTACAGATGGTGCAGATATGTACATGAATTGTTAATTGAGCTCTTTTGTTTTTTGGTGGAGACAAACAAGATGCTGCCTTTTCTGCTGCTAAAACAAGAGCGAGATAAAGACAGAGAGGACAGAGTCAAGGGTGACCTAAATATATCCTGCGCCATCTCCTCACCGCACTGTCACAGATAGTTTCCTGCACTGGTACTTTCCTTCTACTGAAGTACAACACTCTGTTCCGACCTGATCACTCACATGACGTGCTGATAAAATAAGGAACTAAAGACTACAGGGACATTCTCTTATAGGAAAACTATATATATATATATATATATATATACACACTATGTATAGACAGGCACTTACAGCCTCACTTTGTGGCATCTTTCCCTGTTGCCAAAAGAATCCTGAAGCCTTGGCATAAAACCTACTGACACTGGAGACTCCTTCCATCGCAGCAAAATGTCTCCAAATAAACATTTTCACCACTCCTGTATATACCAATCAGCAATAACCTTAACATCACCTCTTAAAACTACTTTGACCCGTCGAGACATGGATTCCACAAGACCCCTGAAGGTGTTCGCTTGTATTAGATTCTTGCACTTGCCCATTTTTCTTGCTTCCAACACACCAACTTAAAGAACTGACTGTTCACTTTCTGCCTAATAAATCCCACCCATTGACAGGTGCCACTGTAACAAAATAATCAGATCTGTGTGACTTTGATGAGGGTCAAATTGTGACATCTAGATGACTGGGTCAGAAACAGCAGCGTAGTCTGGTGCAGTTTGTCCTAGTGTACAGTGATTAGTACCTAACAAAAGAGGCCCAAAAAAGGACAACTGGTGAATTGACAACAGGGTCATGGGTACCCGAGGCTCACTCTTGTGCGTAGAGTGTCTGACCCCAACAAAGATCCACAGAAGGATCTGTTTCTAACGTCTTGGTTTCAGATACCACAGTACACCTTCAGAGGTCTCATGGAGTCCATGATGACTCGACAGGTCAGAGCTGTTTTGACATGTTATGGCTAATCTGTAGATTAAGCATATTAATATGAACCTGTCATTTGAATTACAGATGGAGATACTGTCAGATTTGAAAGTCAGTGTTATAGAAAATGAATCAACACCTTCTGACCAATCAGATTTAAGAATGTAATAAAAATGTCAGAGTCAGAGTATAACAGGTGTTTTTTTGTATACATGTCATACATTTTATCACGGAGCCAATGGACTGGAGCTCATTTATCATCCACAGCTGGAGACGTTATTCAGGTGGTGAATTATTCTGAGCACAGCGGGGACATCCAGTGATCAGGAGCTGACACTGATGAGTGGCTTCAACACTGATATACACAGAAGTGCCTTAAAAACTGGTACACCAGTCTAATGCTTGGTAGTTCCCTTACTGGGCATGGAGCTTTTAGAAATATCCTGTAGACAATGAACACTATACTTCCTGCAGAACAGTCCACAATGAGTGTTTCTCTAACCATAATTTGGTGCCTCTAGATTTGTGTGGTGATGCGTCTGTATATGAGATGGCAGCTGCAATATAGCTATTGCATCAAGAGACATTAATAAATCATACATGTATTGTAATCTAGTTTACCACGGCAATTTTTTTTTCAGTGTGACTAGCGCAGGTAAAATTCTGGATATCTGATTCAATTTACTGCACCTACATACTAAGCAAATGTCCATCTATTGTTCACATTACCGTAGTAACACAAAATTAACTTCCCCTTCACTTTGACAGCAAAATAAGAGTAAACAAATGTGAATTTTTCCCGGGGCATCTGTTTTGTTTGTGCCTCCTTTCTGACGAGTTATACCCATTCACATCCAGCATTCATTTTGATGGGTTTGGTCTAAATGGGGCAATGCACCACCACACATGTCTAGAGTCACCAGATCTCAACAATTCTGTCGTATTCCGAGGTGTAGGATTTCTGTGTTCCACAGCATGTTAAATGGAATCCCAGATGTGTTTGATAAAGTTGAGATTTGGTGACTCGGCATGAATGGCAAAGGCCCTCTAACAAAGTTCCTCTAACTATAATTTGGCATCTCTAGACACGTTTTGTCCAGTTGGAAGAAGGACATAAACGGGTGTAACTTGTCAGAAAGGAGCAGCCAGAGACGTTTGTAGATGTACCAGGGGTTTCTAGGAATGCTGGCTACCATTATGGATTAAGGCCAAACCCCTTACCATTATGGAGCCACCGGCACTTCAGTGTATATTGTGATACTCAACACATCACCACTAATCCCATGCTCTATTTATTCATTATGGTGCATTATTTTCTCCAGAATTGGACCTGACAGCATCTCATGTATCCTTATTAGTAAAGGAAATCCCATCACTCTGTTCATAGGCTATCTGTGGAAAAACCTAGCAAACAGCACCGTCCAAGACCATATTTTCAGTAATATATATTAAATTTTCCAGCATATTGAGCTCATATAGTGTACACAGAGCACTACAGAATCACTCTGAAATTGTGCACAGTGGACGATGGATGTTGGGATATTCGGAACGTGTGGTTAACAGAACAACCCCAGACTGCTCCTGGCTTCCTGAATCTGTCAGTGCGAGTGAATGGGGCTTTGAAAAGCCCGACACAATGTCTCTCCTGTTCAATAGGCATCTGAACAAGGTTCCTCCTGTGCAGCCCCGACCACTGAAATGTTCCTCTGTGCACTGAAACATATGTAGAGGGGCTTGTGGGGCAGTGTCCCACCTACAGGGTTCATATTGTGGAGAAAGAGAGACTTGCTGGACAGGGAATTGGTAAGAGCGAGGGAAAGGTCAAGGAGAGAAGAAACAGGACAAAACCATCTTAAATTAGGCCAAGGTGAAGGAGCAGGCTGGAACTCGGGACACTGTGATATTCGCCAGACGTCATCTATTATCCACACAAAACCCATTTGTCTACCGTTTATAAAAAATATGCACATTCATATATTAATAATTAATTGATATATTGTATTTTATATAATATGCAGAAATGTTGTCAGGTGTGAATGGACCCATGTAATAGACCCATCCATCACATCTTATTAATGCTCGATTGGGCTCATGTCGGCTGAACGTGCAGGCCACACCATTTGTCAGAACTTTCTAGAATGCTCCTCGAACCAATTCTGGACAACTGGAACCATGTTTCCATTCCATTGATCAATGATTCCATCATTCTAGGAGTGTATGAAGTCCAAGTTCTGCAAATAGTCATCAGTCAATGATGTGTTTAGGCAGACCAGGGGACCCAACCCATGCCATGAGAACACACTCCACACCAGTATGAAAGCAACATCAGCCCTAATAGTACCTTGTTGACAACCGGGGTCTATGGTTTCTGATAATTCATATCACCTTGCCATGAGCATGCTGGGCGGTGTTCAACCTTACTCACAAGATAACACCTCACAACTTATACAGGTGTGGGCATCCCCAAGCTGTCCCCTGAGGCAACAGTACTTTCTTATTAATTACATACTGCCATCCCATGATTTCTGGCATGTCAGTCTATTAATGTAAACAAATATTAAAAGTGCAAATATAAAAGGCAATTAGTTATTATTATTATTATTATTATTATTATTATAATAACAACAACAACAACAACAATAATAATAATAATAATTATTATTATTAAAAATGATAAATATTTACTACTGCTACCTCTTTTCATTATTGTTTATAATAATAATAATTATTATTATTATCATCATAATCATTATTAATAATAATAATAATAATAATAATAATAATTATTATTATTATTACTATTATTGAAAAGTTATATTTACTACTGCTACCTCTTTTTATTATTGTTTTGTTAATGATAATAATAATAATAATAATAATAATAATTATTATTATTATAATAATCATTTAGTGTTTGTATTTTTTTTTTCACTTTTTGTTTTTTTGTGTTAGTTTTTTCTCACTTATATTTATACCTGCATGCCATAACGTATTTTAAAATGCATTTATTTTCATAATTTCTGTGTTCATGTAATTATTCTTCATGACTTGTTTTTAACATACTGTAAAAACCATTAGGTTGCATATATAGAGCATAGAGTTACTATTTAGCCCCTGTGGGAAATATACTCGATACAATCCATCTCGAAACCATCCTGAAAGCCCAAAGAGGTTAATCCTGGCGGATTATCGAATTAAATGGCTGGATTTTGAAGATGCAGCAGATGAGTGATTTGAGCATAATTACTGTAATGTTACAGAGACAGGACTGCTGCTGAGGATTCTCTTTATCCATTCTAAATATTTTTACAGAGTCGAGGGCAGAACGGAGGGCCAATGACACGAATACAAGTCAATGTCCTGGTCAGAAACAATAACAAAAGATTTGTGACATCCTATATAAATATTACTAATTTGATTAATTGGGTGTGTATTTAGTGGAGTGTTGTAGATGATTTACAAAGAACGGTCAAGGTTACATGTAATTTCACCCTGCTGCAGTAATCACTGACAACATGGAATTTTGGTGTGTATTCATACACTTACCTAGCTAACTAGAGCTCGAACTCTCTCACCTGTCAATCACAGTGATGGTCACACATGTAGACCAAATGCATAATGCTGAAGAAACCAAACTGGGAGGAAACACTACATTACACCAGTGCCTAGCTTTTAGCCTTGCCAGTTTCCAGGCAACCAAAAACCTCTTGCCTGCTTGCTAATAAATTTATGATTTGTGCGGCTTAAGCCTCAGAACCAGCATCGTCAAATCAGTGAGTCAGCTAAAGTCGCCCAAACACACACACACACACACACACACACACACACACACACACACACACACACACACACACACACACACACACTACCCTGATTTCTATCGGTGAGAAATCTGGAATAGGAATAAACCTAAATGCATTGCCGTCTCTTTTAAAAATCAGCCTGGGCATTTATGCATTATGCATTTTGTGTGTTTGTGTGGCTGAGCGAGCATGAGAGAGAGAGAGAGAGAGAAAGAGAAACCAAAACAACACAAGACAGAAAAAAAGGAGCTGTTTATGGCACGGATGGAACCGCTGCCTGGCGTCTTTCTCATTCGTTGTGTGTAATTAGGGGCTGTGAGTTAGAAATAAGGAGCTGTAGTCACAGCCATGCTCCCTCTTTAGCCTGCCTTCACCACCACAGCCTCGAAAATACACCATATCCCAGCATTCCCCAGGAGCTGAGCCACTTCAAAAGGGAGCATCAGGGCTAAATTCAGAACGGGGAAAGAGAGGCACACTATTGTAGTAAGTCTTGTGCATCGGGGATGAATGTTGAATCGGGGACATGCCAACACTAGAAGAAGGATGTTTTAAGTAGGATTGGGTTAAATTATTGGGAATATATATATATATATATATGTGTGTGTGTGTGTGTGTGTGTGTGTGTTTACATATATATACACATATATAATAGAGTGTGGCATTTGGAACGTGGAAGACCATTACAATAGAGGGTTGGTGGGTGGGACTTTCCATAACTAGTCATGTCTTCATATACCAAACCACAATAAAAGTTTTTGAGTAAAACTCTTACTGTGACAAAATGTTTTAAAAAAGAGGAACGAATACTATGGTTCAGGCAAAAAAGACCAAACTTTCCTCCGGATATAGCATATTACATCACTTTCTCTCTCTCTCTCTCTCCTTTACTTTGTCTCTCTCTCCCTGTCCCATGTCAGGCCTGCTGCGGCAGTGCGTGGTGTCTGATGATGGACAGCCCTATGTAGGTTTGCCTTACTCACGGAGGCTTTACACAGTGCCAACCAACATCATTTACAGACACAGGGAGAGATGACCACATCTAAGGACACGACTTACAGCCTATTAGAGGACAATGTTCTGCCTCACTGGCTCCGACAATAAGGCTGCCCTGTTGCGACCCCGAGACCAGGCTGATTTATTTTACAGGAGCAAGGACAATGACACAACCGTCAGGTCAGCAAAGTAGATTAAAAGGATTACAGGAAAATAAATGTGGTAAAAAATGGTTTGGGGTAGATCATAGCCTTGAGGTCAGTTGTCAGGTTTTGAACACTGTTCAGAGCGCAACACTTAAGACCTGATAATCATAATGACATACTTAATAAATCAACATGGTCTCATGGTTGCAAAATTTCAAATTATACCCCAAGGAGTCTTTTGAAAGTTAAAGAAAAGCTTTTGTTACCATCCCTATGATTATACACTGAAAAGCCAGAAAAAAACGGTGCACATTCTAACATGGGTCATGGACTCGTGTGGGAATATTCAACAGGCAATGAACACCATACTTCCTGCAGAACGGTCCACAGTTCTGTTGTATTCTCAGGTTTTGCATGTTACATGGCATCCTAGATGTGTTCAATAATGTTGAGATCTGTTGACTTAGGTGCCGGATCATAATTTGGCATCTCTAGATGTGTGTGGGAGCATTACCCTGGAGGCACACACTCCTCTAAGGTTATGCTCCAAGGTAAAGAGAAGTTTGTAGATGTACCAGGGGTCCTATGAAATGCCACCTAAACAAACCTCATACCATTATAGAGCCACCGCCGGTCATTTCAATGTATATATATTTATGCAACAACATACTCCATATTCTATTCCTAAATCCTTCCTAGATCATTCCCATCCTCCGGCCATCCCCAGCAGAGGCCCAACATTTGTAAATTAGTGTGTACAAAAGCAACTGTGGCTTTAATGATAGGCTACACAAGATCAGGTTTAAGGCTACGCTATCACTGTGATTCAGCCTGGTATAATTACGGCCCAGATTGATTACAGTCTGAGCTAATAGACTGGAAAGGATGAATTATAGGTTTTGATCAGAAAGCGAAAAAAAGCTGCTTTTAAATCCCGGGGGTCATGTTCACAATACAGACGGAGCCTTAAGGAACTTAAAGCATACACCATGCAATATTCACTTCAGAGGAATGCGTAAAACATTTGACAAAAAGCAGCTCTTAAACCTGAGACAACACACAGCTGCTTTATACTCTAGACTATATAATGAAGAAAGTAAACCACTCATTGACATTCTGTGCTTGCACAGAGGAATACGACCTCTGCATTTAACTGCACTACTGAACACACAGACTAGGGGAAGTGAGCACACTTGCCTGACGCAGTGGACAAACCTATCCATGGTGCCTGGGGAGCAGTTAAGGGTTAGGTGCCTTCCTTATGGGCACTTGTCATGGCATGCCAGTTCTGGGGTTTGAACCGACACCCTTCCGGTCACACGGCTATGATTTAACGACTGTGGCTGTGTCTGATCCATTCCGTTTTGTCGTAAGTATACAACTAAGTTGAAATTGGTTCACGTAATTACAGTAAGGCTAATAGGAATGGTATGTAGACGGAACAATTGAATACGAGACACACCCAGTGCTCCTGAAATACCTTGTTACCAATTAGGAATTCGACCCTAACATGTTCACAAAGCTCTAAAATAGTCAAAATACACTGAAGTACCCCAGATGTGTTCGATGAGATTTGTTAGATCTAAAGGGCAAAACCCCAAACTCAGATGAGTGTTCCTCTAACCATAATTTGGTGTCTGTAGACGCATGTGGTGGTGTGTCCTGTTGGAGGAGACCAAACCTATTAGAACGAATGCAAACATGTTTAAAAAGGAGACACACATAGTAATGTTTGTAGATGTACCAGGGGTCCCATAGAATGCCAGCTAAACAAACTCCAAACTATTATGGAGCCACATTCAGCCTATGTATTTTGCACAGGCTTATCTGTTGCAGTTTTTCTAGCATGTCAGTAAAACCAGCCAACTGCAGCTTTTTGAACTGCTGTTACTACTGCGTCAGAGGGCAACGTAAGCCAATCAGAGAAAAGCGTTACTGGCCCTCTTCCATATACATGAGCTCACAGATACCCACTGCATGTCTGTGTACACTCACTGACACACAAGCATATACATGACTGTGCACACTCACATACACACATCGCACGTTCTCCTATTGTCTCATTCTCTCCAACACACACACACACACACACACACACACACACACACACACACACACACATCACCTTTATCTCTCTCTAACACACTCTCTCTTCTCGTTTCTCTCAATCTCTTCCCCTATCTGTCTCTCCCTCTGTTTCTATCCTCACAAATATAGCACAAGGACACAGGATCATTTTATTATTGTGAAATTGCTCCCTGTTGCATTCCAGGTTAGATACACATACAGGAAACGCATCAGCTAAACCGACGAACCAGAATCTCTTCCCCATTGGGCGTTACGGGCTTCTGCATGAGCTTCTTGACATGTTAGAACCCGTACATACCTATTCACTC
>JAOVVF010000001.1:9439887-9450207 GCA_028565595.1 Duopalatinus emarginatus
TACAGGTAGGCCAACGTAGTGTTAGGAGTCTTGCCCAAGGACCTTTATTGGTGTAGCACAGACTGGCTGCCCAGATCAGGAATCAAACCCAGGTCTCTCACATGTGAGCCAATGATGTTATCGCTGTACCACACCAACTGTCGCCATCTATGCACATAACCCGTTGGATCCACCAGTGTGTATATATAAAGACAAAGACATCTGTGTGTCCCTGCTGTCTGATCCTGCATTCATTCTGATGGGTCTTCCAACAGGACAATGTGTCTCAACACGTCTAGACAAGCCAAATTATGGTATCATCCAGGTTTCTGCCATTCACACCTCACACTCACAAGATCTCAAAGTTATCGAGCACATCTGGACGTGCAGTGGAACACAGTTTTTCTACCAGTTTACTACTATAAAAGTATTATACAACAATAAGAGTAAGAAAGAAAGATTGATGGCTGGAGGTGTTTTTATAGATGACAGTGTCATGAGGAAAGAATGCTGGATCTTATCTTTTCAGGGAAGGACAAAAGGTGACAGAACGAAAGTGAAATCCTTCTTCAATTAAAGCGAAAGCAGCTGCTGCTCCTTCCCTCTAAATGACTCCTCACGTACTTTCAAAGTTCAGTTCATTTAAAGGTGAAGCCTAACTATCTCCATTTCACTTATTATTTATTTTGCATAACCTGAATTCATGGACTGCCTGAATAACGGTTTCTAAATAAGCTGCATGTGTGCCTTTCTAGCTAAAAAGCCTCCTGATAATCCCATAGCAAGTATTTAGGTCGGCACTAAAGATGATCCTTTTAAAAGTCACATTTTCTGCTCTACTTTACCACCATAAACCAAGGACTCCATCACACTGACACACAACAAACATCAAGCCCTGTGAGTAATAAATGTGACGCCGTCAGTTCAAGACATATTATGCAATTGAAAACAAACAATGACCCCTGCTGGGGACGTCCCCTTTGACTCTCTTCTTTGCAAGACCCTTTTAGACTGCAAAAAAAAATCCCATATCCATATCTGAAGTCATCGTTTTGATGAAATGCCCTGGGCCGTGACAGATTTAAAAGACATAAAACAACCGCCCCCCCCCCCCCCCCCTACAACAGGAAATACCAGGAGAACCCACAAACGAGTCTCCGAAGCTGGAGGATTTGAAGTCGTACTCCCTGCTTAATCTGCCTATTTATGATTGATAATGATATGCTGGCTGCCTGTTGTCCCCTGTCCCCCCTCCACATTGTTGTCCTTGATGAAAGTGATAGTGTTTTCTCAAGGCATATTTGGCATGCTGGTCTGGAAAGATGCTGCTTTTCCTTGTTCCTCTTGTGCGCTTGGAATTACAAAAGATATGTACCATTATTAATAAAAAGATAAATAAATGAATCAGTTTTTGGCTATTATAAGTGTGCCTTTAGTCAGCATTCAGTCATTCTGAAACCAGGGATAGACAGTAGCCCATAGGAGCCCTACCTCAGATGCAACCCACCATCTGCCATTTAGCCTATAAACCCATTACAAGGGAATTAAACTCTGAAATGAAACACTACGACAGGCATTACGACTCACTTCATCATGCGATTCTGTTTCACGTCTGATGGTCTGATTGTCTCACGTCTGTAGGATTGGTAATATAACTGGCTGTACACACAGTTTATGAGTCACCATAAGAGTCATAACAAGACGTGCTGCAACCTTGTATCAACTGTTATTACATCAATAGCTATTATATTTAGCTTCTATGTACAAATGTACGGTATAGTCTTTTAAAAGCTCTTGAAGGGGGTCAGTCAGTCAATTATTATCTTATCTTATCCACTTTGTCCATCAGGGTTGTGGTTTGTCCAGAGTCCACCTGGAATCACTAGGGGCAAGGCAGGAATACACCCCCGACAGGGCACCAATCCATTACAGGGTACCACACACACACACACACACACACACACACCGAGGGGCAATTCAGCACATCCAAATCGCCTACCACTTACAGACAATCCTTACAAACTGAGACCAGAACAAGACTCGAACCCACAACCCCAGATCCCCGGAGCCGTCTAGGACACACACTACCTTTAGCGCCACCATGCTGCCCTACAAAAGGGGTGCTTGTTTTAGGGGGGGGTCCACCTAATAGAGCTTTACATTAGGGTAATTATTCAGGTGTAGCTGAGAATCTGGAATCCATCATGCTAGAGAATCGATTCGAGTCGATTCACTATAGAAAAGATTCATTTGTCATATATTTTCAAGATTTTAGACACATTAGAAGAGATACTAAGCAGAAAATTACCAAAATTGTATCTGATTAATCAGACATAGCTGTGACTATAGATCCGACCGCGCTAAAGAATCGACTCGCCCAATCAAGGAGTCGAGTCACTACAGGGAAAAAAAAAACATTTGTTAAAAATTTCTATCAGGATTTCACAAAATTAGACTAGCAGAAAATAATAACAAAACAACAATGTGTATACACTTTATACACTGACACTAATCAATCAGACATAGCTGCGACTACAGATCCGACCACACTAAAGAATCGACTCGCCCTTTTAAAGAGTCGTTCAGTACAGAACGACTCGTTTCAGGGTACTTACATTCACACCTGAGCCCCGTGCTCTTTATCAGCCGGTTGCAGGCGTCGCACCAGTCCTGTGTGACCCTCAGAGGGGCAAAAAGATGCCCTTCTCCTTTTTCCTCATTCACCCTGGACTCATCCTGGTCGAAAATGGACCAGGCTTGTCTTCTCGGTTGTGTGGTCCGCAACATTTTAACGACGCCGCGTCTGGCTCGTGTGAGCCGGCTTTCGTTTACATCAAACAAGTCTCCTCCGTCTGCGGACACGGACCTGTACTTGTCGCATAAGCGTCCTGGTGACATTTCGGTCGTGTACTTCACCGAGCCTCTCCGGTGGTAACTTCTGATAATGCCGTTGTTGTTGGCGTTGGCGTTAATGTGCGCGTCGGTGCGAGTCTGAGCCGCGTCCTTACGCGCGCAATCCGGTGCCGCGTGCGCTGCGGTGATTCCGTCCGCGTGCGCGGTCTCATGCGCACTACGTGGCGGTTGTGCGTCAGTGCTCACGGACATCTCTGATGCTGAAGATGCCCGGTGGTTTAATGGCGCTGGTGGTTGTGGTGTCGAAGTTGAAACAGCAGCCGGCTCGCGCTCACGCGTCACTTTCTCCCGTGACGGTTTGCGCATTAATTTCTTCCGCCCGCTCTTCAATTTAGGGAACAGCTTCTCAGAGTCGAGGTGATGCCGACACGGGTGTTGTCCTAACGTAACCGAGGCCATCGCCTTGAAACGCGGGCGACTGGACGTGCGCTGAATCTGGATAGTCGGTGCAGAGTCGTGACGCTCTCCGATGCGACGAGCTGTGAATGGCAGCGACTAAAAGAACACGCTCTTAAAGAAGAAGCCTGCCCTCCTCACTGCCCACGCACTCTACAAAACACACACACACACACACACACACACACACTGACAGAGCGCACATGACAAACAGCAATATAGAAACATTAGAAATTACCCAGAATGAGGAAAACAAACCTGCTACCAACCTTTATTCCATTTAATTTAATTAAATTTTATTTATATAGCGCTTTTAACAATGGACATTGTCCCAAAGCAGCTTTACAGAAATAATAAAAAAATATAAATATACATTTATAGAATTTTTTTGATCCCTAATGAGCAAGCCGGTGGCCACAGTGAGAAGGAAAAACTCCCTGAGATGACAAAAGGAAGAAACCTTGAGAGGAGCCAGACTCATAAGGGAACCCATCCTCATTTAGGTGACACAGATGTGTAAATATAAATAAAAACAAAAGTGCAGGTAGCCAGAGAATTAGAGTCTGTGATCTAATTCATGGTTTCTACATCTGTCCATTATGGTGTATTGTAGACTGTCCATGTCCATGGTGGGTCAGATGTGACTGCAAGAAGATAAGGGGGGTCACAGTGTATGCAGGGTTTGGGAAGCAGGTGGAATCAGGACTCAGGGTTGCTGGTATCTCCTGGCGCCTTATCTGTAGCAGGTGTGGCTCATCAGAATCAGGAATCAGGGTTGCTGGTATCTCCTGGTGCCTCAGCCGTATCAGTGTGAGAGTGGGCGGGCGACAACATCCAAACATCCCAGTTTACCAAAACACTCTATAACCATGAACTTTCCAGCTGTATGCCTTGAACTGCAGGGAAAACTATGAAGAATATGCTTGACTGAACAAATATGTTTTCAGCCTAGACTGAATACTAATTAGAAGGCTGTTCCATAGTTGTGGGGCTCTATAAGAGAAGGATCTGCTCTCTGCTATAGCCCTCGTAATTCGAGGTATCAGCAAATAGCCTGCACCTTTTGACCGAAGTAGGCGTGGAGGATCGTAAGAGACTAGAAGTTCGTTAAGGTATTGTGGCGCGAGACCGTTCACTGCTTTATACGTCAGTAGTAGTATTTTATAGTCGATGCGAAATTTGACCGGGAGCTAGAATACAGGACAGATTTACTGAATACAGGACAAATGTGAAACTGTGTATGATGTGGATTCAGTGTGACAGTGTTAATTGCTACTTCACAATATTTCATTAAATGTTTTTCCTCACAAAAAAGCAGTACAAACACCCTTTAACACATCAGCCTATTATTATTATTATTATTATTATTATTATGATTGTCCCACACTCATTCTGACAGGTTCAGCCTCTTCTAACAGGAAAATATGCTGACACACACTAAATTATGATTAGAGGAGTTTGCCTTTTGCCGTTCAGATGTAAATCAGAACATCTGGGAAAAACTGGTACACCAGCCTAGTACTTAATTGGGTAAGTTCCAAATAGGAGCATAAGATTCTGTAGGCATATTTGAACTGTATTCTACCTGCAGAGCAGTCTACAATTCTGGTGTATTCCGAGGTGTAGGATTTCTGTGTTCCACAGCTCACTGTATGGCATTGCAGATGTGTTTGAGGATGAGTGTTCTTCTAACCATAATGTGGTGTCTCTAGACATGAGATTCAGAATAAATACAGGACATGAACTGGTGTAATTCATCAGAAAGAAGGCTCCATAGTGTTTGTGTGTCATTTGTAGATGTACCAGGGGTCCCTATACCATTATGGAGTTACCACCAGCCTATATATTTTAAAAAGGCTTGTGAAAAGTGAAAGGAAAAAATGTTTAGCACTATTATACAGTCTAAATGAGAAGCTGTGGGCCAGGTAACATCTGTCCATGGGTTGCATTTGGACCTGGGATCATAGTTTGGACATCCCTACTTTAGGAATCCTTGAACAGTATGCACTTAATAGTGTTTATTGGTCTGTGAAAAAGTCAGTTTAAAAAAGTGTTTGAACTTTAATAATCACAACAGAGACAGGGTCCAAAAAACAAACCAAAACCGGAGTCAAGAACGTGAGCTCCATTAATAGGAAAATATAAACTCGATTTTGCACTTGGTAGCGTGGCTTGTTAGAGAACAGGATAAAACACAAGGCGTAAATACCTAAGCTGAGGCAAGGTTAACTTAACACAGATCATTACAATGATCTTAATCAACAGGTAGGAAATACAAAGTCAGTGGCTGGGTGCGGCCATCTTGCTTGGTTGCTGGGGGATTCTTGGTTCGCCTGGCTGGAGCATGACAGGGCTGAATCCCTAACATTACCAAAATGTTTTAAGAAAAATCCCCTTTTTAAAATCTAAAGCTAGAGCTGTTTACCTTAAAACCATGAAACTTCATCATGATATCATGTTTAGACTCGCTATGATTCCTGAATCTACTTAGATATTCATCACAACTTATTTTATGACTAAACCACATGGACCATATCAGCTTTAGAAAAAACAATCAGCTCTTAATGTTGGCTTTCTAATTTGAAACCAATAGTGAAACAAAACCAGTAAGGATTCCCCCAGGGTAAGACTTTCTGACGCAACAGTGTGGCTTTTTAACTGTCCAATTCTACTGTCAGAAACATTGTATGTCTTTTTTTCGCACAGCATCTGGATGTATACGCCTGTAATAGTTTGAGGGAAACCTTACAAGTCGAATTTCTTTACATAGCTAGAAACATCAATCAAGCTAGCAACCCTTAACGGAGGCATTTTCTGTCAAACTCAATGACTTGGTCAAATAACTGACAATAAAATAGTATTTTGGTGTATTGTTTACTACACTAGTCTAGAATTAGGCTAGTACTAGATTTCAGGACATGCTGATATTATTTTGTGGAGAAGTGAAGTGATGTGGTTTCTACGTCATTACGTCTCTGGTCACATGATGTTCTGACGCCCTTTAGAATGCTGCATTGCGGGGAGAGAAGTTGCCTGAGTGAGTTCGCCATAACCACGCTGTAGTTTCCCCTATAGCCACAGGACTTCCCCTCTGCCCGGGGCATCTTTCCCTTTTACAAAACAAACAGTTTTATGTTGTGTCCTTTCAGTATATACACCCAAGGTATTCTATATGTTTAAAAATAATACACCATCCATCACTTTCTAAATAAAACACTTTGCCCCTTTCGTGACATTGAGTCCTGAAGTGTAGAGCTTGGCCATTGTGTTCACAAGATGTTCCACTGATAACCAGGGTGGGCTGAAGTGTTTCAGTTTTGCTATTTTTCATCCTGATTCTGCTTTCTGTACAACATTTCTTAATGATTATAATATTAAACCACCATCTAAAAAGTGCTCTTTATTAAACACCATTAGAGCACCATTAGAGCTGTACTGTTTTTCTTTCCCATCACAAAACCAGGACCCGTTTCGCTCTAATCGAGTCTCTCCCCTATCTTTACACCTCACACCTCTTCCTGCATCACAGACTCTTCTCTGTGGATCCAGAGACTAATTAAACAGAGCCACACTGCAGACTTATCTATCAAAGCAACACCCATTAAACCAATATATGTGACAGATTTAGTACCGAACACTTTCCTTTATACATCCGTGGCATCGATATTTAATATGGTTTATGTCTAGATGATTCAGCAGAAGTGCTGGTGTGGTGAAACTTTCCAAGGTCATATACATTTAGTCATTTGGTAGACATTTTTATTTTAGTTATTTAGAAGAGAACACTTAATCCAAGCTTCTAGGGGCCAACATAAATGCCCTAATGAACTGTAAGAGAGAACCAGAACAGTCTGATTAAGCACTAGTACACAGAAATGCACACAGTAATCACAAAGTGATACTTTCAAGCATACACACTAACAGCAATATAATAACAAACATCTGCAATGTTCAGTAGTTAAAAGGAAGTTAAACAACAATGATAACAGTTTAATTCTCTAACATGATGCAACATCAGGTCAGGTGAAACAGGCTCAGCGTTTCCTCTTAATGATAGCTTGTTTAAAGCATGCCATGATATTTATGGTTAATAATAATAACAATAAGAATAATAGGACGGCATGGTGCCGCCGCAGGTAGTGTGTGTGATACACATCTTCAGGGATCTGGGGTTCGATCATCACTTTGGTCTCTGTCTGTGAGGAGTTCGGTGTGTTCTCACCGTGTTGGCGTGGGATTTTTGCCGCATGTTTCGTTTTCCCCCCACCTGACAAAAAACACACATGCTAGGTGGATTAGATGTGTTAATTTGCCCAAGGTTTGAGTGTGTTTGTGAGTGGGTGTTGCAATGGGATGATTTGGCACCCTGTCCGGGGGCTGAGGCACAAAGCAGAAGAGAGAATGACTGACCAAATAATAATAATAGTAATAATAATAATAATAATAATAATACTCTCAGTCGTTTATTATCTAAGCTGCTTATCCTACTACTATGTCGTGAGGGCTGCTGGAGTCCCAGCACTCACTGGGCACACGGCAAGGAAAGCAAAGACCTTCCTGCAAAAGGTTGCCAGTCCATCGCACACACACACTAACACCTAGAGAAATTTAGCATCCCCAGATCACCTGACTGAAGGAAACCCATACAAACATAGTGAGAACATACAAACTCCACACAGAAAGGATTCTGGTCTTCTGGCTGATGATTTGAACCCAGACCCCTTTTGCTGTGTGGTGTCAGTGTTACCCATATATGACAAAATGCCCAAATGCGCAAAACCATGAGGTGTTTTATGTAGTCCGTGATTATATCTGCAGTGGGTAAAAAAAACTTGAGCAGTTGAATATTCCGTCATGAAACTAGTGACAAGTGACAGGAGGCTGGGTTTAGGCTTAGTGGTTGGTATCACCAGTGGTTTTCCACTTGCAGACTGTGGTAGCGTGGGTGTGCTAGGTGGATCTACCAGTCACTGGTTACTCATCAGCAGCGAGGGTAGCCTATAACTGGTTGTAAAAAGGAAATCCATCACCTGTATCTTCATTCTCAAGCTCGTTCCTCTTTTTTTCCAGTCCATACCTGTCTCCAACTGTGGCCTGTTTACATCAGACAGCAGAAGGAGCTCTTTATGATCGTCATGATCCTTTTGGCTGTGGCATGTTAGGCTCCAGCACCAGTGTAGAGTTGAAAGCCCTGAGACTGAAAACAAAAACCCACAAAGGAGTATACATGCCAGAATGAAGGTTTCATTTATAAACAGCAAGGATGTAACTTAGGTTTTTATAATATACCTTTCTATTATACAGTTGTTGTTTTGCAGCTCTCGAGCCACCGTTTCCATCTCATCCCTCAGTCTCTTCATCCTATAGTACAAAATATTGCCACAGATCATCAGTGTGAATTCTTGCTCAACCTCAGCCACATCACTCCAGGTCAGAACTGGTCTCCATTAAAGATGTGCACAGAAATGTTTTCAATCCTGCTTTCCTGCCATAGTTTTTTAAAAATAAATCTAAGAAATATATGCAGTCTTGGAATACCCGGAACTAACTGTTCCTAATATACATTACAGAGCCAGTAAAACTGGTACACCAGTTTAATACTTGGTTGGAGCACAAGACAGAAATACAACAGGGCATGGACATCACAAGCTTGCAGAAATATTCTGTAGGCAATAAACACCGTACTTCCTGCAGGATGGTCCACAAGTCTGACATCTGGTGACTTAGGTAGGAATGACAAAACTCTGATAAGTGTTTCTTTAACCATAATTTGGCATCTCTAAGCGTGTGTGGTGGTGCGTTGTCCTGTTAAAGGACAATCATTATAAATGCAAGACGTGAACTGGTGTTACTCGTCAGAAAGGAGTCAAACAATCCCCAGACCATTATAAAGCTTCCATAGATGTCTACCACTTATTATTATACACACTGACGGATGTGACCGATGATATACGTAGGTGGCACTGCTGTGTGCTTTACATAGGTTCGTCTGTACCAGTTTTTTGGTACTTCAGTGTATTTTGATGTACGTTACAGAGAGAGAGCTGTCTCATTTTCCAGGGACCTACCTGAGAATCATATGGTCTGGATTCTTCAATCCATCGTTGGCCTCTGGTCCAGCTGCTCTCTGAAGTGCTATGACCAACGCTCTGCCCAAAACCTGTCCAAATGAAAGGGGTTTGTTCAGCATAACTAACGTTAGTCACTTATTATATACATGCTTTTTTTCTCGGTGTGTCTGGACGTTGTGCTGTAACTAGCTTGTCTTTAGATAAACCTGACTGAGAAATGGTTTATATTAAATAGTTCTCCATCACAGCACTGTAGAATGAATGAATTTTGATTGGACAGGAGCTTTTGCTTCCCTAAGAAACAATGGTATTAGATTTGTAATTGTTTCAGATGAATATTAGAAACTTAACTTTAAAATCTAGTTGTGTTATCAATAAAATCAATAATCAAATAAAACTTAAAACTAAAATTTACAACGCTATTAAAACAAAGTTTAATTTAATAGTGTAAAACACCAGATGTAACAATTATTACAGAATTAATGTGAGTTATCAATCATGCTTAGAATGTTTAATCCTTAGTTTAAATCTAATAGCGTGAAGTGGTGAAAGTGTTTT
Organism: Duopalatinus emarginatus; assembly: GCA_028565595.1. NCBI lineage: Eukaryota > Metazoa > Chordata > Actinopteri > Siluriformes > Pimelodidae > Duopalatinus > Duopalatinus emarginatus. The sequence goes on from JAOVVF010000001.1 coordinate 9,449,805, forward strand.
GGAGGTGAAAACCCGACCTTTGTCTGTTGTCCTTCACACATCTGCAGATCCCCTATTAGCTGTAAGAAGAGGCTGCTGAACTGTTCTAGCCTTGACTGAATGTCAGATAGTGCACTGTAGACACACACACACACACACACCAATATTTCATATTGTACACCATTTATAAGTCATAAACATTTTAACCTTTGGGTTGTGTTAGAAAGCTGCCTACATATAATCAAAAGCAATAGTTAAAGCAATAATCAAAAGCAATAGTTAACATCCAATATTGTTTCTCAACTCATGGCTAACTTAGTATGAATTTAAATCCATGTAAACACTGTATTTGGTTTTATTTTTGGTTGGTGTGGTACAGCGGTAACATCATTGGCTCCCATGTGAGAGACCTGGGTTTGATTCC
>JAOVVF010000001.1:9504510-9526665 GCA_028565595.1 Duopalatinus emarginatus
AGTGTAGTCAAACCGAATCCTGACTTTCTTTACTTTATTACTGTTTACTGCTCATTGTGGGGGTTTTCTTTCAAATAATAAAAACCTTATCACAACATTTCTTTATATGTGCCTAAGACTTTTACACAGTACTGTATATCCGACTAACATTTTGATATCTGCCATTGGTATGATTTCTTTATAGATTTTAGCATAACCAATTTTCTATCCATGAAAAATAGTTTCAAAAATTCGAGAGAAAAAACTGTCATTAAATGGATATATGCATTTTCCCCCCCCAACAAATTCACTGTGTATGTAAACCCACATCTGCCTGAGGAATGAGACATGACAAGCAGAATGAAGAATTGGAGATAATGAGCACAGGCCACAAAAACAGCACCACTCCATCTTTTTCTCTCGCTCTACCAGATACACAACCTGCTTCACTTTCTCAGCCTGCTGCTCATTTGCTGATTCTGATGACAGTAGCGGTAAAAGTAGGGTAACACTGCATGCAGTAGAGTAGAGGGGAAAAAAAAAAAAAAAAAAAAGCACAGATTCACTATAGGTGAGGGAGACTGAAATAATATGCTACTGCACTTGTGTGGTGTTATAGCTGAAAGAGGATATAGGGGACATAGTTGATAATGCTTTACCTGCAGTGTGTGTAGCGAGACCATGAAAATTAGCTTACGGCTAGAACTAGATAAAGTAATAGATGTATGTGTGCTGTATGGCTAGAGAGTGGGTGTTCTAAGCCGCATCTCAGACAAAACCCACTGAGATGAATATCAGCTCCATATCGAGAGATTTCAACCAGACATTCCAGCAACACCCCCCCGCCCCCCCAATCTCCCTCCTGCTCAAAAACTGCCTTTTTTTCTTTTTAGGTCAAACGTGCTGCTGCTGGGAAGTGGAATGTGTGCCAATCTGAAAATTGTTCAAGATGGAGAAACAAAAAGAGCTCGAGCTGAGCCGAGCAGTTTCCAAGCCTGCGTGCTGCAGTGGATTTTAGCCTCCCATTACCTCATGATACCAAACGTATGAAGCATATTAAAGAATGAAAGTTTGAGGAGGAGCTTTAAATCAAAGGTCACGTAACAAATAATTTAGAAAAGTGCAACGTAGACATAAAATATTAAGCCCTCCCCCTCCCACACCCAAGAACTGCTGGATGAGCTGACATCATGACTGTTTTCAGCACCTTGCCCCATGACATCATAAGACAAAAGAAACGGGCAGGAGTTTGTGCTTCCTTGTGCGAGACTGTGAAGCAGATCATGGGCTAAAAATACCACCATCATGAGTGAAAACTGAAAATAAATGATAACAGAACTAGAATGAATCACATTTCTGTCATAGTGAGTGCTATGAGGTAGTTGTGGAATAAGAGAAATCGCTCCAGTGATCTTCAGTGGAAACATCTGGGAAGTGCTTCAGTCTGCACCGAGAGGAATGCGTCATGGCAGACTGGCAGAAGTCCAGGATGTTTTCCATTGAAAATTTCCTGGCGTTAACTATAATTACTTCAGATGATATCAGGGATTTTAGGGGACTGATTTTAAAATGGAGAACTTTCAAATGGATATATGGATGTATAGGTGAGTCGAAAGTCAGGACACGTTTTATTTCACTAATGAAAGGAAAAATTACATATCTGAATACCCCAGCAAATAAGGGGTGAGGGAGCCTATATTTTAGGCTATGTTAAAACATGGCTGCCATTTAAAAGCTGCCATATTAAATCAAGGGCAAGTTTTTCCAATGGGAAGATGGACAAGTGTCCTGCGACTTTTGCCTCACCCTGTATATACACCGATCACTATAAGATTACAACCACAAAACCACTGACTGGTGAGTAAGTAAATAACACTGATTATCTCATTGCAGTCACACTGGTCATGGTGTGGGATATAGTCAGCAAGTTACCAGTCAATTCTTAAAGTTGATGTGTTGGAAGTAGGAAACATGGGCAAGTGTAAGGACCAAATTGTGATGTCTGGACGACTGGGTCTGAGCACCTCCGAAACTATTGGCTGTTTCATGGTATGCAGTGGTTAGTAACTAAGTCTTATAAAGGGCAATCAGTGAAGTGCTAACAGGTTTATGAATGCCCAACTAGTGATGTACAAGGCATGAATGCTTATTGAACAATTATTTCAGTCCTCGATTTTGCAACCAGGTCATCCCAATTTAACAGCACTATAATACCAAAAGGATTTATTCTGCTTACTTACTCGATTTCTTTTTCTTTACGTGCACACAAACACACAGGCCAAAAAATAATAGGTGGCCTGTCTATTTCTTCAAGTCTAACTCCATAAATCAGCTCGAGCTAAAAAAGCCGAGACACATGTACCTGTTGAACATTGACCTACAGCCCTGAATGACTGCTCGCACTCATGAAAGGAAAATATGTCTCCTTTCGTGCGCACATCTGACAGAAGACTGGCTTTGGTTAGCGCGAATCCACTGGGCGCCCTGCAGTAGGCTGGAACTGGGCCCTGCTGAGCTCCATTGTTACAACACACCAGTGTTCAGTGGCGAGAACTACACAACACTCACAGCAACAGCTTTTCCTAATCCTTACCCACTGATCTCAACCTGCTCCTCTTCTTCTGAAACAACAGATGTCTGCGTCACTATTGAACTCCCTCAAGTGAAGCACAGACGCCATGCCGTGTCCTCAGAATGACGTCTCTCGCGTCGCCACTCGGCACAGCGTTTACGACTCCTACAACATTTCTGCAGAAGTGCGCTTTATACTGTCAACTGCTTTCTGATAATGAGTGCCTTAAGGTCAGCCAGTTCTCCTGAGGGGATTTTCTCAATGGAACCGAGATGGCCAGGCTACTGAGGCAGAAGCTCATAACAGACTAAAACACTGTATTGAATTTCTACAGGCCAGACTCCAAGCACGAAGATACCACTGAAATTAAACTCCACTTTGATGGTAATATGGATTGAAGTAGCGGTCAAGTAGACCATCACAACACATTTGAATAACATGAAATATAGAACAGGTATCCTGTATAGATTAGTGCCCTATCTCTGCTAACACATTGCCAAGGTTTTTTGTTTTTTTTTTTTTTTTACTGTGGTAGAATAAATAGTGAGTCTAGACTTCATTATAGTTTGGTAGTTTGTTTTGGCCAAAGACCACTCCGAACATAGTAATTAATGGAAAGTGGCAGCCTGAAACACATTACATAAGTCTGCGTTGAAATATTTGTCGTCTGCTTAGAAATTCTGGTCTTGGCTGTGTGCCGTTCTGACATCACAGTGAAGGTACAATGAAATACATCAATCCTGGGATCAGACTATACAATATTTTAGCACTTCACAATTTTCACCATGTCTGCCATAAATGCTGTGGTATGAGGAAAGTTGAAGCTTTGGGCCTCTGGGTGGGCAGTTCAGGAGGTGAGAGAGATCGACACACTAAAGGACAAACCTGTCATTGTATCTGTCTTTTTAGATATGAAGCATGGACTAATTCCCACCACTATCTACAGGCTGTCCAAGTGCATCGTGGGTCATGGAGAAAACTGATAACCAAAATGAAATCAGACCAAAATCAATGCTAATGAATGCAGTTTCAACAACAACAAAAAAAAACGTTTTAAATACATTATCAAATAAATCTCTGGACCATATCCATGCAGAACATTCTTTCCAATAGCACACAATGACTGGTTTCAGGTTTACAGTATGGCATACAGAACTCTCCAAGGATGGCTGACGGGCTCATTTCATTTTGTCTGACAGGTAGGAAGGCTTGTGTGTGATACCAAAGAGCTACGACCTATAATGCAGATATCAGCAGGAACCACGACGAGTCTCCGGAGAGGCACTAGCCAGGAGCGTTCAATTAAAGAGCCATCGTTTTTGAAGCACTGTGCTCTGGAGAAAGCAAAAAAAGAGTGCTGGAACAATGCAAGGAATAGTGATGAGGTGAGACAGTGGAAACAGAAAAGAGTGAGTAATAGAGAGAGAAAGAAGTGCTGATTAGGGTTGGCAGGGCAGCTGGGGACTCCCCAAGGCTCAGGAATACAAAAACAAAAGCAGAGCAAATCCACCTGCCCCGCTTTCCTAGACAAGGGGGCTTCCACTAGAATTGTGAACAATAAAAACAAAGACCTAAACAAAGAAAAGCCACAAAGCAACAGAATTAGCTCTTGAAGCACTGACGTAGAACTTTGAGGACCAGAAGCTTATATACAGAGTGGTCTGTCTCACACCTGCTTAATATGCTTTTAAAGGAGGTCATATCAGCTAGATTTTAGGTTCTGTGACCTGAATTAACTGAGCTACTGTAGGCCTTAATCAATCTTACGGGGACAAGCAGGAGACTTTAGAGCAAAGCAATAAGCAGGATGGAAAGAGCTAAAGCTATGCAGATGACTAAAAAGATGACATAGGACATCCTTTAACTTATGGCTGGGCAATTATTCGAAATATAATTGAAACAGGCATTAAGACTACCTAATTGACCTAATTATGTCGGTTATTTTGGATTTTTAAAATTTTTTCTTAATCCTTTCCCCACGGTGTGTTCATATACTGTTCCTTTGAGAATACACTATGGATATTAATATGGATCCGAGTGCGTAGCCTGTCCCAAAAAAATTTGGTGTCTGTTGATTGGGCGCATTTCGGTTTCAGTGAAGATGACGTTGAACAAAAATGCAAATATTGCAGAGAAATGCTAGTTATTTATTTTTACATTTCAGAGAACTATCTATTGTATTTACATTAAACTGAAATGTAACTTTTTACATATTTAAGTGATGTGTGCTTTGTTCAAAATATTCAATAAATACCCATAAATAGTTCATGCACTGTTTCATTAGAAAAAAAAAAAAAAAAAAAAAATCACAGCTTTAATACTTTAAAACCACAATCTGTGTTAGTAAACTAGGAACAAAAAAATAAAAATAATCGTTCATTAATTGTAATCAAGGAAAAACGTTCAATTAATCGTGATACTGATTTGAGGTCGTATCGCCCAGCCCTACTTTAACCAGTCCAAAAGGGTAGCAAAGTATAAAGCAGGGAAAAAACCCTGACACTGAACACTTAGTGCCAAAGACAAAGTTTGTGGGTTGATGACAGGTGCCTGTACAACTTCCTAACACACAGTTAATATATTTGTCTTTGATTCATCCTGGTTGGAAGACAAAGTTGTGAGTTTTATTCGAAAACTAGCCTCGGGTGAGTGATTTTGGATGGAACCACTCATTGAACGGCTAACCCTGTGGTATACCAGCTGAATCAATAAAGAGGCAAATGGCAAATGGAAGTGGTTGTGAGGGGGCTCGCATGCACTGACCGCTGTAGGAATCAGAAAGAGATGATTTAATTAATGCTGACGGCTCAGGTGTGGCAGTACAGACCATAAATGCTGAATCTGCATGACTCACAAATGAGATATTTATGACTATATAATTGCCATGTCTTTAGAGATGAAAAGCATTAAACGTGACCACTGAAAAGACAGACAGACAGACAGACATGGAGACAGCTGAGCAGACGGATCAGTCACCTTCTTGAAGAGACGTCCAGAATCCTCGCTGATCTGGGCAAAGCGTGGTATGACATTGTTGAGGTAGAGATCGCTGAGGGTGGCATGGTCACGACTCTCGCGCTTCACCTGAGTCAGGAGCAGGTTCCAGCAGTTCACCGGAGATAACACATTCTGCTCCTTCCTAAAGATGAGACACCAAAGACACAAAGGTAAATTAAGGGATCACCAAAAAACTCTAGAATAACTATACAGATACATAAAAACTATAATTGGGCTTCATTGGATCCATAGTGTCACAGGCCTTGTGTCATGGGTTTTTCTAACGCACACATCATAAGCAGTTACTGCCTAATTTGATTAATTATCCTGACTTGCACACTTGGACCAGGCCCTGTGCACCTAGCTGGATAAACATGCATCGACAGCTGCTGGACCCACCAGCTGGCCCATTCAAGTGTGAATAATATACTTTAAAACTGATTAGAACAGAGAAAAGCACCCAAATACACAATTTCAACCCTGATTTGGTGAACTCAGTCAACTCAATTCAACACTCAGGTTCAGTAAATGTGACAGAACAAGGGCACCACCAAAAGGCACCACCAAAAGACCCCATATACTAGCTGACGTACCCCATACCGACGATTGTATCCCTTAACAAATGTAGGTTACTATAGTATTATGAAACAGATCAGATCAGAACCTGATCAGATCAAAACACCACAAAGGAGCAGATGGGAAAGCTTCAATACAACAAATTACATAAATCTTAAATAGTTAATGGATTCATTCATCATCATTAACCACTTTATCCTGATCAGGAGCCTAAACTGGATACATTGAGGAGACGGTGAGAACACACCCTCGACAAAACACCAGTTCACGTAACACAACACAATCATTTACAAACAGGGCAGTTGAGCATGGCCAACCAACTCATTCATGTACTGGAGGTGGGAGAAAACTGAGAAACCCATAGTAAAAAGAAGGAATTACATAAAGGAATACAATCACATATTACTAGCTTACTGCTAGTTACTGCGTGGCTAGCTGCATAGACATTTAGCATGCTAGCTGACCGGGTTGTTAAATACTGTCAGGTTTAAAGTTTCCTTTTTTTTCCCCATTTAGCCATGTTACAGCTTAGGGAAAACACCAGTAGTGCTAAACCCTGCACTACACAACATATAGACAATGTGTGTCTGGTGGTCTAGTGGATAGGATTTCTCTCTAACATGGTCTTGATAACTTGTTTTTCATCCTAATAGTCATGCTCTACATCCACAGATATACACCGACACAAACGAGAGGTCCTTTTAAAGCGAAAATCACCAGTTTGGCTAAAAGCAGCTTTTATAGGTTCACCCTGTTCATCAGTAAGTAGACGCCGAAAAACTATGTAACCACGAGGGACCATGGAGCACTCTGTTAATATCTTACAGCCAGTATGTTTACATGACCTCAGTCCCTGCTGTTCAATCATGTGGTACCTGAAAAAAGAAGCCAAAAATCATTTATCATCCTGCTCAAAACAAGCCAACACTCCAAGCAACTACTTTCAGCTCTAAACAAGCAAAGTGATTTAGAATAGTTAAATAAAAGCTGGAAGTGACAAGAACCCATCAGTCCTCCTTATTCTGCCCACTTGTTTTATAGCTCAGACAAGATTGCTGGAGAAATAGGAACATATGTGTTATGAGAATTATGACTCAGACTATATAAAAAAGGCTGAATATAGAGAATTAACAAGACGTTAACAAATCACATTCCAAGTCATTTATTCATCTGCATGAACAGCGTTCATGATCTAGCTCATGATCTGATCATGAACGTTTACAATGACCAAAAACCTCTGCAGCCCATAAAAAGACACAAAAGACATAAAAAGGCTCCTGCAGCCTGCATTAGGTCCTGATGCAAAAACACAACCACAGCTGCAATTAATACAACAACTTCTGAAAATACAGCTAAAACTAAGTGTAAGTCAAAATGACTTTCGAGAGCTTACATTAAGGATCCAAGTGCTTATAGGCTGATACATGACCCTGACTAGACACAAATCTCTGCGTTGCCAAGCTATGCTGAACCTCACAGGTATAATAGATACAAGCATTCTTTTTCTGGAGACATCAGGTCAGGTAAGATTACAAGTTCAAGCCATAAAATGCCATGAATAGCCAACCTATCTAACAGCACCTGAATAAAACCCATACAAATGCTCAGGTTCCTCATATCAGGGACCCTGGAGATATAAGGCAGCAACGCCACCGCTGGGCCAACATGCTGCGCTTGGAAAAAACTTGTTAACCCTAATATCAGGGCTAAAACAGTCTGAAAAGTTGGACTGCTATGAGATCTGATTTGGCCCAAATGTAAAAAGAGTTTATGCTAGCATATCTGGCCATTATAACTGATTTATACTGTAAGCTATACACAGTACACTGAAGTGCCAGAAAAAACTGGTACACCACTTAAATACTTGGTAGGTCCCCCATAGTGCATGGACTTCACAAGCTTGCGGAAATGTTCTGTAGGCAATGAACAACATACTTTCTGCAGAATGCACCACAATTCTGTCATTTGGAGGTGTAGGATTTGTGTTTCATAGTGCATTGCATGCCATCCAAGGTGTGTTCAATAACGTAGAGTTCTGGTGACTTATGTTGGAATGGCAAAACCCCAAACTCAGATAAAAGGTTCCTCTAACTATAGTGGTGTGTTGTCCTCTTGCAACAGGAGGCAAAAGCCTTCAGAATGAATGCAAGAAAGAAGGCACACATAGCGTTCATCTGTCAGAGATTATACCATTATAGAGCCACCACCAATCTTTGTTTGCAGACTATATAGATTTTCTCAATAACATCTAGATGGTTTTAGAAGTTGGTTGGTGTGGTACAGTGGAAACATCATATGTTATCCCAGGTGATCTCTCTTCCTATATGAGAGACCTGGGTTATCATATAATTCCCAGTCTGGGCAGCCAGCCTGTGCTACACCAATAAGGCTCCTTGGACAAGACTCCTAACACCACGTTGGCCTACATGTAATACCAGTAACATTGTAAGTCGGTCTGGATAAGAGCCTTTGCCAAATGCCATAAATGTAAATCTATATTTTGTGAAGATTCATGATATATTAAAACATTGAAACACATGAGGTTGTGTATTATTGTGAAATAAAAGCACAGCTGTGATGAGACAGACTCGACCTGAAGGCAAGTAACACAATAAAACACTCCCGCTCATGATCTATTGCTTTTATATAACTGGAAAAATTAATAAATTAAACCATGTGAACATAGTGTTTTATATGTTTTAATGTTAGCACTTCCTTTTGCCAAATCCTCAACAAGCAGTTTGTTTCTACATAACAGTACTGAACTACACTCACTCACTGTACAGCCTGCAGCTGTTAGCTGTTCTCCAGCTCCTTACACAGACCAGCTAATTAAACACTATTTTTTTTATCTGTTTGTGTTTTTGTTATTGTGTACTCTTCCTGTAATGCTTTCAGTTTCCTTGAAAGTGATTTAGGCTTGGGGCATTAACGTTATTTCTTGGTTTATTATATAATTTATAATTTCACTGCACTAAATCCTGTATTACTTCAGTTTGCTTAGCAACGACATTCAGTGGAGTGATGTTTGTAACTGTTGTATAAACTTCAACTTAGTCTATTTCTATTCTGATCTGTTTCTGCAATTCTACTGAGGACACAGTCCAAGCCAAGCCCTTTTTTGAAGCTTTCTTTTCTCTTTATGTTGCTCTTAAAGATACACTCTCAACCACATACAAACACCCACACACCACTGTAAATCTTGTCTATACAAAGTCTATATGCGTGTTAGAAACAGTACCACGGAGCTCTCTGTGGGGCTCGGCTACGGCGGCGTGAGGAATGAGACATATAAAGACACTTGTCCGAGCACGCACAGTCGCTTTGCTGCTCACACGGAATTGCTGTTGCGCAATGCGTAAAAACTGGGTGAAATGGCTCTCCTGAGTAATGGTAAGACGGATGAATCGGGGGTTAAAAGATGCTCCATAGCATCACAAAAGATTTTTAGAGTGGATATCTAATGAAGACATAAGAAAGAGACAGTCTCACAACTAGACATTTCCTCGAGAGCATGACACAGGCAGATCTTTATGAGATTATGCCGGTTCATGACGAGTAGCTTGGGGTCATTCGGGAAAGGCCACTAAAAGACTCAAGTCACATGAATGGAAGAGTCACCCAATTAACAGCAGGGTCAGTGGGCACAGAATGAGTCTTTCATCGAAGACCATAAAGCGGGCCAGGGTTCCCATGGCAACATACGCCCGAGTCATGACACAGTAGCATGATAGGAGTTTTGGCTGAATGGATAAGCAGAGAGAAGGAATCCCAAACACTCAGATAACTGTCAGGAAGAGAATTCCTTGTGCATAGTCAGACAGATTGTACAAAAGCGATATGAATGGTGCGTACAGATGCTGAGAGACATCAGCAGGGCTGGCCATTGAGTCGCCGTCATTAAATATTTTCTGTCCTTTTGTGTTCTACCCACGCTGGACAGTCAACTCTCTTTCTGCTCAGTTCAGTAGATTTCTCAGACTACAGATCTTCACAATTCTCAAATCTGATTGGTCAAAAGATTATGATTTGTTTTCTCAAACATACTATACTGGCTGCTAAGCTTTTGTAGCGCTGTAGTGTTATATAAGCACTCATTTTAATACATTACCATTATTTTATAGTAACGAATAGGGACTGTTATGATGACTGCTTCATGTGTATGGATTTAACATCAGTTCTTTTTACAATACATTTCTACATTTTAGCAAGCATATACATCATTGCAGCATTGCAGCAGTCCTCCTTTTATATAGCAATATTAATGACCAAATTGGTCTTATGTGTCTTAATTTATGTCTATATTTATTAAATTAATTGACCCATTGATACAAGTGGTTTTCACATTTTAAATCACACAATGAAATGAAATTGAGTGTGTAAGTAAAATGCACTAATGATTTAAAATTGAGGTGGTCATCTCATGCATAAATTCAATTACTGGATTTTCATTAATAGCACATTTATTGTGTAAATGCTTGTTTAAAAGGTTCACAAATAAATCTGTTCATATCCAGCTTGACAAAAATGAAACCAAATGTGTCTACCTGTTGATTTTAAGCTTGCACAATTTTCTATTTATTTATTCAGTTTTTTTAATTCGAGTGAATTTAAATTCACTGCATGTATTAGCATTAAGCAAATTAATTGTGCTTGTAATGTGTAAAGAACAGGGCATACTGTCATATGAAAATAATTAATGATGTGGGTGGTGTTACAATTATTATTTTCCAATAAAATACCATTCTGAAGTGTTTCAGTTTCATTCCTCTCATACCAAAAAGCAAATTGGCAAGAAATACAATTGCTCAATAATGAAAGAACGTGTTCTACAAGTTTGTTCCTGTTACCAGTCATGTTATGACAGCAATAAAGAGCAACATTACAGCAAAAACCTCTGTGGTAAAAACACCTTTTGACCATTATTACAGCACAGCTCTGTTGTACTGTATAGGTCCAAAATAGCATATCCCTGGATACATGTTCATGAGTTTATGGGTCCATTCATTCTGATAGGTTTGCCTCTTCCAACAGGACAATGCGCCACCACCTACAACTATTTAACCTAAAAACAAATCTAGAAAAAGAAGAAGAAATAGATAAATAGATCACATATAAGCATTGCAATGTTACAAAAAAACCCAAAAAAACCCCCCAAACAAACAAAAAGACTATGATTTAGATTATTGTAGTTAATTAATCTAAACTATGGTTTACATTATTTTAACTTACAAAGAAAAATTATTTTATTTTCTATTTTAAAAATTCTTATTATTTATATATATAAAAAATATTATTATATCATGTTTATATTTATTTTGTATAGATAGATAGATAGCTGGTAGACACATAGTGATGTTACTGACATAAAAAAACTATTTGGATGACATATTTATTGAACATAAGGAAAAGTAATTCTTACACCAGAGATTACAGAGCTCAAAAAAGTGAATGCAAGAATCACAAGAATATTCTGAATCGTGGCAGCCCTCAGCATTTCCTGAAATGCAAAATACACCCTGTAACTCTTCTCCTGAAAGTAACTTGTTTGTTATATATATGATAAGTGGTGCCGAGAATTCTACACTCTGGTGAGAATGGACATTATGAGGCCCTGGCTTCCAGCTGGGCATGACGCCGAGGAGTCATCAGTCACACACGTCAGAACAGATAGGAAATGAAACTCCAGCAGCTAGCCCTTTACACGCACAGCCAGACAACCAGACCCACAAACACATGACTCGGTTCTTAAGGATAATGGCAATGAGTTCTTTAATGACAAATGGTGCAGAAAATTCCTTGGAATAGGCAAGGGCGTGTACACGACTGCTGACGGGAAAGTTTACTGACAAGTGTTGGGGTAATTTCACTGATGCGCAGATTTTACTCCAAAAATCATATCACATGAGACGTAAGGAGGAAAGCTGACATGAGACTATGACAAGCCTTTGCATGCGCTGCAACGAGCCATTTACTGTTATGGTACCGCCCATGTCTTCTTCTAAATATGAATTAGGAAACTCGTGAAATGCTGCAGTGCAGGGAATATGAAAAATCTCTATAAACAGGGCTTAGAAAATTAAAAAAGATTCATAAGAAAGGCTGGGACTGCCAATAACATCAATAAGCAGGGCTGGGAATGTTGAAACCATCATAAACAGGGATGGGAATGTTAAAAACCTTTATGAGCAGGGCTAGGTTAATCAAAACCTCGGCCAGAGACATCAAGAACAAATCCTGTAGCAAAGTTCCCTAGTTTTACACTTCCTTTTTCACTGCATTGGACTATTGACCAAAATTTCACAGTTGAAGTAGATAATAGGTACTAGACTAGAAAATATACAACATGAGGGCCCCAATTAAATATTAACTTAATAGACCCGTAACCCTTTAAAAACTAATAAATTTTCTACTTAAAGGCCAAATTGCCATGTCTAAACATTACGCAAATCTTGCTAACCTTGTAGTGGATTACTAGAACATTTCTCAAATGGTGCATTAACATTTAGCATGCTAGCACTGACCTGTAACCCCCCTAAAAATGCCCCATCCCACCATCCAATTCCACATGCAATTTTACATGTGGAAGAGTTTGACATTTGTCCTGCAGTCACAGCTAGGATATTTAAACAGAGCTAACGATCACATGTCACACATCGCTCCTCACTTGATGAGTGTCTCAGGCGCCGTTCCCCTTCGTGCTAGTTTCATGAGATCGATCGAATTTACTGAAATAGAGCCTTCGCTTGTCTCTCCTTCCTTATTTGAAAATTTCTTTTTGTCCCTGAAGGCATCAGTGGGGTGTAATTGAGATGTAAGAAATTAACTAGCAAAGCAGAATTGTGAAATGTTGTAACTTTCGGTTGACAAATCAGTCCAGATTTTACATAATCTACCAAAAACCACATGATCTTACCAGGCACTTTGAGACTGTAAATAAAAGCAGTAACAGGGGTGAACAAATCAGTAGCCTGGAAGCAGAAATGAGCAAATTGGAAGAAGCGACTTGCGTTAGTTTCAGGGCTTCGGGTCTTTGGGTTGTATTTAGGCTGAAAACGGTGTGAAACTATAGAAGACCAGGTTAATTATACTAGCTCTTGTGTTCGTGTCTTGCCACAGCTCAGTTACTACATAATGTGTCTCATTAATAACCTTAAAAAAAAAAAAAATAGCTTGTTTTTCCTCTTGTACGACAACATGGAAGCTTCCAGTGCATTAGAGCATTTATTTTATCCCTTATGAAAATTAATAAAAATTACCCATAATCTTTTGGTAGAAAGAAAACTGACTTGGTTATTATGGCATATCACATGGTACAATAGTAAATCCATGGCAAAAGTGTAGCCAATAGTTACTATAAAATACCATAGTAAAAACCATGGTTGATTTGATGGACTAGCTAATGCAACGAATAATATTCAAAAACACAACATGAGTATAGCATGACAAAGGAGAGGCTGTTACACTTCTGAATGCACAGAATGTCCCCATGCCCCGTCACCAGCCTCTAACCACCGCTCTGACCAACAACCACACTTCGTAGACATTCTTCACACAGTGCAGTTAAGCCTCGTTTTGCCCAGCTGTTGAAACTACAAGCCAACTATCAGCTTAGTTGTCCAGTCGTTCACTGCATAGCCAGCATGCCAGAGGTCTCTGGAGAACCATCATCCTCTACCCCAGAATCCTTCATACAAGGGGGCCAGGGCCTCCTGACTGACAGCAAGGCTGGAAAATACCTCACATTCCTTCATAGCACCACGTTTTTAGCAGATGCTGCATTCACTGCGAACCCAGGCAGATGTTGGAGCTGGATTCCTGCGGTTCTGGCTGTATGTGAAGAGAGGGTATGAGGGATACGGCAAATGCGTCGCAAGCTCAGAAATTCACACTTATTGTGGGTCAGATGGATCAGCATACCCTTGGCAAAGAGGCTTTGTGGGGTTTCTGTGAAGAATGGACAGAAAAAAGACAGAAAGAGAATCTGACGGATCACGTAGTGAGAAATAAAAGTGAAAGGGACGAGAGAAGGGAAATTCCGCCAAAGTGGGGTAATAATGGAGAACTTCTGGCCTGAGCAGATCAAAAATAATCATTGAAAACATCTCAGATCAATCTCAGATGCTGAAGCTCCACTTCAGCGTCTTCACGTTTCATGGGAAGCATAGCCACACAATAGAGATCTGATGATCCTTAAAGTCTGAACCATAAGCATTCGTTTTTGATCATGTCTCAGTGGTTCAATCCTAATAAGTTAAAAAAGGCGACGAAGAAGATGTGTAAATAAAGCGAATGCTCTAACACCAGAATAGAGACGAGAGGAGAAGTGGTAGAAAAGAAAGAAGTGAAATGGCAAAACAAGAACAGAAAGTTTGTCCTATTTGATATCATCTCCTGCTTGAAATCTGCCGGAGGCAAAACTGTCAAGAGCTGGAATGTCCCCTTGACTAGAACAAAAAAAGAGCCAAGTCTGTGGTTAAAATCCAGTTACACCTACTTACAGGAAAAGCCAAGTGTGACAAGTAAAGTGATATGTGTTATAAATGTAGGAAAAAAAACAAGCTGTACAGTATTACACCCACATCCTTTCTTTACTCAAAAAAAAACAGACTTTCATAAAAGGGTGGAAAAGCTCCTTTACACCCAGACTGTGGCTTCTTTTGTAATTTCCTGCCAACAATCTAACTTGCTTGTAACATTCAGGGCTGTACAGTATATTGATTTGTCAGGTTTCACTGCAACACTGGCTTCCACAACACTCATATTACTGGATCTCAGAAATACAGAAAGTGTTAGTAATTGTGAAACTTGTGTGATACAAAACACTCAAACACACATATCACTTATTAACTAAGCTAATTATCCTACTACTGGGTCACAGAGGGGGTGCTGGAGTCTATCTCAGTGCTCATTGGTTGGAAGTCAGGTCAGGACAGGTCATCAGTCCATCATACATCAGGGCAATTGTGTATTTACAATTCACTGGATAGCAAGTCGAAAAAACCCACACAGACAAGAAGGGAACACTGAAAGGACCCTGGACAACCATATAGTCAAACAAAGGCAATTCTTGCTGTTATGTAACATATCACATCATAGGTTCAGATGTATAACTGCAATATGATTTGTTTCTACATATCAGAAAGCATCAGCGGCTTTACAAAGCCCTAGTACGACAGCTAGCTATGTGTTAGGTACCTATATAAATATATAGGTTTTTGTTAAACCTCAGTGTGTGATTTACTCAAAAAATGTATTGAGATCATTCACATATCACTAGATTGCTAATCAAAAGGTCATGAGTTTAAAACCCAACAGCACCAAGATGCCACTGCTGGCACTGAGCAAGGCCCTTAGCCCTTAACTGCTTGTATAAATGTAGGTCTGTCTGGATAAGGGCATCTGTAAAATGAAATAAAAAAGGCAACAAAAATGAAAGCAAATCACATTACTTGGAAAAAGTCAAGAAAAACCAGCCAACATTTAAGCTCATTAAGAACCGAGTGAACATACATTAGCCTTTCAACAAGACAAATTGGTGGTAATTTATTGCACGCCCTTATTATTGTGATATACAGTAAAATGAACCAACTGGTAAACTATAACAAAAAAATGCTACTGATTAGAACAACAACTTTATAACAAAGATTACTTTAGACTTGATATAAAATATAAGCATTAATTAATAAGAAAAAAAATAAGACTGGAAACACTGAACCCAGTTATTTTTCAGACATGCACGTTGGCAAGTTACTTTTCAGCTTCCAACTTAACAAGGTTCTAGGTGCTATCTAGGTGCACTCTCCTACGGTCACCTTATTCATTAACATACATTAAGAGAAAATATAAAACATTTCGAGTGCAATTGCTTGATGATCATAAAATGCACTCATGCTGAAGAAGTCATTCTGTCACTAAATGTACTAGCTAACATAACCTCACATCATATGCAGCTAGCTTATGTGAAGAGCTTATAGTCAGCCAGCTAGCTGGGTTCTTACTTTAATGCTAAACTACATTCTGAAGGATTCTCGTTGCGTCAAATCTGTAAGGTTTAATTTCTGGTTAAAACGCAAACTTCTCCAAATTGTTGCCACAATGCTTAGAAGCATACAACTGTACAGGATGCCTTTGTATGGTGGAGCATTGCAATTTCCCTTTACTGGAATTAAGAGGCCTGAATGTGTTCCAGCATAACAATGCCTCTGTGCACAAAGAGAAGTCCGTGAAGACGCGGTTTGCTAGAACCGGAGTGGGAGAACTCGGGCGTTTTGCACAGAGCCTTTGGATAAAATGTGGACTGCACCCCAGGCTGCACCCCTGTTTGACCTTACTGATGGTCTTGTGGGAAAATCTAGTGGAAAACCTTCCCAGAAGAATGGCTATTATAACAGGAACCAAATCTGAGTAGAGCTATCAGGCTCTGAAACCGACATGATGGAAACAGTTCTTGGAAGCACATTGAAATTTATAATCCCTAATGTAGGTCTTTGAAGCAGAACAGCCTTTTCTAGGAATGACTCTTTATAACTTTACCAAAGCCCCACCTAAGAATCATGCAGAAGCCTTAATTAATGGAAAAGCTGTTTACACTGGCAGTATGTGCATGTGTGCTTGCGTGTGGATAAACCAAAACGGGTCTGCTTGATTTACAGATACACCCAGCCAACCATTTGCTCTTCCAAATTGGTTCTTACTTGAACTGGTGGTCCTTGGTGCTGCGCGTCTTGGCCAGGAACCTCTCAGCCAGTTTCTCCAGATTGCGCGAGTAGTCCATTTCGATCTCGGCCTTCTTGCGAAAGAAGTCCTGCAGGTCCTGGAGGAGCTGCACACGCAGCTCGCATTGCTGGTCCAGACATTTGAGCTGCTCTACCAGCTGAGCCCGAATCTCTGCCAAAGAAGGAAAGAGAGGTTTAGGGTTAATTCCTTTGTGGCATTCATTCAAGTTCTGGCAAGTCATGTACCGGGACTTTATGTATTATCATAAGCAAGCTTCTGCAATTCTGCAGCACCCTCAGCAGTTATACATAGTTAACATTCAGGTTGCAACAACATTCAGATGGAAATCAAGTTCATGTTATCTCTTTATCAACATTTCATCACCTAACCCACCCAGGAAAGTGGTGCTGGCTGTTCAACACAGTAAAGGATGTTAATTATCCATTTCCAGTAAAGGTTCAACAATAATCACAATAGATGATTTATCTAAAATGAACAGGTTATAGAAGGATAAACTGTCCATTCACTAATTAGCTTACAGGGCAAGTAAAATCGTATTAGCAAGTATATTTCAAGTATGTACAGTCTTATATATATATATAGTGTCATCGTAATGTCTCTCTTATGACAAATCATGTTTGCAGGTGTTTTTTCTTTCTTTTTTTTTTACTTAATGATATGTTGTACTTGTAGAATGTTGTAGAATGTCCGGAAAACAAGTTGGTGTCTATCATTACTTCTAACACATATACATGGTTGTTCCCCTCCCTGTTTTTGCTCTGTCCTCAGACAAAAGAATGCAGCTTGTCATCCACCCTATAAACTCTCCCATGTCTGAAACCTTGACCTCTATATAAAATCACTTTCCAAAAATGCTCCACATTTCTATTGTATTCGGTTACATGATTTTTTTTTTTATCTGTTGATATGGAATATCCACCACACAAGATGCTGTGCAAGTTGCTACTATAAAACTAAACCCAAAGGAGCATTTAGCTGGAACCCGCTACCAGATGATTTAAGAGGCTCCAAATGTAGATTATATCCAAGTTAAAAACATTCATATTTTCATGTGTCTTCAGTTAAGCACTGTATAAGTTGCCTATTACTTAAAAATTTAGTATTTTAAATCACTAGGGCAGCATGGTGGTACAATGGGTCTCCTCATTGCAAGAAGGACCAGGGATTGATTCCTCAACCTTGCAGCTAGGGTTTTGCATGTTCATGTGTGCATAGGGGTTTCCTCTGAGAGCTCTGGTTTCTTCTCTCAGTCTAAAGTCAGGGAAATTGGACCAACTAAATTATGCCTAGGAGTATGTACGTCTGCCTAATAAATGCTGGCATAGACACCCCTGTGACCTAGCAGTAGGATAAGCATATCATTTTGTTCAGCACTCTGAATGACTGTAATATATATAATTATACTTGCCTTTCCTTGGCTATAGATACAATACTTTATAAGAACAAGAGCATTAATGTAAACCGTGCAATCACAACTACCATCAGACCATCACAGCTCTAACTTTTTATAGCAGCAGAGCAACTGTTTCCAACCAATCAGAATCAAGCATTCAACATTGTTATGGTATAACAGAGTATAACAGAGTGTACTGTACATGACTTTCATATTTTTGTCTCCTATACAACAGAAGTAGTGTACATATACCAACTTTCCAATTCTAATCCAATTTTGCTCCTATTCTCTCTCTCTCTCTCTCTCTCTCTCTCTCTCTCTCTCTCTCTCATATCCACAGAGCACTAAGACATGGCCTCAAATTAATTTACTCCACTTACAAATGGCTGGACAACTACACCGCTGAATTATGCCGGGTTTTTTTCATAAACTCTGGAGAGCTCGGTAGACAGCATGAGTGAAAGCTCCATTACAGCACTGTACAGAAAGGAAACTATGTCGTAATCTGACGTCTTAATAAAAACTACAGTGGAGACACTGTAAATGTTGCATAAATCGCACACAGTACCTACTGACCACAAATAAGGCAATTCAGAGAAACAAGCTAGCACAGTAAATATTTAAAATGATCCTTAAATTCAAATGAATGAGGTTCACTTATCTAAAGGAAATAAATTCACATACTAAAATGTACGCATGACTTAGTTGGAAAAAAAATTCAGGAAGATCTTCGCAGCCTAGAGCTGTATTAAATGATCAAGGTTTACCTTTGCATTTCCTGCTATAGAGAAACCTCTTGACTTTGGTCTCCATCATCAAGCTATCCCATGTCAAAGCAGAGCAGAGTGTGAAAGTACAACAAAAGCACCGATGGTCCGCTCTGTCGGCTCTATTGTGGTTTAAGCTGAGAGTGGCAGTTCCACTGTGTCACCAAAGAGAAGTGGGATTTTCACTGTCTATGACCTCTCTCTCTCTCTCTCTCTCTCTCTCTCTACACAACAGCAGAGGAGAGAAGTTAAGAGAGGTTATTCCTCTCTTCAATTACATTACATCCCCATTTGTACTGCATTATAGAAGAGAATATTCATTAATGTGACGTGACTGTACCTAAAACATGTCTATTGATGGTAAACATCATTTAAAACAGCAAGAAAGAACTATGTCAGCTTGATTTAGGGTGTTTTCACACCTGCCTTGTTGGTCTGGACTTTTCAGTTTGGACCGAACCTAAATAGCAGGTGTGAACGGTACCACGGTCCAAACCAAAGCACAAAGGTTTGGTCCGACCAAAAGAGGGGGTCTCAGTCTGGATCAAACTATCATCCGGTTCGTGTGCAGTTGTGAAACCACTTTATAGTTCGGACTTTCGGACCAGTCATAGGAAGTTCATACAGGCTATCATCACTCATTAGCAGAAGAAGGAAAAAAACGGAAGAGAATGGAAAATGAGCCATGGCAGCACAGGAAGAGACAAAATATTAATATTTGATTGTATATGTAATATTTATAAAAAAGTTTTTAATGTATTATATGTAATATTTAATGCTATATAATCTCGCCGTCTTTACATTCTTATCTGTGTTGATATAACTGCTGCATGATAAGCATGATTTGAAATTTGAATCTGGTGTCTGGTGTACCGTGTCTGTTGGTCCAGCAGGTAATAATGTCATAAGATTATCAGAATAATGGCAATGAAATGAATCTGTTCAGTAATTCTGCTCCAGCCAAGCGGAAGAGACGACCTACTAAACTGACAACATGTGACATAAGACACACGTTTCTCTATAAACCAAATCAATAACAAGTATAGGGAAATGCAGCCCACATAGATATCATGCAAAATGTCTTTAGTGCGCTCGCTACATGACAAAAATGAAACCAAAACTTACCAAATCAAATATATACAAGGTAATAAAACCATTACCCTTGGTTCAGACCTTGGTCCGGACTTTTCAGGTGTGAAAACAGCATTAATAACAGGACGACCAATTAAAATTACTTGTATTTTTCCTTAAGCAAAGTACAACTTCCTTTAAAAAATAAAATGCATTGATTTCTAAAAGACAAGTGAACGTAGTGAAGAAGATGGCTGAATTCCCACTAACTCCAGGTTCTGGACCAGACATTATATATGAACTTACTACAGACCACCATTAATACTACATGTACTACTACTACTATTATTAAGTGAACTGTGACCTCCGCATTTAACCCAGCCATGCAGTGAAACACACACGAGGGGGCGGTGAACACACTTGCCCGCAACAGCGGGGCAGCCCGGGGAGCAGTTATAGGGTTAGGTGCCTTGTTCAAGGGCACTTCAGTATTATCTTGTCTATTGCGGGGACATGTTTAACAGACACAATAACGGGACGCTTCAAATCAACAAACGGCATGTTGTGTCCTAAACAGGTAAACATTCAACTGCCACTCAACTTGACCATCTTAAGTTACAGCAGCGCAGTAATTCATCACACACACGTTTTCTCAGCACGCCGACAGATTTCAGAAACCAGCACATACTTGACATTGTGCGCTCCCCACGTGGGTACGGCACAACTGTGACATTCTTCAAGTTATGACATTAAAGGGTCGGCGTGCAAAAAGAAAACAGGCAGTAATTTCTCAGTTATGGTGAGATAATGACTAAGCTGAACTGCTGGCTGGTATGCTTTGTCAACACCTGTCACATATAATTTGCTGCTCACTGTATAATCTACAGAACCAGGAAATGAGTCAGCGTCTCATCGCAATGCCCAAAGCTGCTCACGAGGTCTCTCGGAAGCATCCCACCATTTCTTAACTGGCAGGCGAACTCACCAAGCTGACATGCCAGCTTGATATGCCATAACAAATCAACCAGCCGGGATGTCACAGTTGGATTTGGGTGATTGTGACAACTTGTTGGATTTGCTTTAATTAAAGAAGACAGTATACGTGGGTGGAAGCTTATTACTGCAGTTCTGTACTTACTGCTCCATTATTTAAAATAGAGGCAAATCAGTTTTCTCCTATTATCTGTTATGGCCTTGGTCAGGTGACCAAAATTGGTGAGGGCTGATCAAGTTATGAAAGACGTGCAAGATGTGTCCATATCTGGGACACGTTTAAAATCATATACTTGCGACTGACTGTTCATCCCACAAGCACCAAGATCTCATTATATCATCAAATCTGCCCGGCAGATTAAACACTGACGCAGCAAAAGAGTAACCAAAGCCAGAGATGTGCTCAGAAATTAAAGCCTGACGTACACCAGAACCTCGGATACGGCCTGGTACAGTCTCACCACAGCCGCAGTGGAGATGTGCTCAGACTTTCCACAGATATCAGAGTCTCATAAAATGCTACAAAATTCTAAAGAAACGCTGTCATGAAAACCATGTGGCCATGCAATCATTCTGAAGCCAGCTCTAAAAGCTCTCCGACAGAGAAGTGGGTTTTGGGAAAAGACACTGTTGCAAAATCCCTGAAAAGCTAAAAATATCGTAAATGGAAAACTTCTCTTTTAGTCATCACAGGAGGAACTTGAGACCAAAGGCATGGTTAAGCTTACAGGCACTGCCGATTCTATTTCAGTACAGCTAATAAATAATGTATTTACAAGGATTTGGGAGGATATAATGATAAAATACCTTCTTTTAAACCACTCTAATGTAATCAGACCTCAAATAGACACTAATTACAGCAATACAGCAAGTAAGGAATAATACACAACTGTGTGTGCCACTGTTATAGAAATATAATCACTTATACCACAGCAATTTGTCAACCACTGTAGTTTTTTCCCCCATTATGAACGGCACTTTACCATTTACCAGTGATTAAAGCTGAATCCTCAAACAGCTTACCTTTATTCTTCTTGGTGTTTACTGGAGCTGTAACTGCAGGCTGC
>JAOVVF010000001.1:9546796-9565079 GCA_028565595.1 Duopalatinus emarginatus
ATTTTAAGACATTGTGCTAATTGTTCAAATCCATTGAGCCCATGCTATAACAATACATAAAAAAAGTACACTGGGGAAAAAGTACACTAGGCACAATGCAGTCAGTGTTCCCTGCCTGTCAGTGTAGCACCTCTACAACAACCCACATGTTGTTTTTGTTTCAGATGCTGCATTGTAATTTTTAGCTCATGTCACCCAATCCCTCTGACCTCAGCTTTACAAGTCATCCGTATCTCAGCTACTTTCACCCATGAGTGTGAGCATTGTGTTGAACTTGCTCGTTGCATTCTGACAAAATATAATAATGAGCATAAACTAGAACAAGAACGAAAAATAATAATTATTAAGGATTGATAAGGATGATAAGTGAATATGCATTATACCAGTGTACAGTTGAATGTGTTGGTTGGTAGTGTTTCTGCCAAATTATAATTATTTTTATTATTATAAATATAACCAACCTGAGGGTGACACCCACATCATATAACCCTGCCATTGATTATAATCCTAGAGTAGCACATTTAATCATTTTGAATTCCTTATTTGACCTCATTGCTGTTACACAGACAGCATCGGACCAACTTTACTCTATAAGTGTATGTTATTATGGTATCCCTACCTATCCCTTGGAGCATTGTGTCATCACTCGCTGAGCTGTGGACAAACCAAGTTTCATTTGGGTTTTACAAGCATTACTCATGCCAAGCCAAGTTACTGGATTCTGGTGTCCATTTAGAATATGAGCAGTTTGGAATCTCACTAAGGCAAGATTAGGGTGCTGCAATTACATCAGTGTTGTGGGATTTACTTGCAAATAACCACTGAGTTAATAGTGGTTGTTTAGGGTTTTATGCACAGACAGGACAATATGAACCGTGCCTAATGGATCGACGGGAGACTTGGAGCTTCTGAACAACTTTCTGTTTGTTTAGATCATCACTCTGTTCCCAAGGCAACTTTTCTGCTGCTTATAAAGTTGCTTCCTCTGAGATTTAAACTTTCTAAAGTCCCACTGAAAGGCATTTTAGCATGTGTAAGCACAACACAACACATCTTTCGACCAATGGCTGTTTGACCATAACTCTTGTTGGACTTGACTCAAATGCTAATTACAATGAAATGCCAATTACCATGAGATCAGAGAATGCACTGGACCCTAGAGGCTCTCAAATGCCAGCCAAGGCCATATCGAAATGCTTGCTCTTCTCTGAAAGGAACAACAGCAGGATTACGGGTTCTATCAGTATGAAAGCAGGATATTGGATCTGCAGGTCATATTTGCCAAGAGTACCTCAAGCAAAACAAGCCAGGGAACGTTCCTGTTGTTCAAGGCAAAGGCTGAGAAATGGCAGACTTAGAAGGTCCTAAAATGAAAGTTCTGCTGAAAATTATTAAAATAAGATACAAATAATATGGCAAATAACACCCTACCTCATCCAGATCTACTGGGAAAATTACTGGTCGGTTGGTTAATCCTGTTTCTCAGCAGAGCAAACAAAATAAGAGAAGTGTTTCCTTGATGGTGACCTTCTATGAACATCATTATAGAGAAATATTGCAAGAAACCATGTTAATTAGCACTGCACAGTGTGTGTGCTATGTTAACCACCCACAAATAAGCATTTAGAAGCCTCACTGCATAGGTCAGGGACTGGGTGTGGGGATGGATTCAAACCCAAAACACCTCATGTATACATCATGCAATGTGTTTTACAAGGCAAAAATGCAGAATGCTTTCCAACTTGTGATTGAAATTGGGCATGGAGTGAACCACTTGTTCCCCTTAAGTAGAAAACCAGGCTCCATTTGAAAACCACACTCCCCCATGCACCATAAGCAACCATTACTTTCACTTGCTTGACCTAAAAAGTCTTGATGAGCGAGTGCAAAACGGGACAGTTCTGACAATTCCGAGCATCTGGTGGATGCTTGTTGGCCCATTCCTGAGCAATGGTGTCAGATTGCCAAAGGAAGTTTAGGCCTTTGCTAGTGCAGTGAATGGGGGAAGGGCCCGACATGGCGTGATGGTTGGCAATTTACACACAACACGCAAGCTAGAGAGGATACAGGATACTGGCAGCATTACAGGACATACACTGACACCCAGAACTCATGCGCCATTCGTCCTTATGATGCGCGAACAGGCGTCAAATATTCCTGCTTAGTTGCCATGGAAGCGACTCTGGAAGGCAGGAGGCTACATGAGGGGGAGACAGAGGTCAGAGGTTGCCCCTCCTCAAACGTTTCTTTTAAACAATACATTGCCAGAGTCTGAGCTGGGCTCCTGGAGAAAAAGAGATTCATTGAGGCAGTGTGTATTCATTCGAGTGGCGTGTTGACCACACTAACGTAAGCACAGGGAGCCTCCTGACACAGTAAACCACAAAGACCTTTAAAAAAAAAAAAAGGGGGGGGGGGGCTGCATTGTGATCATGGTGATTACGCAAAGCATGGACGAACAACCTCAGCTATTCTGACACCCTGCCATTCGGCTGTAAACGTGCTCCCGGGCCAGACGGTTCACTGGTGCATTGTGGAAAGACAATGGTTGGGCCACCACACCCTTTCCTCTCTCATGGCTGGGAGGACAGTGGAAGACGAGGTGTCTGAGACCGAAAGCTACTTGCAGCTGTATAAATAAGATTGAGAATAAGAGTGAGGGACACTCAAGAGTACCCATGATAGGGGTTTGGGGTTATCACAGACGCCTGGAGAAGACCGAAGTCTTGCCAAAATAAAGAATGTGAGCTCCACTCAACTCGCCTCATTTCAACAGAAATCAAAAGATCCCAGCTATCAAGTGTTTCATGTAGAACCATATGTTTAGATTAGGGTACTAGCTTGCTCTAATGAGTGCTTGGTTGAGGTTTCCTGTAGTGGCCAGGAAGTCCAAAAGAGACTGTGAGAAAAGGGGAAGCGTTTCGCCTTGGCCCTATGCCTATATTATCCTCTATTGATCCGTTTCTTAATCATCGGCATTCATGCCACATTGCTAAAGGCTGCTTTAGAAAAGAAAACACGTTCCCTGAGCTGGGGCAATTTCACATGTTAGCACACATTCACACACACCCTCCCTTTCTGTTTGTGTAAAGCTTATTAAAAAAAACTAGCATAGTAGTCAATGTCGTAGATTTCTCTTGCTGTTAGCATGGTGCGTTAGCGTTGTCTATTCTGGTTACGAAAAACGCCATCTTTAAATATGTAAAATATGTTTATAGTAAAAAAATAAATAAATCATTAAGACGGCTTCAAATAGTAGAAAATATTTTTTTACAAACATAAGAAATGGCTATGACTGTTCTTTCTCAGTCTTCCTTTTCTGGTGATGATTAAAGTCGCATTAATGACAAATTTAGTGTAGAAATCCACGTGAGGCACAATTTTGTAGTCAGGGATTCAGAACGGAATGCTGTATGGGTTTGTTAAGAGCCACGGCAGAGACTTGGCTTCACTGTGGCATTAGCGTAAAAGCTAAAGCTCTGCAAATTATTTGTTTATGCATACAGAATATAAATGAGAAACCTGGAGCGACTACAGGACTGAAGTAGAGATGAAGTAAGCAACATGATAGTGGGTAGTCAGATAGCATTGTAGAGAAACTGCTAGTGAAACCTCAGAATTAGAAAATACATATTAATTAAAGCATGTGAGACATCTCCATTATTATCCATCAATTTCTAATCCAATAGGAAAAGGAGCTTGAATTAACGACAATAGTGTAAACATCACCGAGGTCAAGTTGTACCCTGCAAACCGCCATAGCCGACAATGACAGCATAGCTCAATTAAGCGGTATTTAGAACTCGCAATGACAAAAAATGCAGCAAAAACACGCATCCACTACCCTATGACCTCCGTCTTCCTCTCTACTAATCATCATTATCAGGAAGCCAAAGTGCCATTAGTGTTTCATACACACTAAATCATTCAGCGTTTCAGACTATTAACTGAACAACCTTGTCCGGGTCACAGTGTGATCTGCTTTGCACTGCAACAGATGACTATTCATCAGAAACACATGGCAGTCTACAAATCAACTGGCTGTTTCAGTTTCAGCATGTCATGTAAAATCGGGGATCTGAGAGAACTCATGAGTGATGGTTTGGATGTTGGATGCTACCTGACTATTTAGGGGCGTGTGAAAGGTGGGAATTCAGTTTAACCGCCAGCCGAATAAGCCTGAAGCAAACCTTAAACAAATTCATATGAATTCTAATGAGCACAGCTCAACCTTCAACCGATCATAACTTTATTTTCTTTGTGCAGAATTGTAAGCAACATTTCAACATTACAACAATATTTCTCATGTCTCTGCTCTGACAGGCAACATATCTATTATAAAAGTTCTCAAAATGGCAGTCATGTTCAAATTCACAGTAGTCACCGCAGCTTGCATTTGTTTTTCTGAAACACCTTAAATTATTCATATAATGCACAGGAAGACAAAAACAGGCAGCTGCATGAACAAGGCTGTTTGATGTGTTTCTGCAGTCACATCTGTCTACATCTAGGATGCTGACAAAGAACCAAAGATAACAATAACTTATTTAATAATAGAATAATTAATAATAAATTGGCCTCAGTGGTGCGTTTTATTATTTTCTATTATAACCGAGAGGTTATTTGGATAAGTAATGCATTATAAGGATTCACATAAAACACAGGGTGGTTTTAAATATAGTTCTCTTTATATGAACTGAACTCAGTTCTGTTAAAGTGAACCTAAAAGAAAACAAGCTGCAAATGACCTCAGTGCTTTTTGTGTTCACACTAAGTGAATTTAAGAAAGGAACAAAGTTCTTTATTGGTTCTCTTTAGCGCTGATGAGACCTTAAATCACTATTTGTTCATTTATTAATTCATTTACAACTCAGACACCAGCAGACTCTCTGCTTTCTTTGATTTTTCATGTGGATTCATGTACTTTTGTCTAACAAACTACAAACGAAACGATCTGAGACCTTCATTTTTTCACATTTAGAGTGGTCCGGGTTCGTTTGATGTATTCAAATTTACAAATTATATAAAAAAAAAAAGAGAAAAATAATCATGACTCTGAGTACACTTCAGATGCTGAAAGGGTCCAAGTGTGGAAACAGCCATATTATCTATTTTTTTGCTCAACAGCTACTTTTCAATCAGATCCATCATAAAAGCAGCAAAAACAATTTCCTTAAAATATTTTCTGCCGTCTTTTACACCATCATATTATTAAACGTGTCACATTACAACCATTAATCAACAAAACAGTTGAATAATCTCCAAATTTTACATAAATGCCTGATCAAACATGTGCAATTACCCTGCATCTTTATGTAAAATACACAATATGGATATTTTAGAATGGCAAGTTCGATGTGATTAATCTTAGCGTAAAACCAGCACAAGTTTCAGAGTAACAGCTACGTGAGCAAGGTCTCTAAGGTGAAATCAACTATTGCTAACTATATATCAAATATAGTGCATCTATCAACTAATATCACATTTGTAGATTGGTTTACTAGCAGCAGTAGCTAGCAACTTTTAAACAAATGTGTTAAACAAAACAACACGGATGACCAGTGAATATGATATCATTTGAAAGGAAATAAAGTACTGTTTAATGTTTAAGCCTGTATGCAAAATTGAGGACTTCATAGTCAGCAAACCCAACAACAGAACCAAAGATATCGTTCTACATTTCATTTAAGCAAAATACTAAGCAGAGACATATAAAGTGACATAAAGGGATGCTGAGTACTTTTTGAAGTGCAAATATACACATCAGGACCCTTTCAAGACAATAAAGTTACAGCTGTTCTGACTGCACTGCGTAATCTAGCATTTTGTATCAAACGGTTTCTTCGCCAGCAGATTGTTTTCGCATGAGAGGTCAGAAACCATAATGGGTTTTGTCTGAAATTAGCGATTATTGTGGTGTTTGCACATCTGGTCTGGGCAGGCGCGAGCTGCTGCCATGAGTTTAATTGAGAGAGCCTGCAGCCTCTGGACATGCTTAAACAGGCAGCACCTGGCGCCTTGTGTACAGTATCTGGCAGCACGCGTGCACACACACAGACACACACACACAAACCATTCAGGTTTTCTTTTGAAAAGAAAGTTGAAAGAACAGGATTGACCACAGGACCCACAAATATGCAACCGAAAAGGTATCATTATATTCGACGCTGCAATGCAAAAGTGTGTGTTCTTTGATTCAGCATATCTCCAGGTGCTGGATCTCATTTTAAATAATCGATGTAATTGTCAAAATTAGACAAGGTTCCAGGACAAATTGATCAGATCAAATGTTGTATACAAAAATAGGCAGAAATAATAGCCCACGAGTACCTTGTAACAGTAGCCACTGTTAGCACTGTTCCAGCTATAATGCAAGTTGTAACAGGAACCAGGAACTTGTGTCGCAGTAATCCAGAACCTTAAATGTAATAACAGTTAAAGTATTGCATGTTTTATTAAACAAATAAAAAAAAGAAAAGAAAAAAAACGCTATAATTGCTGTCGTATAACAGGAAAAAAACATTACATGTGATCGTCGTAATGGAAATGAATCGCTCAGGACATCAGCTTTCTACAACCTGCACTACAGACTTCATAATTCTGAACGATGTAAAAACAACCCTCAAAGCAGGACAAATGTAAAATGTTGAGGCATACAGAGGACAGCAGTGCTCCTGACCCGACTCATTAGGCCGACCGGCTTGTTCCTGCCATATTGGAATTATGGGATATGTTTGAGCAAAGAGAGGACATCTGGTTCGAGTGAGGACTAGCTGGAGATTTTACAGCCAGAGGCAGTTTCGAGATGTCCCTGTCTGCAGAGCACAGGAAGCTCTCAAAGCTCCTTGTAGGGGTCTTGTGGTATTCTAAGACTCACAGTGCTAGTTACAGTCTTTATCTGTTTATTTAGCATTTCTTTCTAATGAACTTGTTCAGAAATACAGATAGCACACAGTGTATAGATATTCACACAATGTAGCTGGGAGATATGGAATATACAAGGGTATATGTTACACAAAGGACTACATAGGTACACATTTTAAAGAGTTATACCAAAATGCAGAGCTCACCCCTAACGTTCTGGTTACTAACAAATGCTAACACTTCCCGCCTTCCCTGCTAGCTTGTAGGTTGCCTGGCTAATCACGCAGCACTGCTAATGTTTATAAGCCTGTTTCTTTAAGAGTGGGGAAAATACATCAATAGTTGCTTTCAGACTGAGAATTATTTCAATGAAAAGAAAAAAAGCGCAAGCAATCAGACTGATAATTAGTCCATTTCACAAGTGTAGTTTTATATAACAGTAAAAGTGTACTTTTCTAATCATTTTCTTCTTAAATATAGCCGTGTGCATGTATGCTATACATTTCAGTTCCGAAAAAGAGCTGATTATTTCATCTGTATTGCTCAGATCAGTCAATATCTCGATGCTAATTGCATCAGGATTGCCTCATGATTCATGCTTGTAAGTCCTGTCTCAGACTTCAACGTCTGATGCTAAATCATGACACATCCACCGCGTCAATTTCAACTGCAGAAGAACATGTAGGGACAACAGCATTATTCTTCAAAACTGCTAATGAATAAGAAAAACCTGAGGCAACATAGTCAGCTACAGTGTGAAAAAAAAAAAAAAGACATAGGTAGGATTTAATAATCTGTGACAGCTTCCAGTTACGGTTAGCACATCAGCAGTGTTAGTTTGGCATCAAAAAAACAACAAGCGAGCACACTGCAGATGTATGCATATAGAGAAAAAAGCCTGCATAACAAGAGCAAACCAATGGGAATATGTGATGAACGACTTCATTAAAAAAGCATTACCACACATGCAATTCAATCAAAGCTGTAGCATGCGGCTTGTCTCGTGGAAATGGTTTCTTTTGTAGAAAACCCTGCTGATATTCAACGTCTAACTGTCGCATTTAGTGCCAATGCATCAGAGGTAATCAGTAGCCATGCAATTAGCGTTCTCTTATAGAAGAAATTATCCTTCAGGTGAATTAAACATGAATTAAGTGCTTACTTAACTGTACTTAAGAACATAAACTGGTGTGTTGTTAGTCATGTAACTGGCTTCTGTTGCCTTCACTTTAATTCACTGTCATCATTCCATATAGCGGCAATGTTAATTATTCTTATTTGCATGAAATTGCTGTGCTTGAATTTTGTCTCACACAATAAGAGTGTAAATGCATAGAAAAACCGATTTCAGTTCAAAGCAATCCAGGGTGTTACTGTAACATGCCAAATGATACCTACAGCTCTGACAAGGTATGCGAACATTCACATCATTTCATTTTTTTTTTTTTTTTTTTAACTTAGAACTGTCCAGTCCCTAC
Source organism: Duopalatinus emarginatus (assembly GCA_028565595.1). NCBI lineage: Eukaryota > Metazoa > Chordata > Actinopteri > Siluriformes > Pimelodidae > Duopalatinus > Duopalatinus emarginatus. The sequence continues at coordinate 9,555,139 of JAOVVF010000001.1, forward strand.
CCCCCCCCATTAGACCTCTGCCCTACCACACAACAGCTACCAACCAGGGAGGGCCAAGGTGATCACATGCTTTCTCAAAGACACGTGCAGGCAGCCACAACATCAGGGGCGGTGTAACACACTGAGAGGAAAGCTCTCCTGCCCATACTTCTGTATGCATGAGCTCTCACACAGCCATGATTGGCTAATGTCGCTGTGACTGACAGGGAAGAAACAGTATGCCACCCCTCCTTCCTCAAAGTATGGCCAATTTAGATTATTTCCTTTTCATACCATGTGCACTGTGAATATTTTGAAGAGGGGCAACAAGAGGAGGTAAATGAAAGGTGTATACAAGACAGAGATGGAGAGAATGCGCCACTGCCATCTTACAACTTAACAGCCCCTGGTTCAACCCCGAGGTCGGGTTACTGACTGCGTTTTTTGGGTTTTCTAAGGGTTCATTAGTTTCCTCCCACCTCCCTAAAACAGCCTGACAAACTGAAAGTGAACTATTTGCCTACTGTGTTTGCAAGAATGTGCCTTCCGCATTTAACCCATCCATGCAGTCAAACACACACACACACACACACACACCAGTGAACACTAGGAAGCAGTAAACATCCTTGCCCAAAACACAATTGCCCTGGGGCAGCCCCAGTCTATGGTGCCCAGGGAGCAGTAGGAGGAGTTGCTTAAGGACACCGCAGTCGTGCCTTGCCCTGTGCAGGGATCAAACCTGGGACCTTTTGGACACAAGATCGGTTCTTACTAGGCCACGGCTGCCTGATATGTACTAATATTTTTGTATATATGTGTATACAGTGATAACATCATTGGCTTCTCACGTGAGAGACCTGGGTTCGATTCCCAGTCTGGGCAGCCAGTCTGTCCTACACTAATAAGGGTCCTTGGGCAAGACTCCTAACACTACGTTGGCCTACCGGTAATACCAGTAACCTTGTAAGTCGCTCTGGATAAGAGCGTCTGCCAAATGCTGTAAATGTGCTGTATAACAATCCTGCTGCATTCACACCTGATCAGAGACATAACAGGTATTTCAGTCTAATAATCTGATATGGCCAAAATTGCTAGAACATATAAAGACTTTGGAACTATTTTAGTATGTGACAAAGTGAAATAGTGCTGATCATAATTATATAATGACAAATACTAAGGATTATTTCTCTGCCCATTTCACTTATGTGCATTAGTTCACAATTTATTTATTTTTATGGAAAATAAAATACATTAAGCCAAATCCTTAGACTTTCGCTTCTGTGTTTTTTTCCATCCTCTACCCTGAAGACCTATTGGAATGAAAAGATGAGCAAAACAGATTACACGCCCGCACATGACATTAACTGTATAACCTGCCTTCGTTTTCCTGTGAATCAGAAGTCTTTTGGATTCAAGGGCAGCAGGCCAAAAGGCCACACGCTGGTCAGTGACTACAATCAAGCGGCTGAAGAAACAGAGACAGGAAACCAACCAGGCTTAACACAAAGAACAAATCTGTTTCCTCCCTCGGCCCCTGGGACCTCTCTGATATCCAATACTGTGGGTGCAATTGTTTTTCATTTAGGCTCCGTTTATTTAGAGGAACTGCTGCTCCTTTATTCTATATTTATTGACAGGTTAATGACGGATACGAATATGCTTTTGCTAAAGCACGGCATGGCTTTTTATAGCTATGACCTTTTTCCTGTATGTTCTTATATCAATACAAACATCCTGCTAGGTAAAAAAAAGGATTACGTGACTTAATGTGGTGATTGTGCTAATTGCAGATAAGAAAAATGTATTTAAATGCATTTCCTGTCGAGAAAAAAAGGATGCAGGATTCCCAGCCGAAGTGTTAAATACCTAATTGTGTGGTCAGCTATGCGCTAAAGATCAGGTGGTTACAATTATTAACACAGGGGCTCAACCATTCCAAAGCGAATGTGTCGTATTACACCCCGACTCCAAACCTTGCGGCTGGAGGCTGAACAATGTAGGAAGGAGCGGTATAAAGAAAGAAAGAAAAGAACAATGGGCAACAGAGAGCGTTTTGGTCCTTTGGTTCTCCACAATGCTCTTATTGTTAGGTCTGTGTGTGGTGCAGTTCAGCAGGAAAAGTGAAGGAAAGTGCGAGACGGAGAGTACTCGGCTCGTGTTGCATGTTCTCACAGGTCTCAGGCCAGGCACTGTTGTCACACACAATCTAGCTTAAGTGCTGGGAGCAAATGAAGGGACTGAAACAGCAACTAATTAACCCTCCCCCCACCCCCCCTTTTTAATTCGGCGGCTACTTTTATCTTAAGGTTTGTTGCCATGACTAGAAACCTGCATGCGAAAGAAAAGAAATCCTCTGAATCACAAGCAACTATTTGAATGAATAAGTACTTGCTGTATGAATGGTCATTTAGCTGTAAGTACATGTCTGTGCTGCGCTGGTCCATGTAAAATAACATGATAAACTATAAAGCTCTATAAAGAAAATATTAATTTCTTTCATTTTTCTAATTATCAGAATCTTTTATGCATGATTGAGTACAATCAACCAACTTTTCTGTAGTCTATGTCTCATCTGTAGCACTGGCAAAATTATATACTATATTATATACTCACATAATATATATATATACTCTTGCACAATCATCTGTATAATTGCACAGTGCGACTATTTACACTTTTGGTAGATGCTTACTGCATTCTGTTGCCTTGTCACAGTCAACCCACAGTCAACTAGTAGCAAGGAATATAAAGGATCAAATATAAATGCTGTGGCTAAAGGTTAGACAGTGGCATCTCTGGAATCTGTAGAGTGAACAGGCCAGGCCAATTCAGTTAATTCAATTCAGCCTTCACTATGATCTGGCTTTATTCACCAATAAGGAAACATTTACAAGGAGGCAGTCCAGCTTGTCTGTCAATTCTTTTGTGTCTAGACAGGAAGACAATACAAGGGTAAATATAAATGAATAGAAAGTAGTTGCTTAATGAAGTAGGAGATAAATCTATAGACATGTATATTGGAGTTACTGATGTACATGATATTACATTATTGGCTACAATAGTTTGAGAAAATGTGTGTTTTTGCATTCGGCTTTGTATAAACGACACATATTGAAGACATATTTTAACTATGCGAAAATCCTTAGTTTATTTTTTGACACTTTGCTTTCTTTCCTTGAACATCACAATGTTCCGATTATAGAAACATACTTAAGAATTCAAATCGTTAAAAACATAATGTACAGCGTTACGAAACTACATAACCAACCATAGCTGAACAGAAGGTCACAAGTTAACTGCAGAACTTTCCAACCACTATAGAAACCAGAGACCATGGTTCATCCAGTCCCCAGAGGAACTGAGAGTTATGGGACTGGAAATGCAGAAGTAACAGTCCAGGTTTGCATTAAACTCAAATTCAAACCGACGGTAAAGTATCCACTGGCAGTATGCAAATAGCAGTAAAACCACTAAGGGGTTCATTTACATTGGGGCAGTACTTAAAGCTGTCTTGATTTTGAGTTGTGGTTCCTAACTAGGTAAGGAACATGAAGTTCAGGAAAGTCTGAAAGATCCCAATTTCTGTTTGATGACTGACTGTAAACTGCCATTCAGTTCAACATATATTGTATATATATATTGTAATCTTTATGTTAGAACAGCAATATCTAGGCAATATCCAAGCTGCCACTGTTGGGCCTGGAGCAAGGCCCTTAACCCCCAACTGCTTATTTAAATGAGCTAAAGTGCTCTTGAAATTGCCATTAGCGGAATTGAACCATGGAAAATACCTGGTTTCAGTTAAGGGGAAACAGGACAAAGCAAAGACAGGACATACATACTTATTTCTGCTGGTCAAGATACAATAAAAAGGACTAAAATGGTATTCTGTTATGATACAAAACAAAAGTTTGATCGTATCAGGATACACTGCGTATCCCAAAACGTTTCTGTATACAGTTTGTCCCCTCTGAAATTGCCCCAAGCTGCTCCCCACTTGAAACTGGAGACTTCAGAAAGAGGGACTGAACAGGCTATAACCACAGACAAAGGTGATGTCTGAGTATGACTTACTCCTCTAGTCAGAACCGCCAGAACAACTGTTACTAATTCTACAATCTTGAACTTCAACAGGAGTTCTCAGGAGTTGCAAGTCTATGGAATTCTCAAGCTGCTCGTGACAAAGAGTAGTTTGCAAATCCATTGAGATTTTTTTTTTGCCAGCTGGCAAACAGTTTCTAGTAAAGCTCCAACCTTGAAAAAGACAAGGATGAGAAGCCCACTAAATGTACTTCTACTTGAGACGAGAGATGGAGGACAGAGATGTAAATTGTTTTCCCCTCCGCAGCCTCTAGTTGCCCCCCTCCCCCTCCCCGTCTGCTTTGGCAGGGTGCCGTTGGAGAGCTTGATGATTTTACCTTGCCTCGAGACTGCTAGCAAGTGATACTGCAGGGATTTCAGCATAGCCTGACTGCAGAATTTTATTACTAAAGCCCACATTGTCCATCACTGAGATGGGAAAGAAAAATCTTGGATGCTGATTAAATTGTTGCTGAATTGTTGAGAGAAGGCTCTGCACCAGGGTTTTAAATGGAAACTGGAAAAGTAGCGATTGTCTGACAGATGGTGGAGAGATAGACTTATCATACCCCTTCCTCCATCCTCTAATTTTTCCACCAGCTTCTCTTTTATCACTTGTCTTTTTTTCTGACTCAGCTTCTATTGTATGTGAATTATTCAGCGTTCTGCTACATTGCAGAGCTGTTTAATAAACGTCTGGATTAAAGACGAGTGACTGAAATTAATTTTGACGGAACAGAAAGCAGATATAGTTATTGTCAACACTTTCTGTGCATTTTGCAGAGGCAGCAAACCAGTTTCCCCCTTTTCATCCGTTTTTTTGTTTCCCAACTATCAGGTGCAGAGATGCAGCTCATTAACTTATGATGTAGATGAAGCTTTATCCTTTAGTCCTGCCTAATTGTACTGCATTGGATAAGACGAGACGGGCTGCTTTATGCTTTAGAACCACAGATTATACCAAAACACCAGACTTGTTTTTACTTTTAGAAAATCATAATGGTTATAGCTAAGTCGTCCACTAGTCAGGAATTTATATACTCATTTGTCTTAAATGCCAAAACAGCCACCAAATCGACTCTACAAGACCTCTGAAGGGGTTCTGTGGTATCTGGTACCAAGACATTAGCAACCAATCCTTCTGTAGATCCTCTGTGGGATTGGACCAGATGGTGAAACCTCTAAACCCTATTTATATGAGTTAGTGCATACCATGAACCTCTTACGAAAGATTTGGAGATATTCTGACCCAGTCTTTAAGCCATCGCAATTTGGTCCTTGTCATTTTTTCCTGCTTCAAACACATCAACTTCGAGAACTGACTATTCAACTTGCTGCGTAATATATCCCACCCCTTGACAAGTGCCACTGTAACAAGTTAATCTGATTGTGATGGCTAGACGACTGGGTTAGAGCACCTACAAGGATAACTAGCAACTTGGGTGCCCAAGGCGTAGGGTATAAAAGCTTCTGCTACCTATCTGGTCCAATCCCACAATTTTCTCATTTGTGAGATAGAATTATAAAATCTTGGTCTAAGAACGCGTTTTTAAGAAGCACCACATACCCATGTAAAATTAACACACGTTGACCAGATATAGACAACCTACACATATTTGTGTTTAAGATAAGCTGCAAATCAAAAAGTCCGCTGCTTCTCAAGTCCTTGTTTATTTTCAAATTCGTCAGACTTCCAAGGCCACCTCCCTCTGAGTCTGCCTTCCCGAAAGGAAATTCAGATGCTCTGGGTGAAGTTTCCAGCATAGAGATAAACAATAGCGACAGCACGTGTGCAACCAGCATCGTCTCCTGTCCTTCCTCTCAGACTTAAACAAACATCCTTCCTTTGGAATACTGCTTCGTACGCAGTCAGCATTTTCACCTACAGCACAAATACATGGCTCTCAGTTATAGCACTGCAGCAAACACACTCTCATTAAGCCTTGGTTGCTGCAGCTATGCCAGATCAATGCGAGTCTGCTCTAATTCTGCCACAGCCATTAGTCTGTATTAAATCCAGCAGAAAGAGATTAGTGGAACCTTAACGATTTGTTCCTGTGGCCGCAGTGTGTGAGTAAACAATGGCTGATGGTGAGCCATAAACCCGAATGCCTGCCTGATCGTTGACCCAACCTGATTAATGGGACATATGTGGATGGGGGAAGTGCCTGATATTTTATAATTCACTTCTGCAGGTATTTGCCGTTTTCTTCATTTTCCACTCAAGGCACCGATTAATTGCTGTGCCATTGGCTGTCCACTGAGGACATGCTTGATGTACTAGTTAATTACACGTGGTGATGCATGAACTCTGCTGACAAAGCAAACTCTTCTATTCCTTGTCCCTCCTGCCCCTGATGTTTCGATTAACAGCTGACGAAAACCAGGAAGTTGGTCATGTAAAGAGTTTGAGCGCCAGTAATGATTCTCTGACTGTGAACTGACTGGTTTTGGTAGACTTTTTTTTTGGACTCAGTGGAGCAGAAGCCATGTGTTAATTATACTCATGTTCCAGCAAGAAAGATGTGAGGATGCTGTTGCTAGTGTGTTGAAGGGTGCGAGACAGGAAAAGTGTGAAATCGCTACTTTTGTTGCGTCTTCATCTCCCGAAACCTACATCAGTGCTTTAAAACAACTGTATGATACCACTTTCCTATTTATCAAGTGTGTGAATTCAATTTTCACTGTATTTTTAACTTGCCCAAAGAATGTCAGGTGGCACAACCAAATATTAAAAATACGCTAAGCTAACGCCTTTGATGCATGCACTAGATTTTGCCTTTGCTAGCAAATATGTGTTTGTTTATATATACAAACTGTTTCACTCAGCAGGAATAAATGTCATTTCGGGTCCTTTGAATAATGCATTATGTTTACTTTTACCTAATAACTTTTGAATAAAAGTCTCATGTTTATGGTTTTGCCACAATGACATTTGAGAACAAATAGCTGGACAAATTTTTTCAATTTTAAAATATTAAGGTAACTATTGGTTACCTATAATTTGGTTTAACTGAAAGGTTTCAAACATAATAAATTTAAACTAAAATATTGTGACATGATTTTATCATTGAAACAGTAATCAGTAGATTTGTGCAGACGTCTGCACCACCTGACATTTTGGGGGTAAAGAGATCATAATAAAAGAATATATACAGCATTATGACATCATAATGACGTCATGTCATGGACCCATACACAGGGAACTTCCAGTCACTGGTGTCTCCTTAAAATACAGGTAATATATACAATCTAACATGTATACAATATAACAATACACAGACAATACATGTTATGTACAAAAGAAACAATATACAAGGTGCAAGTACGTGAACGTGTAATGCAATAACAACAATGTGCGATGTGTCCGGGAATAAAATTGTGATGTATGAGTATTTGTACAATACAGTGCTTGAAAACGAGACAGCTCAAAGCAGCTTTTTAAATCTTCCTGCACTTTTCCCTACAAAAATGCATTGCCCTGGCCAGCACACAGTATTCCTCATAAATCCCCCTCACATCGTTCCTTGTGCTTTTATTTTTATGGTATTTATACATTATATGCCCTGCTGCTTTACGAGCCCCTGTCTGTATCCAGACTTTCTTTAGGCTCCTTCCAATGACCCAGCGGGCTTCATCATTTTCCCTGGGATTACTGCTACTGCAACTTTAATGTGCTTTATTTTACTCAACTGAGATTAATTTCTTGCCAACTCAAGAAAACCAGAGCCAGACATATCTTTCTCCACAAGTTAACCCTGAGCTGGCAGACATATTTGGGTCTATTTATATTTTTGGCTCCAGTTTCAAAAGATCCAACCTGACTAGGTCTCAAAGGTGTACACTATGAGATACATGAGGTAACATGGACTTACAAGCACAGTTCTAAAGCTGCAATATTCAATGTGCTTTCTTGAAAATATTCGGCCATTTTAAACGGCCCTGAGAAATAAATCTGGTAGCGGTAAGCATCCCAGGCTCCATGATTAGAAACCAGATTTTATAGTAGACTATATGGCCACATGGTTGTAGACACCTGAGCATCTCACCCATATGTGGCTCCTCGGCCAGAATGTTGGAGGCACATAATTGTATAGAATATCTTTGTATGCCGTAGCATTATAGTTTCCCTTCATTGGAACTAAGAGGTCGTAGCTTGTTCAATGATAATGTCTACGTGCACACAGCAAGGTCCATGAAGGCATCTCTATGGTATACAATGGTAGAGGTTGGTGTGTATGAACCCTACTGAGCACCTTTGTGATAAACTGGAATAAAGACTACATCTCAGCCTCCCTACTCAACAACAGTACCCGAGTTCACTAATGTGACCAAATTAGCCAATCAATAAATAAATAAATAAATAAATAAAAAGACCATACTGTTAAGTCTAGTGGACGAAAAATTGATGTTATTACAACAGCAAATCTAGAACAGGATGTTCGAAAAGTATGTAAGGAGGTATGCATCTCCTTATATTGTATTTAGGTAGGGTAGGAAATGATGAAATCTTTAGGATGTGGTCAGTTTAGTTTTTAGCAACAGCTTGCTAGCTTTTACCAGAAGTACATTTTTAACCATCACAAGTACACGTCTCTATACTTCCACTTTATTTTAACATTAATTCATTGTTTGTGAGTTTTCCTGATGCTTTTTTGTTGAGTTTTTAAACATCTTATTTATAAAAAAAAGTAAACTATGCTTATTGGTTTGCTGGAATTAGCCACTCCCACTCAGTGAACTGTCTTCCAATAGAGAATGATCTGCCATCCAGCAGTAGATGTATCATGGAACAAATTTACTTGTCATTCAAATGTATTTCTCGCTCAATTGTTTTTACTGTAATATATATTTATATAGGATTTTCGTTCCTATCATCTCAGTTCAGAGTTTCAAAAAGCCAGACAGTGCACAGATGTGGTAGCCATACACAGATGTGGTAGCTGTACACACAGATAAAAAGAAAGCTGTTCTAGTGAAGTGCCAGGTTGGATTATCGTTTTCTACATTGACTGTAATGTATACAGTACTGGTTAGCCATGGTGTATAAGTGAGAGGTTAAGTTTCAAAACATCAATTAAAATACATTTTTAACTGCAGTAGTCCACCTTTCAGTTATTTTACCCAGCCAAATTCTGTACTTATCCCTTTTTACATCTATTTCTGATGCCACAAAATTTTAAAACCACCACCTTGTAAATCATATCACAGCTACGACTGTTTCTCACAGCTATACTAAAAACACTTTCAGCCATGTAAACATGTTACATACAAATTCAAATAGTCCTAGACAGGTTCATACACAATGTAGAGTATGACTATCAAATGCACATGGCATTGTTGACCATAAGGAAATGAAACGATGGTATATTTTGTTTGCCTTTACAGCTTTCTAAAGACAATGGGAGAAAAACAATGCAAAGAAATTCACGGAAAAGATTCTTTAAAAATACTTCAGAAACGACAACAATTAAAGGATTTGATTCCCCTTTGGTCAAAAGTAGGGCTGTCAAATGATTTAAAATTTTAATCGCGATTAATCAGAATCAGAATCTGACTTTATTGGCCAAGTATGCTCACACATACAAGGAATTTGTGTTTGGTTACAGTATCTCACAGTGCACGATAACTGACATTACAAAGTAACAAAAACAAAAACATACAAAGACTCTCAGAACATCCAAAGAATCTCAGAATTTCATATAGTTAATCGCAATTAATCGCATTTCTAATCTATGTAAATGAATAAGGCTTTGAAGTGAAATGTTACAATTAAAATGGTGAACACATGTTATGTTAGAATTACTTGTTAACAACTGCTGGGACAAGAGAAAATGGTAAGGGAGTTTATTCACTCACATACTAGGCAGTACTGAACATAC
>JAOVVF010000001.1:9568753-9584257 GCA_028565595.1 Duopalatinus emarginatus
CCGCCTTGGCCGCGACCGTCCGGATCGAGATGAGCGTGCCGGTCGCCGCGTTCGGATCGGCCTGCGCGGCGATCACCTGGGGGATCCCCGATCCGCGCGCGAGCGGCGCATAGCGGCGCGTCAGCCAGACCAGTCCCATGAAGGTCAGCGGCGTCGTGACGAGCGGCAGCCAGTGCCGGCGTGCGGCGAAGTCGCCGAACACCGCGCCGGCCCGGTCGGCGGCTTCGGCGAAGAGCGTGGCAACGATCCCGACGAGGATCGCACCGGCGATGATCGCCGTCCGCGTGCGAAACTGCGTCGATCGCGGTCCCCGCGCGCGGAGCAACGCCCGATAGCGTGACGGCGTCCAGCGCTTCGCCGGCACAAGGCGGTCGAATATGCCAGCCATGGCCCCTCTTTAGGACGAACGCGCGGTAAGGCTAGCCCCTGTCTCCGTCCGGAACGCCCTCCGGCGGCGGCGTTGGCCGGCCGTCGCGGGCAATGGTCGCGCAGGGTGCGCCTGCCCGTCCGAAGGCGGTCCGGACATTTCCAGAACTTACGCGCCATCGGCTCAGGATCTGGAGCGCGATAGATCGAGCCACCCGCCGCTGTATCGGAATGTCGAGGACGGCAGCTGCCGGCGGCAGGTCGCCGTTTCGCGCCGTTGCGTCGGCTGACGCCAACGCGCTCGATATAAGACTGCACAATCCGATGCGCCTTCAGAGCGACGTCCCGCCAACCCGCCGCCCCCGGGATTATATGCATGCAATAATAGATAGATAGGCATATAGAGCATGGTCGGAATGAAGTGCCTGAGATGTGCACGACACTTACCTTTCACTTGAGTCTCGTATTCGGCTATAATCTCCTTGTCTTTTCGGAATTTGGCCGGAGAAGTCATGATGGGTTTGAGACGCTGAGCACTGAAAAGGCGGCCGTGTGACAGCAAGAACAAGAACAAGCAGAAGAACGGGGCAGGCTGGTGTTGTCCTCCTTCTGGGTCTGATTACGATATCCAATAGGCTGTTAGGAGTCCAGCAGCAGTAGTAGTAATAGTAGTAATAGTGGTGGCGGTGGCAAACAGGGGTTTGAAAAATGATTATTGTTTCATATCTCAGCTCGCGCTCTCCGCATTATGCTCCGCACGCGCGCTTTACTCCCGCAGTGATCATCCGAGTGCGTCTCCGAAAACCGGGTGAGGATCGGAGCAGACTTTCATTCCCTCCCGACCACTCCAGATGAGATCAGATCAGATCAGATGTATATGCAGTAGATCCTGAAGTTACTTTGCAGAAGAGGATCTGCGCACACACTGTTCTCAGAGCAGAAGGCTGGGGCTGTATCCGGAACAGTGCACCGCTGCCTTTAAATACCGCTCTGTTATAGGCAAAACACTGCAACCTTTAATAAACAAATAAATTACTAAATCAACAACAGGCTGGAACGTTTGGTCTCATGTGCATGTAACGCACTATAGCGTTAGAAATGTTAGCATTTGTTCATTTTCTCATACAAAGCGCACAAGCACGTGCCTTAAAACGGATTATTACATTTAAAAAGGCACGTGCGCGCCCTGTGCGCTTTTCTCCTACTATCACACACGCATAGCATGTTTAAACACACACATGCATGCATGAATACATACATGCATACGTGCACACATAGGACGATACAGATGAGCAGTACGTCTATGCTTCAAATAGAGAAGTTACTTAACTTGCCTTAAAACTGATGACTAAATTAAACAGGCATTTGCTTTTTACAATTATATGCATAGCATATATACATACACACATACATGCAGGCACACATACATACATACATACATGCAGACACACACATGCATACATGGGACGACAGAGATGAGCAGTATACTCATGATTCAAATACAGAAAAGTTACTTTAAAAGTCACGTGCCTTAAAACTGATTAATACATTAAAAAGGCATGTGCCCTTTACTATTATATACATACTATGCATACATGATGCATCATATACATTCATACATATATAGGACAAGAGATCAGTAGTATAGTACACTACTGCTGCTGCTGCTTCAAATAGAGAACCTGCTTAAAGAGTCTCGTGCCTGATTATTAATTGATTATTGAACTAACTGATTATTAAACTAAAAAGACACTTTTTAATTAGGATTATATACATAGCATGCATACATACATGATGCATCATGTACATACATACATACATACATACATATACACATCTATATACAGGGCAACAGAGATCAGTAGTATACTATACTACTGCTTCAAAAAGAGAAGTTATTTACAGAGTCACGTGCATACATACTTTTACTGTTATATACATAAAGTACAACAGTCTTTAGAAGTAATGCGTCCACCAGATGTGTCCCACACACACACACACACACACACACACAAGTCTTCATTCGGCCACTTTGTTTCCTCTCTCTGGTTTTTTACTTAAACGCTAACTGAACCACTATACACTCAGTTACACTCCTCTGAATGTATGAGTCTAATGCAGATAAATAAATAAGTAAACAAACACACTTACTTTGAGAGTTAATGTCCATTCCTCTAGTCTAGTGCATTTCAGATGTAACTCTACTTTATCCTGAAGATGTGCTAGTGTGTGCGTTATCTGAGGTTTTTTCCCCCCAGCTCTGTAACCCCGCCTTTTTTCGTGGAAGTACTGTAGCTCCACCCCTTCTTCTTTCCCCCTCTTTTTCCTATTGGTCCCCTGAAGCGGAAGTGAACTGAAATTCCTTTTAAATCCACCCCAGAGGCTCAATCCCAAATGGACTCACCCTACCTACACTTGTGCACTACCATCTATAATATCGATGTATTATTTCTTTCATTTTACTCACAACACATCAATACTTGTGCAGAACATCATTACAGATTAAAAAAAACTACTAGTTTCCATGTCAGGCGGACTTATATACGGGGTCTGCGGAGATCACCACCCACGTGATTGGTTTTAGCCAATCAGAGTGCCGTATGAGCCGTTTTGAAAATGTTTCAGGAAGTGCACGTTTGTTAAAGGTTTGTTTGTGTAGCTTAGCCTGGTTCTCTTTATGTTATGCCCCGCACGTTAGAGATTTAATTGTAGGTTTAATTCAGACAAATTTGTCTTGGCTGAGGAAACAAACTAAGAGTAAGCAATCCGTTATGTTTAGTCTGTGTGAATATGCTATAGCACATTAGCCTGTGTGTTGTGTTGTCTTTAATAAGACAGGTGTTGCTAGCTGGACATGTCGTGTTGTTGGTGTATAAATAGGACATTGCAGGGCTGTAGACCTGTCAGATTAAATACCTGATAAGTTTTCGGTCAGATACACGGTGGTTAATTAAATATCAGAGTGGTACATTTAGGACGGAAGCTAACTAGTTAGGTAGTTAGCGTGTTAACTACCGTTAGCTAACATCCGGTTTAAATATCCTGCAGACAGGACAGGTAACTAACGGTAATAACGTCTGTGTCTGATCTGATCTACAGGGTTGATCCTTGTTTATCTGCACCAGCTGCACCATGTCCACGTCGAATTTTAAGAATAAATGTGTTGCCCAGGTGAACTGTATTTACTGCGACAGTCTGCTGTGTACCAGAGGTATGAAAGCGGTGCTGTTAGCAGATACAGAAATCGAGCTGTTCTCCACTGACATGCCTCCAAACAGGTGAGAGAGACCCAGACTGCCCCATTATTACTATTATCTTCATCATTACTGTAATTATACTTATTATTACTGCTATTATAATTATTATAGTTATTAGTATTGTCATCATTACTGTAATTATACTTATTATTACTGCTATTATAATTATTATAGTTATTAGTATTGTCAACATCATTATTGTAATTATTATTATTATTATTATTGCTATTATTACTGCTATTATAATTATTATTGTTGTTATTAGTAGTAGTCAACATTATTGTAATTATTATTATTATTATTATTGCTATTACTGCTATTATAATTATTATTGTTATTAGTATTGTCAACATCATTATTGTAATTATTATTATCAGTATTATTGCCATTATTACTGCTATTATAATTATTATTGTAATTATTATTATTATTATTATTATTATCAGTATTATTGCTATTACTGCTATTATAATTATTATTGTTATTATTAGTAGTCAACATTATTGTAATTATAATTATCAGTATTATTGCTATTATTACTGCTATTATTGTTATTATTAGTCAACATTATTGTAAATTATTATTATTATTATTATTATTATTATAATTGTCAGTATTATTGCTATTACTGCTATTATAATTATTGTTATTATTAGTATTGTCAACATTATTATTATTTATCAGTCGTTAATAATTTAATAGTAACAATTTAATAATAATAATAATGGTATTATTATTAGTAGTAGAAGCAGTAGTAGTACTATTATTATTATTATTACTACTATCAGTAGTAGTACTTTTATTATTATTATTATTACTACTATCATCAGTAGTAGTACTATTATTATTGTTATTATTAGTAGTAGTACTATTATTTTTTTTTTTATCACTACTACATCTGCTATCATCATCATCATCAGTAGTAGTAGAAGCAGTATAATTATTACTATTATCAGTACAATAGTAGCAGTATTATTATTATTATTATTATTATTATTATTATTAGTAGTAGTAGTAGTAGTAGTAGCCCTGCTCTCAGTCTTAAACATCTTGTTAAACATATTTTTTCTTCTCCTTTTTTTTCCCTAACACACAAGTGAATAAGAAAACAATAGATATAAGGATCTGATTTTTCTACAATTTAAAAAAATTAATGTGTGTTGAAATTTCCAAAAATTAAATTCAATTTTGCAAACTAAGTTTTGTTTAAGTAAACTTAATTAGACAAGATCTTTTTCACTGTGAACATGTTCTTAAGAGAACGGCCTTTTCAGAACAGTAAGGTTTTATTATTTAAGAACATATTTTGACATGTAACATAAACGCAATGATTACCAGCATTTTGGGGAATTTCTTTAATATTGTTTTAGATAGAAACAGGAATGGCGCATATCCAGTGCAACAGACATCTTGATTTGTAAATCAACCTCCTTTTTTCTTTTTTGATTACCTTATTAATAAAAAGGGAAGATGTTGTTTGTTAAAAAATAAACTTAAAATTGAACAAATTGTTTGAGTAGTGTACAGACATTGTCAAAGTCACTTCGATCCTTACATTTGCCTGTTTTTCATGCTTCCAATCAAGCTTGACTGTTCACGTGCTGCCTAATATATCCAACCCCTCGACAGGTGACATTGTAACAAGATGTTATTCACTTCACCTGTCAGTGGTTACTGTTATGGATGATTGGTGTATATATACATTTTTTTTTCCTTTTGCAGAACTGTCGATTTTGTTGCAGGCTGCTATTCGACAGAAAGCTGTAAATGCAAATTAAGAGACATCGCCTGCCTGAAATGGTATGTAACAAATGTCAGTTATGATGACCACATAGTTCAGTGATATATTGTACACTGGTTATTATACCATGAACATCAGAAATACTTGCACAGTTCATGAAGATAAGAATTAATCCTGTTCTTGAAGTATTGCAGTAATTCTCAATCAGAATTAATAAGTTGCATTAGTAAATGCATTAATAACAATTATAACTTGTTTGTCTTCTTGCTTATTGGTTTCACTGCTTGTATTTATATTGTTCTGTTTTTTTCCCCCCTAAACATTCAGTGGAAATGTTGTTGGGTATCACGTAGTGGCTCCATGTAAACCCTGCCTGCTCTCCTGTAACAATGGCCACTTCTGGATGTTCAACAGTGAAGCTGTTTCCACCATCAACAGATTGGATTCATCAGGTTTGGAGTCTTGCTCAAACTTCCACATTCACTATAGTTGTTACATCTTGATGAGGGATGCACATCTCCAGTCCCGGGAGGCCGTGTCCAGCACAGCCTGGAGGTTTCTCTACTCAAACACACACCCACTAAAGCTGTTGGTTAACAGGTAAGTGCAATCAAGTGTGTTTGAGTAAAGAAACTGGCAAGCTGTGCTAGACACAGGTCCTCCAGGATTGGAGTTTTGCTGTCCTGGCCTAGATTATGCTTCAGCCCAAATGTTCTAAACTGAAAGAAAGACTAAAAGGAAATGGATGTTTTGGTGAGAAAGAAAGATAATTAAAATTATATAAATAAACCCTGGCACCTTAAACGTGTGTAAATCTCCTTGAATCGTTGATCCTATCTCCATGACCTTGTAATAACCCTTATATGAAAGCCAGTTTATATGCCTTGCTCAACTAGCTCAGTTTATCTGTAGTAATGTTTTTGTAATTTCATGTGCACCAATGTTCAATAATTATAAATATTCCATTGTGAAATGACTGGTTTGTATACACTGATTATTAATACACAGATGAGGAACACATCATTAGTAAGCAAATTCATTAAAGTGCACAGCATTGAGCTGAAACATCAAATATTTGCTCCTGATTCTTTCATCCCAGGCAGGGAAGCAAGTGATGAGAAATGAAAAGCACAGATAGTCCTGGCCCCATTCCCAAACTGCATACTGCAGTCTAAAGCATGCAAAAATAGTATGCAACAGGGATCCAGACTGCGACTAAAATGGTCACAACTGCAACCATAAACAATATATACATAAAGTAATCATTAATTAAGTCGCCAGTGGCAACAGGTGATAAAATTGTATTACTATTTTTATGGGTAAC
The DNA here is from genome assembly GCA_028565595.1 of Duopalatinus emarginatus. NCBI lineage: Eukaryota > Metazoa > Chordata > Actinopteri > Siluriformes > Pimelodidae > Duopalatinus > Duopalatinus emarginatus. Next base: position 9,575,442 of record JAOVVF010000001.1, read on the forward strand.
AATTTTTTGTCATTGGAAACAACAGGTTTCTGTTTTAAAAGTTAACTAATAGGCTATACTTTATCACCCAATCATATGGACATGTCTGCCTATCAATAAACACATGCATGCTTGCTGGAACTCAACCAAACAAACATCTGCTTAATCACAGCTACAAACAGACTCCATTAGCACCAGTGGACTATTGGAAGACACAGTTGAATCAAAAACGTGCAATTTACTCAATGTCACAACCCTGGAGGACTTAGTGAGGATCAGCACAGAGCCTCAAAATATGAGTAAAGTCCACACTTCTTTATAATTGTACATAGTTTTAAGTTAAGTTGAATGGTTCCAAAAGTCACCCATATGGATACAAGGAGGAGAAAGGCATCAGACTTGTTAAAAGGCAGAGGTCCTAAATAACAGATGACCTGAGGTAAGTGTTGCAATGCTTTAGTTTGTGTATTATTTGGCACTTAGAAAAAGTTATTGGCGCCTGATTTTTCTCTTTTAGGAGCCACTGGCTCCTTGAGTTAATTTTGGAGTCTGGAGCCCTGTGCAAGCAGAGTATGTGGTACAGCTGGCGTTTAGCAGCTTTACATTCAGGGTTACTCCCATGCAAATTTGCAATTTGCATAAAACCATGTGACTGGAAAGTCTGTTATATTCATGAGCGTCGACCTGAAAACAACTGCCATCCAACCGGCTTTCATTCATAGCCTCGAGAATGTGTGCTCGATTTGCATTCAGCCGTTTTTTAAAACACAGGTGCCAACTTCCACACTTTAGCCAGAGAGTTTACTGTTGACTCCCTGCAGCAATACAAGAGACTTGCCAAAGTAGTGCTCAAGACAAAAACATGAATACAATTCATCTGATAGAAAAGCCAGTCCACTGAATTGCAAGGACGCACGTTGGTTTCATCTGGTAGCAGAGCAGATCATCACTTACATTTTCCAGCAATTATATCCGTGGAATTTCACCTGTTTGTTTACAAGCCAGTTAAATAAGGAAGTAAGTATTTAAGAGCTAGAATCTAGGATGAGTCTCTTTGGTTGGTAGAAATAGATATAGGATGTATTTTTGAGAATTGGCCACAGACATTAACCTGATATACGCAGAAGGAAAAATAATTTTCAGCATCTATATAGTCTTATTTGTGGTTAACATCATTAAATTTTTTTTATTTTATTTTTGAGCAGCACCACCAGTAGCTGTACTAACTAACTAACTAGGGCTAACTTTCAGTGATAAACATGTCTAGTGAATAGACATTTGACCCTCCAGTGGGCTACCCTCTTGCAGCCCACTTCAGGGACATCATCAATAGCCGTGTTCTGGACTCGGTCTTTGGTGTCATGAATGCGGAGAGAAACTACGCACACAACCAAGTCTAGTCAAAGTACAAATTGCACAAAAGTACAGTATTTTTTTGGTTTGTGCTATTTACAAAAACACATGATGCTGCCAGTGGAGCAATATGTGCTTGAAACATCAGTGTAAAAGTGCATAAATCACTAGTGTAGCTTTCTGTTTGCCTTTGTTTTTCTGTGTGTATAATTTACAGACACGCCTATCCAGGGAGACATGATTATCATCATTATCATAAATAAGACAAAATGTATTGGTCAACACTAAAAATATCATTGTAGAGCTATATTCAATCAATCCATTTGACCCATAAACATACACACTACGAGGGGGGCAGTGAGCACACCTGCCTAGAGCGGTGGGCAGCCCCTATTTGCAGGGCCAGGGAGCAGTTTATGGTTAGGTGCCCAGCTCAAGGGCACTTGACTCAAGTCTTTTCAGTTGTGGGGATCAAAATGGGGACCTTTTAGTCCCTAAGCTCTTTAACCTTAACCACAAGCCTTTGGCTACCCCATAGTAGCATTTTCATGTTAGCATTGTTATCTCTGCTGTAAGTGAATCCGTAAGCCATAAAGTGTGTGACGGAACTCCTCTCTTCCTGTATCATGTATTATATACGGTTTTCTTCAGGATATACAGTTTTCCTTAGGATGAATTTTTTATCTGTGTTTCTATTAGGAGTGAATCTGCTGCTGTGGGGAGACCTACCGGAGCTAGAGGGAAGTGAGGATGAGGGCACAGACAGCTTTTCAGAAGAGGAATACCTCAGATAGAGGGCCACAGAGGTACCAGGAACCCCCCCCCCTTCTTCCCTTAGCCTTTAATGAACTACTTGGGAGACTCAAACATCTTCATCTGAAGCACGTCCTGTTGTTGGCTTTAAGGGGGGAGATACAGAGCCCGCACGACAAGGAAGCTTTTGTCTTATGATTACACCCTCAACAGCAATCTGCTTTTGAGCCTATTTTTGCTACAGCACCTAATTTGACGATATCATGTGTAAAATACAAGTATTTTCTGTTTTGCCAATTGCATTATATATGATAAAACCAGATCGCTAAAAGACAACAATGTTAGGTTATATGTAAAAATAAGCAAAGTGTCCAAATAAGCCTGTCATGCAGCTGTTAAACGGCAGCAGTATGCTTTTAATATTTATTAATTTATTTAATTATTTAGGATCTGAGTAACAAACATACTTGAAATGGGTTTTTTTTCTTGTTTTTTTTTTTTCTTTGGTGAAAGACTCTCAGATTCCTTTCAATTTAAATTATATTATAACCTCTTATTTATACATCTTGTAATTTGAGTAAAAAACTCAAATAGTAAGAGTAGTAAGTAAGAGTTTGAATGTCACATACATTAACCTGGAGCTGGATGGAATGTGCATACAAGGTGAAATGCACAGGGATAGCTTTGGTCTTTAATTTTGTACCCTTTATGCATTGTTTTTGAAAGGGTTAGGTTATAGTAGAGCAGCACAATTTCATCATAGATGAGCAGAAATGTCAATAACCGCAGTGAAACGACTCCACTTGCTTTTGAAGCTTGCCTGGTCGCAGCGTTTTTATTCTGATGCAGATGTTTGTATCTAAATTACATGAACTTCAGCAGTCATTACTGATATTTGAAGATAGCCAGTCTTAATATATACTACTATATATATATATAAAACATGCACTGAAATGCACAGTTTGATAATAGCATTATTTACATTGTTTGGCAATTGCATTATTATTTTTATTTTTAAATCAAAATAATGGCAAAAAGAATGAAAATTTTTAAATGTAGCACAGCGACCATGCATGATTTCTACACAGCATCTTTTGTTTCTCACATTCCTACTGAACCGATACTCCTAAGATTTCGTTTTCTATTTTCATGGAAACAATAATTAAACTGACTAATAGGAAGACTAAGAGTTACTGTTATTCCTATTTTTACACTTGAAAAGAAATGTTAAAACGTGATAAATTTATATTATTATTATTGTCATCATCATCATTATTATTAATAGGTAATTATGTTTCTTTGCTGAGAGTGAAGGCATGTGCACTCAATTTACTAAAATATTGTTAAAGTAAAGTGTTAAAGTATTAACATGTCATTCTGATTTGAAAATACAGAAATGAAAATATACAAAAAAATATTCAGCCCTGTTATTGGCTTGCTGAGCTTTGGAAATTTGCATTAAGATGACTTGACCAAAATGGTAGAAAGAATATTATTTTTAACTTATTAACAGAAACGGTTTATTTTCTGTAATTTATCAACGTTGTGAATGTACATATTTATTAACAGACATGAGACTGTATTTATACTTGGATAATTCCTCTTGCACCATCGGATGACTGAAAGAAAGTTTGTAATTCTTTGACTTTGCACTGTAAAAGTGTTTGCTGGGTGGAACTTTGAGTTGTTTTTGTATGCTTGCTGTCTTGATATTAAACGTTTTTAAACACGGAGTCCCTTGTCGTTTAGTCATACAAAGCGTTTGGTTCATTTAGGGGTTCATTTTATTTCATTTTGCTTGAAGCACATGGCAGTCTCAACTCTTTAAACAAATATTCTTGAGACAAAGAACAATTTATTCCCAGCATTTGGAGGGGAGTTATGGGTAGTTAAACTGACATACTTTATAGTACTTTCCTTGTATTGTTGCATCTAGTGTTCCATTTCTAAATACTTTACAGTAGGTTGAGAAAGGAGAGAGAATAAAATCTACTAATTACTTTGTTGTAATTGTGATAAATTAATCAGCCAATCACGTGGCAGCAACTCGACACTTAAAATCAAGGTACAGCTTCAGTTGATCTTCCTCTCAAACATCAGAATGGTTTCAAATGTTTGAGCATTTTGGAACTTTTTCACATAACAGTTTTTCACACAAGTCTACACAAGTTTAGACAAAATGGTATAGACCTATCCTGTGGAACTTTTGTAAAAAAAAAAAAAAAAAAAAAGTACCAGTGTACATTAGCTGGATATAAAGACAGTTTAGCTACAGCAGCCTGAGTCATGTATATCAATAGGGAAAAAGTGACAGTAACAGAAACGGCATATATCGTACATTGTGTTGTGGAAGTCATGCTTAGTGATGTGCCTATGGCCTGTTTTTCTGTATTCTTGTGGTTGCTGGCAGGCTAGTGGTGTGATTTGTCCAAACAAAGACCAGCAACGGGCAGAGAATTATCCTGATGCACACTGCTTTTGTTAGGGGTTTGCCGGGTTGTGGTTTTGCTTGTACAGGGCATTGAGTGTGCATTGTAGGTAATTGTCTTATTTTGTATGATGTGTCCCTTGTACACACTACAAAACAATAAGATAATTGCTTTGTGCTATTCACTGTTAAGTACTAATAACAAAACCATCCCATTGTGTCTATGACATTGACTCCACATGGATAACCTAAAGGGTTTGCTCCTTTACAATTGTCCTCATTCCTATTCTTGGCTCATGAAGGAGGTAAGGAAGTGGATTCAAGGTGCTGAATATAGAGTTCCATCCTTTGTTTTTTTTGTTAGTGTTGAATCTGCACCTGCCTGGCCACAAAGACCTATTTCCGTCATCTAAAAGTACAGTAAAACCTAAAATATATTAATATATCTGGATATAATTGAATGTGTGTAAGTGTGCCTGATGCTCTGTGATGGACTTGCGTACAAGGTAGGAACAAGTATGCCGACCTTGTATCTAATGGTCACAACGTAAGCTGGACAAACCAGACCAAAGTAGTTAGTAAAGATGAATGAATGACTAAATGTTTCCTTCCTTGTTTGTTTCTTTCCTTCCTCCTTTACTTGTTTCCCAAGCTCGAGTGTAAACAAGGCAGGATGGCAAGCGATTGGCTGCCATTGGATGATGTACATAATTAATTGCTGAATTGTTTGGAACCATTTTATAAGGTTAATGTAACTTATAAAACAATAAACCTTTCATTTATGTTTAACTAGGTACTATACAAACTGCTGTCAGAGGCTCAAAAAGTTACCCTGCTATCTCAATGGTTTAATTTAAATCTACAAACCACAGACATTAAAGTTGCTTGTCAGGGTTTTGTTTAAACACATCTAGGAGAACGTTGTATTTAAACTCTAGTCTAGTCATTTTGTGATTTATCGTTTCCTAAATGATTGGCTTAGGGAAGAATTCTATTAACCAAGGTTTATAATGTAATCCTTTGTTCTCACAGACGTCACTGCAACCTACACAATTGCCCACAATGCAACTCATTTGTAAAAACTCAGCCATTTTGATTCCGTAGCTTAACACTATTGCATGTACACAACTCTGAATATCCTGACAGTTGGAAATCTCCTAACTGAATGAACTTGTTAGGTCTTAAATGATAAGTACACAATAAATGCACTGACTTTACAAACCTTGGGCTACCATTCACCAAGCAAAAAAACAGCTGACAGCTGCCTGCAAATCAGAGGAAGGCTCTAATATGTCAAAGTACATTCGGGTCACAATTTCCACTATTATCAAATGATGGCATTAAAATTAATTGTGAATTTCAAAGCTAGATCTGGAAGACCAAGAAGAACCGTCTGTAGAGAAAGAACAGAAAGGCAAAGCAAAGCCACATGACAGCAAGCACCAGCAGAAAGATTCAGCTTCCAAGAGAGTGGTCGTGCACCATTCTATTGTATAGTATAGCTTGCACAAACATGATGTGCATGGAAAAATCATCAGAAGTGTCACCATGTTAAATATGCAAAACAACATGTAGATAAAATAGAGGCAGTTTAAAATGCAGTGTTGTGGATTTATGATATGAAATCTTTGGTCCACAGATGCCAAAGATAACCTTGGATGACAAAGAAGCAGCATTTGATGTGAAGAACAACTTACCATCTGGTTATTTGACAATCAGCTACAGAGGAATAATAACATGGATTCTAGTGGATATCAACACATTTTAAAAGCAAATGTAACAATCAGTCAGGAAACTTCATCTGAAAAGTGGCTGGCTTCGACAGTAGGACAACAATCCAAAACACCCCCCCCAAAATGGGTTACTTCCAGTAATGTAAGTCAAAGCTTTGGAAATGGTCCTTACACTGGTCTCCTGGCTTAAACAATTCTCAAATCTGTAAATAGGTCTTAAATAAGAGCTATTGGTTAAAAATTCAGAAACTATGGCTACCAAAAGCATTTGCATAATCTCTGCCAGTGGGAGTGCTACCAAGTACTGACTTTGTAGGGTGTACAAACTTTGCACATGCCACAAAGGTTATTTTATTTATTCAACTTGTTTAATAAATATATAAAAACTCAACTACTTTGGGGGGAAAACTGCAATTGTGGTCCTCTATTAAATCATAACAATGATTACATATACAACATAACATTACTTTCTCAGTTACTACAGCTGCCCAACACAGGTACAGTTGATAAAGTATGGACAGATATTTTTTCTCCACATTAATCTGATGATCATCCACAAAGGCAGAAAGAACCTTCCAAGCCAGAGGAGGCAAGGTTAGCCATGTTTGCCTCTAGTCTCAATGTTATATTAAGTTTGCCTTGATTAATGTTTGCATGCCATGACAATCTTATTATCCTCTTAAAAGGATAGAACACCCCATACATTCAGCATGATGTTTTGACTTGGCAGCTCAATATGGCCACCAGTTTATGCTATAGATTCACCAAGAGAAAGGATGGGATAGCACTACTGTCAATGTGAGTAAGTGAGGTCCAGAGCTTAACAGAGAGTTACTCAGACTGTTAAAGGTCAGAGCTGAATGATTGATGGCAGTTACTACTCATGACAGTTTGACTTTACAAGATAAATAAAACTGATTCAAACAGAACAACTCAATTTATGTTATATGGTAAATATTCAATAATCATATTGTCATAGGAAGTGCAATTAAATTCTATTACAGCAAAGAAAGTGACAGTTTAAGTGAGCAAAATGAAATATTGAAATTTACTTCAACTTTATTTCTACTTTAAATTATATATCAATATTATTTAGGTACATTATAACCAAGATGACAGTGTGATACAATTTAGCTTCAGACAGACAGAACCAGCAGACATTTATTTAATAAGTGACAATGTTTTTGTATTTGTTTTCGTTTTATATATATATATATATAAGCAATGTTGTTCATATATACAATTAGTTTAGTTTAGTGCATGTGATGCAAGTCTTGAACTTAAATTCGGTCTTACATTGGAGATTTCTTTTCTTTTCCTCCTATTTTTTCCCTCCATTTTTTAAACTCAGGGCAACAAACCCTTACAAATATTGTGCAACTGCATGAGCCCACATAGTTTCTACTGTGTAAAGTGCAAACACACACACACAAACCTAACTGGGCGGGTTGCATCATATTAGGTGGTATTTGTGGTATTGTTTGTTTTAGTCTGAGAGAGAGAGAGAGAGAGAGAGAGAGAGAGAGAGAGAGAGAGAGAGAGAGAGAGAGAGAGAGAGAGAGTGTTGTAAAGTATGTATGTAGATGGAGAAAGCAGTTTGGTTCCATCTGCTGGATTTGTGAGGCAAGAAGCTTATTATAAAGTGCCACCACCTGCTGGATATTTTACAGTAGCTCATGCTTGACATAGACAATGTCAAAAGTAGGAGACTGGTAGTAGAAGAGTTTCAGCCATAGCCAATGATGCACAGCCGTTTTCCAACATTTACTGGTTCATACATGGTCACACAATAATTTGTGCTGCTTTAAGTTTCCTTCAGTCAATTGTAATTCACTTTTTCAGACATCACAGTTACTTAAAATAAAACCGAACGTGGACTGGAAATAAACCAACAGAAGCCACATCGTTGCCTTCCTTTCTCTTTTCTCTCAGTGGTATAATACAAAACCAAGCATTCCCAGTGGATCATTACATAGCCCTTCACACCCTGCACATGACTAGTCACACCTCAGGCAGATAATTTAATTCACTGACACAGAGAATCTCACAGTGGAGAAATTGCTGTTAGGCTATTTAATTAGGGATGCAACAGTAATTCCACCCAGACAGCAGGTACAAGCCTGCAATATATTCCTGTATTACATTTAAAAACCGGTTTAAACTGATTTAAAAGATGATGGCTACATGTATAGCAGTTATACGTCCTCATGACATACATATGTAAATATACATTTTTAAAATAAATTTAAATCATGAAATATACTATTGATAAACAAATAAATAATCTGATTCTTCATTAGGTACTTTAAAATTGTGTTTGATTTTAAATATTGTACAAAATAGAAAGTATGTAAAATATTTTATTTTTTAAAACAAATATGTAATAGACACATATATCTACATTTAAACATCTAAATATAAAATATAATATTTTAAAAAATAATGAAATATTCAAATATTCTGGTTCTGTATTAGGTACTAAGAAATTGTGTCCTTATTTTAAATATTGCACAGAATATAAAGTATAGAAAAATATATAGTTATATATATTATAATTTTATAATAATATA
>JAOVVF010000001.1:9617756-9627878 GCA_028565595.1 Duopalatinus emarginatus
GTTTTATATCTGATACGAGCTGCTACAGGAAGCCAGTGAAGGGTTCTCAGCAAGGGAGTGACATGGCTATACTTGGCCATACTTGGTGTATATAGCCACTTATACATGGCTATATACCCTTACACCAGTAAGGGTCCTTGGGCAAAACTCCTAACACTACATTGGCCTACCTGTAATACCAGTAACCTTGTAAGTCACTCTGGATAAGAGCGTCTGCCAAAGTTCTCATTGTTGATGTGAAGTCTTGCAATCATAAAAAAAATGGACGAGTGTAAAAATCTGAGCGACGTTGGCAAGGACCAGATTGTGGTATCCAGATGACTGAGTCAGAGCATTTCAGAACAGCAGGTCTTGTTGGGTGTGTCCCGGTATATAGTGGTTAATGGCTAACAAAATTGGTCCAACTGGTGGACCAGCAACAGGGTCATGGGGGTCCTATGCTTACTCATGTGCATAGGGTGTGAAAGCTAGCCCGTCTGGTCAGATCCAGATCAGATCCACCTGAAAAGGATCTGCTGCTAATGTCTTGGTGCCAGATCCTACAGAACACATTTATGTAGAGTCCATGCATCGATGGGTCAGAGCTGTTTTAGCAGGTGGTGTTAATGTTATGGTCTGTGTAGATCTGTGTAGATAAAACTAATATTAATATTGATCGTTATGGCATTAGGGTTTTAGGCAATTAGATTATTAAGCTTATGTCTGGACACCTTTACTAATTTCTATCTTTTATTAACTGTAATTATTTTATTTCACATCTTTTATTTCAATAAAGACGAAATTTCTTTCTCTGTCAGTTGAACAAAAATCATTTTAGAATATTATAATATATGAGATAATATTAGATAATGAGAAATATTAGGTATTTTCACCCACTGAATTATTATTAATTATTATACTTTTTTCAGTGTAGAATATCAACACAGCCACGCCATGCTTCTATGAACATAATCTTTAAACGAAGCAGAAATAATCTAAGATGATCGCCACATATAGACAGCATGTGCCCTAATTCCTTCTTTAACTTCCCTCCTTTATGTATTTTGGCTTGTTCCTCTCATGATGTTAAACAAGTACACCCTCAGAGTTCTAATTGCCAACTTTTGTCAGTTTTTCCCTTTCAGATGCGGTTGCGCGCTGGCTAACGATGCACAGCTACAAAGGCAGAGCCGCGCTGGGGTTAACATGTCTCGGTGCACTCCCTGGAAGCGGGATTTTTGGGGTTTAGACACCCACTGAGACAGAATAATGAGTATATGTTTCTAATCTGGGCCCATAGGAGATTGTAGCTCCCTTGTCTTTTTTCACACTGGTTGAAATCGCCAGCTTCTCTCTTTAAAAAAAAAAAGAAAGGCTAATTTAGAGCTGTCTTTGATGCTTTCTCCACAGAGCTTCTATTTCAAATATCCAAATTCAAGGATTAGTGGGGTTTTGTGGCACGAACCCCAATTTATCCTGTTTTCTTCTCCTTCTTTTGGCATTCTTCTGACCCTACAACCTGCAAACACTGATTAGCCAAGAATGTGCACTCACACTTTTCATGCCTGCATTTGTGTATTCGTCGTCCTTAGCGTTGTTATCCACAAGGGCCTAGAGGAGCTATTTAGGCGCCGTATCTTGTATTAAGATTCATTAGTCGGAATAATGTGAAATAATAAGGACTGAAGTATATTCTCCTGGTGTGCTTACAAATCCCTTTGTCGGGTGCAGTACTGTCACTTCTAAGTCAGAGTGTGATGAAAGAGGGGAGCGATGAGGAGACACGTTCAGCAAGCACCCGTCATCTATTAACTTAACTCAGTGACTTTCAGGATCCCTCCACAGATCCTCAGCTGAGGCGCTCAGTGGATCTGGCAGCTTATACACAATTTCACTCAAGCCTGCATCCCTCTGCGTACTTTTTTTTTGTTGTCAGACATTATGCATTTAAATCTCTTTTGTGTTGGTTTGCCGCCACACTCTGTCACTCTCAATGTCACCGGGGGAGTTAAACAGAGAAAAAAAAAAGAAAAAAAAGAAAGAAACGCAAATCAATCCCAAAATCCAGCATCAGTTATTTAAATAAAACCATTTATTTTATTTAATACAATACATAAAAGATATCAGAAAGATATACCCCCATCAGCCATAACATTTAAACCACAAAATCACTAACAGATAAAGTGAAAACCATGTCAGTGGCACCTGTCAAAAGGTGGGATGTATTAAGCATTAGTTGAACAGTCAGTCCCGAACTGTTGGAAGCAGGAAAAAATGGACAAGCACATGGATCTAAGTGACTTTGACAAGGACCAAATTGTGATATCTACACTACTGGGTCTCCAAAACAGCAGGTCTTTTGGGGTCCCAGTATGCAGTCATTAATACCTACTAGAAGTGATCCAAGAAAAGACATCTGGTGAACCCGTGACAGGGTCTTGAGTGCCTAAGGGTCACTGATGCACAGGGGGTGTGAAGGCTAGCCTGTCTGATATCCCATAGAAGATCCACAGAAGGATCTGCTGCTAAAGTCTTAGTGCAAGATACAGCACATCTAGAGAGATCTTGTGGAGTCCATGACTCAATGGAGCTGTTTAGGGAGGTGGTTTTGATGTTATGGCTGATCGTTGTACAGCCTTCACACACAGCGTCTTGGTCATTCTTGGTAATATATCACCATTCTATCATTATAACCTCTTTATTTTGTCCTCCCCAGGATTTGACCTGACCTCGGACCTTGCCGCCGGCTCTGTGGAATTCTGTACATGCTATGCCCGTGGCCTTGCTTGACCCATGGTGCTCGGTGCTCCCATTAGCCGTGATGCTGGGAAACAAAGATGAATCAGGAGGGTCAGGGAGTCATCCATGGTTAAACGAGAAGATGGAGTGCCTGTAGCCTTTTAGCAGCGTGTCCACAATGCGGGCATTCACACACTACAGAAGGGGAGACACACACCTGTAGAGATGTCTATTGAATGGAGTGTCCACAAAACATGCGTGAAGGAGAACATTGGGGCTGTTTTCCTCTAGACCGAGAAGTGGGTGGGTTGGGGGGGCGGTAGATGGTAGGATGTTGTAACAGAGACCAACAAACAACTCCAGATACCTGGAGATATGCAGCACACACACTACCTGCTGCGGCACCATTCCGCCCACCATCACGTGCATTTATGCAAATTATTTCGTTACAAAATATATATTTCATTTATACTTTGCTTTAAAATAGGCATCTATGAAAAATACCCAACACACATAACCACGCATTTATAGTCACAAATTAATTAATGAATTTATAGTTAAACATACAATATGTACCTCATCACCATTCAGTCATGTTATTTTTTTTAATCCTGATCATAACAAACCTCCATTGAATCATCCTACAGACAAAGAATAAAGCAATAAAACATGAGCAGTCGGTACGGTGATTTTCTCACAGATGTCCCTGAACCCTGCCTTACAGCTTCAACAATACAACAAATCTATTCTATCATAAAATATCTAATTATTTATTAATAGTAAGTGCGTAAGTGAATGTGTGTGGTGTATGGCTATGTGGTACCCTTCGATAGATTGGTATTCCTGCCCTGACCCTGACCTGTGACTAAGCGGATGGAAAAAATTACTAATTATTAATAATATTGACTGCAAACACTACACAGTTTAGTCTGTTTAGTGGTTGGTGTGGTACAGTGGTAACATCATTGGCTTCCATGTGAGAGACCTGGGTTCGATTCCGGGTCTGGGCAGCCAGTCTGTCCCACACTAATAAGGGTCCTTGGGCAAGACTCCTAACACTATGTTGGTCTACCTGTAATACCAATAACCTTGTAAGTCGCTCTGGATAAGAGCATCTACCAAATGCTGTAGCTGTAAATGTAAATGTCTGTTAACAGTAAACACTGGATACTAAGCAACACAGGGTATTCAGTATTACGAATGGTTTATATGTAATGGTTTATTGACTTTCAGGCAGATTAACACTGAACTGTGATACAGTCACAGGTGTGACGGCTTGGCTTTGAACGTGGCTCGGCCAATCGGATCTCTGAACCCGAAAGTTTTACGAATTCTACTTTCAGTGTCACATCATTCCGTATAGAGCTTGTGCACTGTCTTTGGGATGTCAACGGATGACAATTCGCAGTGCTTTTGGCCTGATTGATCAAGGCCGTCTCTCTGGCGGCTTACAAGTAGCTCTCCTGTAGCTGCCAGACCATGTCATATCAGCGTGGCATGCTGACAGGTGGGTAAGATCAGGTTGATCTTTTAAAAAAAAAAAAAAAAAAAAAAAAAAAAAAAAAAAAAAGGGGGATAAGAAGTCCTCCAAGGTTGGCAGGAGACGCTGGCAGGTTACACAAAGACGAACGCTAGTCTAATCTAGTCTAGTTCTGAAAGTACACCAAACCTACCCAACGCCACTTCTTCTATCTTTTTTGACCTTCTCCACTTGCTCCCTTGTTTCCTCCCAACAAACTCTATGATTGTGTTTGTTGTTGCCTTGCTCCCAGGATTAATTTTAAAGGCAGAGGAGAGGGGCAGGGAAAAAAAATAACTGTCATGTGAGTCGACAGGCAGTGATTAAGGTTTTAACTGATCATCCTTTCCCTGACAGCTAACCAGCTATTATCTTAAAAAGAATCAAACGAATGTTCAAAGCTCTCGCCGGGCATGGAACATGAAAGGAGATGTCAGCCCCTGGCAGCTGACAAGCCAGGGGGAGAACTGGAGAGTGCAGGGGAAAGACAGAGAGACAGAGTCTAAGAGGGAGGGTGGGAGAAACACTGGGTCAAGAGGAAAGAGAGAGAGAGAGAGAGAGAGAGAGAGAGAGCATGAAAGAAAAAGATGGACAGCGACAGAAAAGGGGACGAGATCTTCATTTTCATTCTACTGGAGGGAGTTTTGACGTACTGTTCTCCAAGGCCAGATGCTCATGTGTTACAACTGCATGACACAATGGAGGTCTCTGTTTGTTTACGTGGGAACTGGGGTGGAAATATGGACAGGGGGGGGAAAAAAAGACATGCAACAAAAGGCGACGATAAAGGTCACAGCTTCTCAGCATTGCATCTGCTTCTTTTTGTGAAGAAGCCTGAACTTTTAGCTCCTGCCTGTGTGTGTGTGTGTGTGTGTGTGTGTGTGTGTGTGTGTATCCATGTGTGGGTGTAGTTCCACTATGTAAAAGTATTTTTATTTCCCATCAATTTCCAGGTACAAACTTTTTATATTCAGGTTGTAAATAATGTATTATTGAATGAGCTTAACAGTGATTTGTTTCTCAGGCCAGAACTGAGACGTCTGCTATAAAGCTATTCAGCTGTCCGGGTTTATGGCATGTTTCACTGATATGCCGAGATGTCACGGATCAGATTTAATATCCCTGGATTTTTGCGTTGAGCTGCTTTTGTAAAAGAAGCGCCTCTCCTTCTCCAATTTCTCTGCTGGAGCCTCAGCACTCAAAGATGTTACACTTTTTAGTTTTTTAGTTCTATCCCGTGCACATTTTTACATAAACCTTTATCATCAGACACTACCATTTGATCAGCAGTGACTCTTCTGACTACTAGTCAATAAAACACAACAACATGAGTTGAGTTTAGCTTTGGATTGACATCAGTGACTGATATAAACAGCCATTGTTGGAAAACTAGGATCTGTAATAGCCATCAATAGCCAGTTGATAAATTCCACAAAACTATCATGAAGTTTTTGGTATGGTCCTGTTTTTTTTTGTTTTTTTTTATTAGCACACAATTATATAAGGGATTATCTATAATTACAGTATTTGGCATCACGCAAATGAGTTCCTGTTTTCGTCCCGCTCAAGGTTTCTCTGTTTTTTTTTTTTTTTCTTGGCTCTTTCTTGCGCTTTAGGGATAAAATTTATATAAACGTAAAATGTATATCCACAAAGATATAATTAATTTTGGGACAATGTCCATGTTTTAAAGCACTGTATGTGCACCTTGTGATAGGAAGGTCACTGATTCGATCCCCACAACACAACTAGGTACCTAACCCTCAACTGCTCCCCAGATGCTATGGAAAGGCGCTGTGCCTAACTCTGGGCAAGTGTGTTCACTACCTCTAGTGTGTGTGTGTTCACTGCACAGAAGACTTAAATACAGAAGTCAAATGACTCTGTCTGCAACTATAGTAGGTCAATCACTTCACTTTCACTTGGATTGAACAATACTTCTGATCCGAACAAAAATAAAATGCAACCGAACAACTGTTAAGTACTTTCCTTAATCTTATCCAAATGTCCATCTTGTGTAATTTGCTAGTTAAGCAACAGATTTTAACCCCGTCAATCCCCCCCCCCCCCACCAAGCTAAAAAGCTGGCAAACAACACAGATGAGACAAAATTTCAAGTGCGCACTGCTCTATTAAACTAGCTTTCTATTAGTGCAACGCTCGAATTTATTATTCCACCGTGTTTAAACTACAAGGACGCACTAAACTGAAAGTTTCTTTCTGTTTGTATATGCACTAATTTGTTTCTAACCCAATTGACATAGATGTGTGAAGTTTCCTCCATTTTTAGAAGTGGCTAATGATGTACTGAGAGTCCTAGCACCAAACCTGAAGGGAAATGAGTGCTTCTTGTGAGCAATGGTCCACTGATACCGATGCAATTTACACAGAGGGAATCGGAAAGAGACCAGTGTGCTATTTGTAGGAGGGACCGATCTAGACAGCATTAAATATGGAAAATGGATCATTAGAAGTTGTGAAAAGACGAGGGGAATTGTTAGGGACCTTTTATTCCTCAAACCCAGTTTGTAAACTTCATTTTGGAGCTGAAAGAATTGTACATTGCTTTTGTGCATTGTTCAGGAATTGCTGCTATTTTGCCCAGTATACAATATAATGTGCATTATAACTCAATGGCATTTTATCTAACATATGTACGAATGTTCCCTTAGTTAAAGTTTCATTCAAAAGTAATTTCTGTAATTGGTTTCTTTACATTTAGTTTATTCTACACTAGAGTACCAGAAAAACTGGTACAGACAAGCCGATGCAAAATACATACCAACACCATCTATACACGTCTTTGATTTCATCCACCAGTGCGTATATAACGTGACAGACATCTATGAAAGCTTTATAATGGTATTGGGTTTGTTTAGCTGGCATTTCATAGGACTCTTGGTATGTCAACAAATGTCTTTGACAGGTAAACACTGTGTGTGTCTTCTTTCTGACCAGTGACCAGGTGTTTTAACAGGACAACGTGCCACCACACATGTCTAGATATGAGGGTTTGGGGTTTTGCCATTAAAATGAAATGAAAGTGAACTATTTGCACACAGAAGGAATGTGACCTCTGCATTTAACCCATCAGTGCAGTGAAACACACACACCAGTGAACACTAGGGGGCAGTGAACACACTTGCCCGGAGCGGGGGGCAGCTCCAAACCACGGCGCCCGGGGAGCAATTAGGGGACTTGGGTACCTTGCTCAAGGGCACATCAGTCGTATCTTGCCCTGGGTGGGGATAGAACCCGAGATCATCTGGTCACGAGACCGGTTCTCTAACCACTAGGTTCCCACCGAAGTTACCAGATTTTAGAATTGTGGACCCTTCTATAGGAAGTATGGAGTGTAATGCCTATATAATATTTGCCCAAGCTTAGGGACTCCATATCCTGTCATATTTCTGCAGTCCTATGCTAATGTGGGGGACCTACCAAGTATTAGACTGGTGTGCCAGTTTTTCTGGTACTTCAGTATACTTCCCAGCTGTATGTAGTATCAACCTGTACACACACAAAGAGCTTATAAAGTGATTCATCCCTGCCATGCTCCAGCCAGGTGCCTACAATGGTTGACCACATTTCCCATAAACCCTGTTGGCCAAGCAAGATGGCTGTGCCGAGCCTTGATACTTTGCATCCCACCCATTCTCAGTTTTCTGCTCTTTGACTTTGTGTTTCCCACTTATTTTGTCTTCATGATTGTTTAATGTATTGCACCTGTTTTGAGTTTCAGCCCTGCTTTAGTTCATGTATTTATACGCTATGTTTCTTGTGTTCAGAATGGAGTATAAGCAAGCCTCGCTGTTTGTATATTCAGCTAAGTTCTTAAATAATGCCTAATCCTTGCACTTGTCTCTAGCCTAGTCCTTGGAAAGTCTTGTAAATTGCCTGACATTTGATTGCATTGACCTTGTCTTTGGAACTGTGATATTGAATTTATCTGCATGATTTATTAAAGACCTGCATTTGTATCCACCATACCTGCCTTCTCTATGTGTGTACCTAACACCACCATAATGACTGCTGTTTTCAATGCAATATAAAAAAATGATTGACCCCTGAGGGTTTTTATGCAACAATACTGTACATCCCTGTACCATTGAGCCCAATCAGATCTAACAGTTTCACTTTTATCACAGTTTTTAAGTCATTACCCAAAAGCCATTTAGAGTGCGAGTCTTCAGTGTAAAAATCCTGGCCTCTAATGTAGGTGCCATTAAGAGCGCAATGAAAAGACATGAGATACTGTGTGTTCTGTAATGGTCTGGTTAAGTACTTTGCTGTGCCACACGTTGAATGCTGTGTGTCCTTTACTTCAGAGTTTAACCTTGTTGAAAGACTGCCATTATGAGTTACCTGTATAGAAGCACATGATTTCGTTTCTGCTGTCGTCCTATTTGTTTCTTTAAAGACATTTGATTGGTTCACTTTATATATATATATATATATAGTCTATTTTTCCTCACTCCATAATCTCACTGGAACATACGAATGCAGTGACCATTCCCCTGGTGAGCAATTTTTAATGTTTTATGGTGCCAGGAGACCTGTGTCCCTGTACCCACGCTGTCAAGATTAAAGGCTAATAATGGAGACTAGTCCACCAGACTCCTTAGAGTCCAACATTCTGAGAGTCAGCGACCCACTTACGCACCAGACACCCCCGAACCCTATTAGTTCCATTCACTGAAAAGCACTGTATCTTGCAATGGCAATAACCCCAGCACTGTTGAACAGGTTTAAAAGATTATTTATCACCCTTTTAATTATAAAAGTTGTGGTCAAAATGAGCAGGGCAGAAATGATGGTGCCATAATCATATTGTATACTGTGCTTTCAGACACATTGACCATGTCACACCACGGGGCTTATTTGATCACCACGCGTGCAAGCTGATTGGCCACGTTACCGTAGGCTGTATCTGAGTTTGAATTTCTCATCTTCCAAATTTGCATTTTAATTGCATTGGTGTTTGGTCCAATTTTAATTTTGACATGTCTCGGCGCATGTCATGCTTTTGAACAAACACTGGCGGTATTCGTATGCAGGGTGCAGGCCAAATGATGCATCACGTATTGTCACTAATGCTGAGCACTTAGAAGAACTGCAGAAATGCTGATTGCATGTTAATGACAACTGATTGGACTTTATTTGATTACGTTGGTTAACTGTTTGCAATGCATTACGTAGGATTTAAAAGCATTTTATGTCCTCAGGGGTATTCTAGGTTTTAATTATTGGTCAGCTTTCCAGACTTTGACTGACAATTTGATATAACCAGCGTTGGAAGGAGTATAAACCAGACTTATGTAAAGTCACTCAGTTAATAATTATGTTGAGAAAAATATGTTAGCAAGACAATTAGTTAAAAGGCAGTAAATTTAACTCGTGTTGATAAACCTCTTGAATAATTTCTTAATTATTATTTTATTATATATACTTATATAAAAAAAAATTATATGTCTACCATGGACACAATATGTGAACACCACCTCCATCAACAATATACAAAGAAAGGTAACATTAGCTAAGTAACACTCTACTTACATATACTCAACAAAAACTTAAACACAACACTTTTTTTTTGCTCCCATTTTTTATGAGCTGAACTCAAATATCTAAGACATTTTCTATGTACACAAGAGCCCCCTTTCTTTCAAATATTGTTCACAAATTTGTCCAAATTTGTCTAAAGTGTTGCATTTATATTTTTGTTCAGTATAGTTAGCCACCTATTAGAGATGCCCCTTAATCTTCCTCTAGTGTTAGGGTCATGACCGACCTGTTTGTAGGTTTCACATGCATAAAAATACAAAATAAATTTGTTTATTGCATCAAGACTTTTTGACTTTGTCAGGAACTTCTATTTAAAAAAA
>JAOVVF010000001.1:9663055-9677180 GCA_028565595.1 Duopalatinus emarginatus
TTAATTAGATTTAAGTGATTTCTTGCCTATTTTTTTTTTACCTATGGCTTATCGATCATGAAAATCAGAAATCACATTTTAAGTTTGATTACATTACTATTAACACAATATAAATACCACGTCTAGTTCAGTATCATGGAGAAAACTGCTGACTTGACAGTTCAGAAGTCGATTCATGACACAAGGAGGCTAAGCTACAGAAGGTAATTGTTAAAAAAGGCTAACTATACACAAAGTACTATATCAAAACATTAGTAGAAAGTTGACTGGAGGTGCACAAGTAACTGGATCATTTCAATTTCAAGCCACTAGATAACCAGAAGTGTCTTATGTGGACTAAGGCAAAAATTTAAGCATTAATTTGTGGTAAAGGATATTTCTGTACTGCACATCCTTATAAAAAAGGTTTAAAATTATATAATATAATTATTTACCTTGGCAGGAAGGACCAAGACATCTTCTTGCAAAATGGACGAAATTTTGACTAAATAGACAATACACTGAACTTTAAGTCTATTGATGCTCTGCATTTTATCTGGCTCAGGTTTTCAACTGCTTCGGGCTGCTGATGAGAAGGTTTGGGGATCAAACCGCCGCACTGCTAAGATGCCATTGTTAAACTTGTAAGCCTATCTGCCCACTTTATCACATTTTTTTTAACCCTAATATCCTATAGAAATATATTTCACTGTAATATATGTGACAAATAAAAACTTCTTATTTACAACCAGTTCAAGAGAACATATGGTAAGAACATTAACGGTTACAACCCCAGTGTGTTTTGTTAGATAAATATGAACAGAGAGCGATGGTCCTTTTTTACTGAAACGCAAGTGCTATCCAGCTACCTCTTTACTCTTTCGCCTCTTTAGAGCTCAGGAAATCTCAGGGCAATTTTATTGAAGGACATTCATCAGCTGTCCAATTTGGTTCTTTCTTATGGGATAAATCACCTGTCAGAACTTACAATCCTCCTGACATATGCGTGTTGCAAATTGAATTCACTTCTCTACTAGAATGGCAGGCTAAGAGGTTTTAATGTGGGTTGGCGGTTTAATGATGCAATAAGTAGCATTTTTACTTTTGTCTTGTCAGTCACATGGCATCGGGTCACATGACTTGTCAAAACATTGGAGTAGGAATTGACCTGTATGGGTGACAATCTGTTCAGTCTATAGACCATGGTGAAAATTGTCCTTCCTATTCTGAGACAAATACATTGGTCTCGGTCCATTTTCTTTACAGTTAAATATTACATACACCTTGAGCTCAGAAACTGGACAGTTCTTGAATCCACCTGCCCATATAGTTTGCCAGATGTGGACTTCTACACTGAAAAATAAGCTTCATGTAAATGAATTGAGTTACATTATAAATACAAACACTTTACTCTTACCAAAAGTAAGGATCAACCCCATGTTGTTAATGCTATAAGACATCTGTATTAACCTGCTTCACTATGGCACCTCATATGATTTAGCCTTGTTTTTGGTTATATCCAATATTAAAATGTAATATGTTACTATTACAAAATAAAAACTGTAAACTTATGAGATAATTTTGTATAAAGCAATGAAATCTTAGGTTAGGTGGGTTAGGTGCTTTGCTCACAGGCATTTCAGTCATATCCTGACTGTTGCAGGAATTGAATTCGGGACCTTACGGTCACAAGACAGGTTCTCTAACAAGGCCACTGCCTGCAGTTGAACTGTTGAGACTCGCCAGATAGGTAGGTTTCATTTAACAGACTTGCAGACAAATCTAAAGGGCTGTATTTATATACAGACTAACTCAACCATACCAGCAAGCAATAAGGATGGTATTGAACAGAAAACAGGTTCAAAAACCAATGACCTGGAAATACAGCACTGGGGCCACCATATTAGATGGCCACTGTGGATTCTGGAACTGGAGTCCTGGCTGAGCAAAGCTTGGATGATCACCAACAGCCCACTTTAAAACAAGGTTTGGACACGCCTGCTCCAGAGACTGCTGTGTTTATTGTACCCAGGAAATCAACAGTTAATTCATCCGAAATAGTCAAACCTGCTCATCTACTACCAACAACCATGCCAAAATCAGGTCAGTCACTGAGACTACTGTCATTATCCCTGTCCTGATGTTTGATGTGAACATTATCTGAAGCTTTTGACCACTAGCTGCATTGTGCTTCTTCCGCATGATTGGCTTATTGGATAATTGCATGAATGTGCAGGTGTACTGGTGTCCCTATTAAAGTCTGACTAATGTAAGAAGAAGTTAGTAGGAAAAAACAGGAAAATCAATGATGGTGCTTAATAGATGCCACTTGCCAGAATCATACACACAGGCAAGGTATGCAGTAATAAAAGCGTTATTTTGTTAAAGACGTAAAACGCTAGAAGATTAAAACATACACCCCAAACACAGACACAGAATGCTCTAAAAAAATAAATAAATCAGCGAGTGTGAAAACGCTAATACTAACTGATAAAAGAGGATCCTGCTGTCAATAGCAGAAAACTCAGATTCAATTCGCTTTCTTTCCAGGAATTAGAGATATGAAGGTGTACAGGAAAAGTATGTATGCCACACCACCCCTTCCCTCTGTCCTGCCCGCCCTTCCTCCCCTCTTTTTTCTTCTGACAATTGAGCAAAAGGTATGGGACGGACTATGAAAAGAGGGAGAATGTCAACTGTCAGTCTCCCTCTGATGTCAAAATCAGTGGGAACCATCAAACTCCCGTGTCCTGAGAGAGAGAGAGACAGACGGAGATAGCAAGAGAGAGAGAGACAGAGAACAATGAAGGAAAAAGTCTTGCTACATGTCTAAGCTTAGTCTGGACTGATTGATATTCAGAGAGAAAACTGTCACTGGCTCTTTTTCTCTGCTTATCCTGATCTCTGTGTAGTTTTCTTAGTAGAACCTCACATACACAGCTCAGGAATCCTCATGAGACAAATACTATGGAACATTACAGATGATTAAGGTTAGAGTGATGTGTATAGCTGTCAGCGCTTTTCTTATGACTTTATTTAAAAAAAAAAAAAAAAAAACAACTGTGGATGAAAATAAAAATGTAAATGGACATGAAAAAAAACAACAACACCATTTTAAACAGATCGCATTAAAACATTTTTTTTTACCATTTTTTTATGATAGTGCTGTTGTATTCTTGAAGCTGATTTGTCAGAAGCTGTTTACAGGTTTATATAACATGTAATTCACAGGGATTTGATGGTCGACTCAAGTCAACTGTATAAATGTTGATTTGATTTGACTCTTTGTACCACTCATAGGTAAAGTTGTAACTTTGGGGTTTCAAACAGATTCATTTTTATAATTAAGTTTTATATATTATTATATATCAATATAATAGTATAAAGCTGTAATGTAATAATAGAATGTTTCCTAGACATGCCATAATATTCATTATGTCATTATGTTCTGTTTTGCATGCCATTGTTAGCATTGACAAAATGCTGCAGCATAAGAGGAAAACATTTCTCAATATGTTATTACACTACAAAAACATGCACAAAAAAGAAGAAAATCAACTGTTAAGGAGCATCTGTGAAACAAGTAGTTTAAGTTGAGTTTAAATAAATTAAATGAATTAATGATAGGGAGGTGTGTAGTGCATTTTTATTTAGATATGGTTATGTTTGTCGTTTTTTAAATTTGTTTACGTCGTTGCCTTACTATCCTCTTTACAAAATTCTATTAGCGAACGCCTACACATTATAAAGACACTCGTTTAAAACAGTTTTGCAATAGTTGTTGCCGTTATTTTTAGTCCATCATCATGAACATGATCAAGTCCAGATCGATAAGCCTGCATGATTTCCAGAACAACCTGTTCATCTGTGAGAGATTAACAAGGGCTTTGTACAGAGGACAAAAGAGGAGAACTTGGTGTGTGAAGCTTTATGAATCACGGGCAGGCATCTGGATGTGTGTGTAGCTGAGGTGAGGAAACAGCACCCTCTATCCCCAGCACATGTGACGGGTTCCTGTAGAGATTAACGGATCAGCGATGGAGCCCCCAAGCAGGGTCTCCCTGATTCCTGATACTCCTGAATCATTCCCACATCCCTGTCTTCCACTGATTCTGCCCTCTTTCTGTCTCTGTGGAGTAAACTTCCGAACTGCATTATTGCCATCTTTTATAAATGATAACTCAGACCCTTCAATTTGCCACAACTAATACGGTTGACAATAATAATTGTCTTTATAAAAATAATTTGAAGGTTTATATATACGTTTCTTTTAAATATGTACACCCCTAAATTTATTAATTAATATACACAAACTGTTTACTTTATATACTTGATATTGATGTATTTATTAGGTTTTCTCTTTCTCCCTCTCTTTCCCTCACACACACACACACACACACACACACAAGCATTTGTTATGTACTATACTATTCTTTCCCTGTCTCATTTCCTCTCGCTCTTTTTCTCCCCGCGCCCATTCTCCCTCTCTCTCACACACACTTGACCCGACCCCCTGTGAGCTTGGCTAGGTCAGTGACCTTTTGTAACCCAGGCAGTGAGTCAGTGCTCTCTTCAGTGGGGTTTTTCAGGCTGCTACCCCACCATCACTAAACCCTACACACCAGCCCACACTGATCTTTCTCACACACTACAGCGCTTCACTGCTGACCTCTGTGTTTTTACTGTCAGTTTCTTTCTTTCTTTTTTTTTTTTTATGTAGACGGCACCTCACCTAGAACCGAAAAATAGATAGATAGATAAATGGATAAACAAACAAATAAATAAATAAATCGCAGATCTTTTGATCAATATAATTTTGAATTTTTAATACAATTACATATATAATGATGATCATTATTATTATTATTATTATTTGCTAGTTTGTTTTTTGTTTATAGAATTCATTAAATTTCAGCATATGAACCTTGCTGTATTGAAAGCATGCCGCAAATATAACCAAATAATATTTATTAAAAATATATATTTAAAATGTATTTAAAAAAATATATATAAAAAATATATATACAAAAATATTAAAAAAAAAATATATAATTTTTTTCTTTAAAAAAATCTTAATTTTATATATAGAAAAAAAAATTAAATAGCTAATGCAAAAAGTAAGTGGTCTGCACCATCCTGGACAAATCAGTCAGCATGCCCCTTTTTGATTATTGTTTTAAGATGATGTTTTCTTTAATCAAATTCTGCTCATTTGTGCAGTTGTAAGCTGTACCTACTCGAGCAGCAACACAATGTAATCGAGTAACATGATCTCACACTAGCCAATAAGCAACCAGGGTTTGACAACCTTCAGTAA
The DNA here is from genome assembly GCA_028565595.1 of Duopalatinus emarginatus. Taxonomy (NCBI): domain Eukaryota; kingdom Metazoa; phylum Chordata; class Actinopteri; order Siluriformes; family Pimelodidae; genus Duopalatinus; species Duopalatinus emarginatus. The sequence goes on from JAOVVF010000001.1 coordinate 9,668,352, forward strand.
TATAGCTCACAGCTGCTGGTTACCTGTATGAGTTCAGCAGGTTCCAGTGAGTAAAAGCCAAATCTTTCTCATGTAACATGTTTTTATATCAAAACGAGCATGGAAGTTAAATGAATATGCAGATAAGCCTATGACATTATCTGTGGAGATCTGTGATACCTATCCATTTATAACATAAACTCTTCCCTAATTTATAATGTTGGTGCACAATGCCATCCAAAACTGCTTTCAGACACTGGGCTGAAATCGCATAAACACATTTGCCTTCCTTGACAACTTGATGCTGGTCTAAGGATGGCATTAAAGCTGGTCATTTTCAGCTGTTGCATTCCAGCATCATTTAAACAGAGCCTGTAAAAAGGTTTTAAGCAAATCAACAGATTTCCTGTCTATGCTCTAATTTTGCATTCATGTTGTAGTTTGAGGAATTCTTTTTCTCCTAAGGACCTGCTGGTGTAATGCCTGGAAACCTGTAGGTTAACTAGTCATCTATAAAAACGGCACTCAGGAATAACTGATGTAACATTTCTGCAAGATGAATAACAACAGAAGACGAATAAAATGCAATAGGGCATTTATAATGGTTTACTTTAATATTACAATAGGTTATATAATGGCAATACTGTATATGGCTATGCCTATAAATCCGAGAGTGAGTGAGTGTGTGTGTGTGTGTGTGTGTGTGTGTGTGTGTGCGCATGCATGTGAGTTAGAGAGACAGAGTTTAAAGAAATTAACTTGAAATACATTAAAAATGTGTCTGGGAGACTGAATTTCTGGTATCTTCTTTTTACACTAGAGTTCAAATCCAGAGACTGAGACAGAGCTACTGAAAAACACTGCAACTATTCCAGTATTGCCTGTCTGTTGTAGGCTTTGGTTGTAGAGTATCGTGGTACTTTCAGGATTATACAGAGTATACTCTGAAGTGCCAGAAAATACTGGTACACCAGTGTAATACATGATAGGCCCCCCATAGGAGTGTAGGACTGCAGAAATATGATAAGGCTTTGAACTCCATGGGCTTCTATAGGCAATTACTAGCATAATTACTGCAGAATAGTCCACAATTCTGAGCTCTGGTGACTTAGGTGTTAATGGCCAAACCCCAAACTCAGATAAGTGTTCCTTTAACCATAATTTGGTGTCTCTAGATGTGTGTGGTGGTGCATTGACCTGTTAATAGAGGCCTATCCATTAGTATGAATACAGGACATGAACGAGTTAGGGTTAGAAGTCATCAAAAGTGAAAGACAGACACAGTGTCGACCTCTTAGAGACGTTTGTAGATGTACCAGGGGTCCCATGGAATGCCAGCTAAACAAACCATAATCCCCATACCATAATCAAGCAATAACCAATTCTATGGAATTGTAATATGGTCCGAACTTGACCTTAAAAGTAGTTAAAGTAGACATTTTGACATGTAGTAGTGTAATCTGAATGTTGGTGCATTTATTTTCTTATAGGCCTCGATCAGTCTATATGATACCTTCTGAGTGTGTTTCCTCCAAAAGGAAGATTATATAGTAATAATTAAGAGAGATGAAGCCACAAAGATTTAGCAATCATAATAAAATCAATCATTAAATTCTACACCAGCTGATAGTATTATTAATATACTGTATATACAGCAGATGTTATATGTATATCGTCATTGCTATGCAGTTGTATATTATTAATCATTAAAGCATATATAATCCGTTCTACGGAAACAACTCCTAATCAATCCCCTGCTCATAGCTTATATACCATCAAGCTCAGCACGTATAATCATCTAAATTGTTTGGATGTCCTTTGATGAACACCCAAAACCCTGGATCATGTCCAAGATCTGTAGATCTGGAAGCATCATATCCTCTCCTTCACCTCCTCCTTCTTCAGGAGTTTCAAATTATCTCCTCCCATAATAACCACTCTGGTTTTATTATGTAGAACAGATCGCCATTTTAGCCAGATTTTGCCTCGGCTTTGAAAAAATATATAAATATATGTAGTGTGGTGTATATATAATAGAGCCGGCGGTTGTCAAAGTGAAAAGATAAACCTGTTAATTTTTCATGGACATACTTCCTAATCTGTGTCCACAGTGCCTTTAGTGTCAGAGGGAGAGAATGATGGGAATTAATTAAAAAGACCTTGAGGATTTCCCTATGCTGTTATAAAAAGCCCACAAATTCAATATTACATAGGCATATTAGGCCATAATATCACTTCGAATTATGAACCAGCCATAAGTGTTCGCACACTTCAGATTATCTCCCTTGCAATACGCCATACGTCATGTAGTGAAGGTAGTGAAAGTTAATATTTTTCAAAGACTTTTCCAAAATGCCCCCAACCCCCCCCCCTTTTTTTCCTTATCATTAATTTTTAGATTGGACATTCTGGTATTTTTGTCTTATACTTTTCTCTCGTTTTTATCTCAAGAGCATGTAAAGAGTGTGTAGTCAGCGGTCATGGTCTGCTTGCTCAGAACAATTAAGTTATTCTTCCGGTTTTTCTTCTCTTTTAATAGAGTGATGTTTGTAACATTTATACACTAAAGTACTAAAAAAGCTGGTACAGAATGGTGGTGGCTCCATAATGATATGGGGTTTGTTTAGCTAGCATTGCATGGGACCCCTGGTTCATCTACAAACATCTCTGACAGGTGAACTCTATGTGTGCCTCCTTTCTGATGAGTTATATCTGTTCATATCCTGCATTCATTCTGATGAGTTTCCGACAGGACAGTGGGTCGACATACACGTCTTGAGACCTCTAAAATGATGGTTAGAGGGACATTTATCTGAGTTTGAGGGTTTGGCCACTAATTCTCTCTTATGCCAAATCTAAGCATTATGAAACACATCTGGGATGCCATGCAATGTGCTGTGGAACAGAAATCCTACACCTCAGTATATGACAGAATTGTGGACCGTTTTGCAGGAATTTTGTTGTTCATTGCCTAGAGAATATTTTTGTACACAGGTAAGTGGAGACTACACTTAACAAGTATAAGACTAGTGTACCAGTTTTACTACTAGTACTTTCGCATACATGGCATTTTATCTCGAAGTCAAACGTGCTAACATTGAACAGGCTGCATTCATAACTCTCACACGCATACAGAAATGTGTAAAAAAACCCCACACACCAATGCTCAGCTTGTCCATGTAACTGCCCTTGAATTTCTAAATCACTGAGCCGAGCTAAAGAAGAAGGAAAGAAGTCTGTATTTTATTAATTCTAGCTACATCAGTAAAATGAGCAGCTGGCCTGGATATACGATCCTCACGACAAGAAATGTTGTTTTTGCATTCATTTTTTTTTTCTAATGACCTGATCCGGTACTATATTATACACCGTCCTGTTTTTTTTTCCCTTTACAATTTTATTCTGTGTAGAAAAGAATGAGCACCTGCAAGCTACATGCATAACACGGCTTTAAGAAATGACTCCACAGCCTTGTTTTGAAAAGTGTCTTGTGTGAAAATACTTGCACAGGGTCAATAGTGTCCTGTCAGTCACAGGCAACATGACACTTGTTCATCCAAAGCACTGGCTTTTGCTTATTTGAATTTGGGTCTAAGTTACCATGGAAAAATGGGAGGCAGAAAAACAACGTTCACTCTGCAAACAGCCTATAAACATCTCCTCTGCCTTTTAAGGGATTGTTTAGAGGGACAGATGGAGAAAATAAACTTTCTCGAGAAGCTCGTGACGCTCCTTTTCTCCTTTTCTCCTTTCCCTCTTTTTTTTTTTTATATTAATAGACCACAAGCTGCTACTTGATACCAACAGCTGCGCACAAGGATGTCGCAAAATCGCCATATATCTTTTCCGAATCTTGCTTTACTTTCCTAAAAACAACCCTCATATGATGCTGGCTATTTCACAAATATCCCCATACTTTCACTACCCCCAGACACCCCCACTGCATACTCCTGTGTCTGCTCAGGAAGCACATTTCAGTTTCTCATGGCCTGCTATGTTGACAATGATTGTACACACAGACACACACATACATGCGGCAGTGAAATCCATCCAGACGAGACCCGGAGTGTACACAGATATGATTTAGCACCAGAGGGAAAAGATAAATCATAATGGGTGGCTGTCTGTTTATTTGAACCAGGAGCCATTACTTGAATCTATCAGCCATATTTATATTGGTGGCGGCCAAGGCTCACGCAAACCATCACAGCTGGGTGAGCAAACAAATTATTGGCGAAGAGTCACCAGTAAATATTCTACACCGCAAAAACAAACCGGCGATTATTTTTTTAAATTGTTTTTGTTTGGGCTTCCCTCTCCGGCCCTTTCTCCATCTTTTGTGCACAGGCCAGATGGAGCAGCAAGCTGTTGCATAAGAAATGACGTGTTCCTTCTCCTTGCGCTGGTCCCTCGGTGCCAGCAGTCTTCGGTATCATTACAGAAGGGTTACCACTGCTTGTAAAAGGCTTGTTAACACAAAGCCCTGTTCAGATGTTAATTGTCTAATTGACTAATTAATTTTTTTTTCTATAAAGGCATGTGAAGGGAAAAAAGGCACATGCTAATTGAAACTGACTACTCGTTTAATTACGAGGCAAATGAGCAAGGCGTACCGTCGAATAAGGTCAGAAACAAGAGAAATACAGCAGAACATTTAAACGCCTACCAAAATTATTGTTATTTTTTTTCTGATAAAAAGTGGTTCGCCTGCCAAATGTGACGAATGGGCTTCCCGAGTTGCGCAATGGAATCACGTGACTCCAGGCGCGCAACAGGAGCCGCATATGCATGCTAATGAATCAGACTATTTAAGCCCAGCATCACAACATGCTGGTCGCAGCTTATCGCCTAAAGACTTTGTGCTTGCTATACCTCGTTTTGTGAAAGACCCTGTCCTGGACTCTGACCCTGCCCTAGACTTTGACCCTGCCCTGGACTCTGAACCTGCCCTGTTCCTGTTATTGTTTAGTGTCATTTCCGGTTTTGGTTTTCGTTCTGTTTGTATGTCATTTGTGTGTTTGTTCTATTAATAATGGAGTGCAAGTAATTCCTTTCCCCTGTTAGTGAGTTTCACCACCATGCTTTAACAGAAACAAGCCACTGTACTGTAGACATAGCAGGGATGGAAAAGTGGAGCGTGATTCCCGTGTTCGGCTCGGTTCACTTCCTCTTTTCGCACCTTATCAAGCCGGAGAGATTTCCCCGTGAGTGCTTCTTATATTTTTTAGGCGCTGGGAGACCCAGCAACTACAGATGTGGGCCGAGTTCGGTTTATGCTGTTGTGTCTGAATGGTGCGGCACAGGTGTGGGTTCGAGAGCACCGAGGAGCCGGCCTGTGCTATGCAAGAGGTGTTTCCCCTGCACCAGCAGAGCATCAAAGCCAGGAACTGGATTCAGGACAGACCCAGAGGTAGTATTACAGGAGCTCTGCACATTCCAGTGAGTCTATTCCTTACACACATTACTACATATAAGAGCAGGTACAGATGACATGCTCAGAGGAGGTGTTTCATGTCTCCCCAGTCCTGCTTGTGCCTGTGCTTCATCCTGAACCCATGCCTGCACCCAAGCATGTTCCTGAATTGGGTCCCGAATCGACTCCTGACTGAGGAGGATGCCTCCGACTATGCTCCTGACTCTGAGGAGGAAGCCTCCAAGCCTGCTTCTAACTCTGCTCCTGAATTTGAGGAGGACAAAACAGGAGGCGAAACAGACTATTTAAGCATGTCATGGCTTATAATCGAGTAAAAAACTTTGGGCTTGCTACACCTAGTTTTTTGGAATACCATGGCCTGGACCCTGTCCCTGCCCTGGACCCTGTCCCTGCCCTGGACCCTGTCCCTGCCCTGGACCCTGTCCCTGCCCTGTTCCTGTTATTGTTTAGTGTAATTTCCAGTTTTGGTTTAAGTTCTGTTTGTTTGTTGTTTGTGAGTTTGTTCTATTAATAAATCCCCTGTAAGTACAAATTCAAGTATAAAAACAAGTAAAAAAAACCCAAAAAACTAATCAAGTAAATATTACATGTAAAAGATAACAAATTTAGGGGTGAAAATACACAAATCAGGAGTTAACATTGCATAAATAAATATTGAATAATTATTTAATTATATAAATTAATTATTTTATTAATTAGAATTAAACATTTACATAAAAACTACTTGTGAAAATAAAAAAGGAAATAAACATGCAAAAAGTAAATGAATCTAAGATTACAGATCAGATATGTAAAAAAAAAACAAGCTTTTAAAAAATAATAAATCATATGTAAAATTCACATATAAAAAAATAAAAATATGAATGTGTGAAAATACACAAATTAGCTGTTAATAAATGACAAATAAGCTTAAAGTCATATAGAATTGCATCTTACAAATAATTAAGTGTTGTCAAACTTCCTGTGAAAAATGTATTTATATTCTTTATGTGAAAAAAATAATCACATGAAAAAAAAAAAAATAAATAAAACATGTAGTGCATATAAACAGTCCTTTAAAGTAGATTAAATGTTTAAATCATATACAAGTGAAGTGTCTAAAACCTTTTTTAGCTTATTTTTTTTAGACGCTTCCCAAAGACATATATGATGACTACATAGTCAAAATGTCCAAATAATGATATGCTTAGGTATTTTTTGTCCTTTTCATGGTTACATTATCGTGAATGAGAGAGAAAGTGAGAAGGAGAGATGGAGTGAACCACTAATAGAGACTGAGTGAGAGATAGAAGGCCCCCTATTTAATTACCTACCTTTAACTGTGTTTGTAATCTGTGTTGATTTATTGAGCGGTGCAAAAGAAGGGGGGGGGGGTGAAATGAGGGCTAGTTGACAACAGAGCCATGTCTGGAGATTCAATTTAAATTAAATCCTCCATCTAGGAAGAGCCTAATGAACTGAATTAACAATGATGCAACGCATTATATTGGGACATATGAATGCATGGCATGTTTGCAAGCCGCTCTCATGTCCCTTCTATGCATGAGCTTGGAAAATTTTTCAAAGGGCAATTTTTAATCAAGGAATCCATTCCTCTTTCCTCCTCTTTTCTCCTTACTCTGAGAGGGAAGTGGCTCAGGAAAGCAAGAGGAAAAGGATCTGCCCGGAAGCAGTCCAACAAAAACATCTTCTTCTGCTCCAAATTGCTTTGTATGCATGTTAATTAGGGAGAAATCCCTGCAGTATATTTCACACACACTGGGCCAAATTTGAAGCCGATTACTTCAGTGTGGGAAGATTCGGAGGTTATCTTTTTTTTTCAAGTTAATTGTAAAACCGATAATATCAGTGTCACACGTGAGTGGGCATTTCAGGCAAATTAGACGCATAATCATGGATCTTTAAGTCTCATGCTTATAGAATGATGAATCTTAAGCCAAGGTTTGGAATTAACAATGCTGGTTTTGTTAAAGGGCTTTTTCCTGCTTATCATTTTATTGAGACAAGCTTAACATTATTGGATTGTGGGTTCAAGTTATATTTGTATTTTATGCATTTGTTTATTAATTACTGTACTAAGTAAGGAATACATCACCAGTCAGACTGTTATAAGGGAATAAAAGGATGGTGTGATGCCACTACTACACTAAGATCAATTTTTACAGTAACAGAATGACATCCTGAAGTCTTTTATCTCTCTTATTCCAACAATTTGCCAACACTTATTTGATCTGCACAGCCCAGATCAGGCCCACATTACAGTGTAATGATGGCGATGACTTGATTATTATATAGGCATCAGAAACACAGCAGGCTGCAGTTGAGCCAGTTTTGGCCCAAAATGTAAATCATGTCACATGGTGGACCGAATGTGTCCCAAATACTGTGAAACTTTAAATGTAGGTCTTTGTTGGGCAAGTTTTAGGCACACAATACACTTGCCATTGCCATAACTGGCCAATCAGTTCGGGGTTTTTTTCAACTGAGACAACTTTGGCCCAGAATTGTCTGTTATCAGGGACAGAATCTGCTGAAAGTGACTTTCCCCATGTCTAAAAATCCTAAGCACTGATACTGATACTGACATTGTTACAAAACATTGACAATGGAGACTCCTTACAGAAGCTTTCATTATTTCATATTACACACATTTTAAAATTATTTTAGGTTGAGCCTCTTCTAGGGCTAGAGTCAAGTTCCAAGTCAATTCTTAGACCTGGACAAGTAAAGACTGAGTTTTAAGGCCAAGGCCAAGGTCAAATAAAAATGAGACCATATTTAGTGACACCCATGCCCAAGATCAAGACATGTCCAAGTCAGTACAGAAAAAGACTGAATCCAGCATCCACTGTGTATATTGTTGATACAGACATGATAACATCTGATACAACTGAACTACTGACAGAGCTGCTGTTATAGAAAAAAACATCATATGACCAATCACATGAAAGGAACACTTGAACGCAATGACTGACCAAAAAGAAAATTGGCGTTTGGATGTGGAGTCTCTAGAGTATGTGTTATAATCTGGGGTTGCTTTAATTGGTCCGGTCGAGGCTCAGTAACATTATGTGGCCATAAAATGCAGTCAGCTGAGTACCTGAAAGTACTGAATGAACAGCTTATCCCATTCCGTCAATGGATTCCTCCCTTATGGTGCAGCTATTTTCGAGAGATTCATCAGAGAGATTCAGAGAGTCCCAACCTTAACCTCAATAAACTCTTTACTGGAGAAGACTTCCACTCCCATTTACAACAAGATCTTGGCCAAAAAGGAATGCAACTGGATGGAAATAAATGACATTGATAAGATTGTGGAAACAATGCCATGGTACAATTGGCCTTGATTAATTACATATATTGTAGTAGGAGTATAAATGGAGGAATATTCTGATACTCAGCATAACTAATATATA
>JAOVVF010000001.1:9716685-9728962 GCA_028565595.1 Duopalatinus emarginatus
ATAGATAGATAGATAGATAGATAGATAGATAGATAGATAGATAGATAGATAGATAGATAGACAGACAGACAGATGGATAGATAGATCTTATCACTGCCCGAGTCTTTGTATATGAGGGAGCTAATTATGTCTCTGTGTTTTCTGTTTTATTCTAAGCACATGGAAAGATAGAGAAAATAAAAAGAGGTAACCACACACACTCTTCAAACACTGTGGAATGAGATTGAGCTGTAAAGTGCTAGAGTACTTCTTTAACTTAACCATTGAGGCTCATAAAATACAATGACCAATTCAGGAATTAAAAAAAAGTGTTATTTAACCAAGCTTGGAACAGTGAACATTATATAAAAGCTGAAAGTGCAATGTGTGTGTGTGTGAGTGTGTGAGAGAGAGAGAGAGAGAGATTGCGAGTGAGTCAGAAAGGGTAAGAGATGAGACAGGTGTTGAATATGTATTAGTCAGAGTATCAACATGATGGGTAACAGCCGGCATTATGCGATGACTTGTGTGTTTGCATGTGTGTCTCCACTAAACCGCATTGATATTCATATGCTTATCACATGAGGGCTTGTGTAGGTGACATTAATGTGCCATTCTGATAAGTTGTGTGAAGTAGCCTGTGAGGCATGTAAACGCCTGTCAGATGAGCCCCATCTCTGATTTGGCCTGTCAGAGCATCGAGTTAGTGTCTAGCAATGATCACTCTGTGCTTATCAGATACAGAAGGTTATACACACACACACACACACACACACACAGGGCTGTACCTTCACCTGACGACCTCAATGAATTTCTTTGTTCTCTTATTAATTAACTATACATAATGCTAGTACGTTTAACATTAGTAACCATACTCTGGAAACAGGTACAGGGGCTCTAAATCATTGCGCTGTGTGTGTTAGTGTGATAAATGCCTATAAGGCATCACCTCCTGATACCTGTCCACTCTTGACAGCTCTATTTGTGCTCGGCTTAACGCAGGCAGAAGCAGTAGATGCATCAGAGAGCATGTCTTACCGCACAGGGGGAATGTAAACGGACAATAGCAAACATTCTGCTTTCTCTCCCTGTCTGTCTCACTGGAGATAAATATCCATCTGTCCTGGGCTCTGCACTCTTAGCGGTGTATCTAACAGAAAACAATTATACTTGGGACTTACTAGTTAACCTGGATTGATTTTGAAATCATTCGCAGGAACTTTTTTTTTTTTTTTATATGTCTGTGTACATATACATATAAAGAGTTCCATATTGCTGCAGATGTATACATAGCTTGTCAAGTCCTGTATTTATTTTAATAACAATATTCAAGATTTTTATCTCTCACATGTAAATTTGTAGCAGGTACAAATATACAGCGAAATGAAAAAGTGACTGATCCATAGACTGTGCAAGAATTTAAATTACAAGTTAACTTATAAATGCTAACAAAGTGTATAAAATAATTAAAAGAGAATAAGTATTAAAAAGGGAATTAAAAAAAGGAATAAGTGTAAACTGTAATATACATGTAAACAATAATAGAGTGCAGTACAGTGCAATACAGTGATTATTCTGTATTGTGTTCTTCCTTTTCCCTGTCTTCCTGTCCTGTTGCCCCCCCCCCATTCCCCCCACCCATTGTGTCGATTTGTATGGTTTGGATGGGTTGATGGCAAATTTCGCTGATACATGTGACTAGTGACAATAAATGGCTTCTACTACTTCTACTACTGTACAAGTGCAGTACAAATGATGCTTTATATAAATAAGTTATATATAAGTGGCTATGTGTCCTGAGCAGAATGGACTATGTGCATTAATCGTTTAATGTCTGAATGACCTGAGGGGCACATAAACATATCAGAAATATCATTTCGTCTAATTTATAAGTGACAACTCAAAACAAATCCATGAAGAGAATTAAACAACAGACGAAGAGTTAATATGCGTCTATGTTAGATGACACACTGCAGTGGCTGAGCTGCATTACTACAGATTTGAGAACTTGCTCTTGTCACATGTTTAGAAATCATGATGTCATTTTCATCTTTGGAACCTTCAGCTTTGTTTGGTGGATGCCAGTAAATGTAAATCAACTGTTTTGTGATTTGCATTTTGGTTAAACACATGCATGAGTTTTACTCAAACTTTTGTAAATCTGCCTGGAATTTGTAGTTTGGTTGGACCTTTTTTACACACAGCTTGCTATAGGACTGATAAATAAGGTCTGTTCGTACCTTTCCTAGAGTGGTGGGTTCAGTGCGAGGCCAATGCACCTCGTGCAGTAGTATGTAATCTTTCACATCCCCACAATTCATGCAGGAACTGTGTATTGCATGACGTGGTAATTAGTGTTTCTAAATGCGTTTTTGTGTCGACTAAAATGCCTACTGCAATGATACATGTATACATTACAAGGGCATCCATGAATAAAGTGCTGTCTGGAGCCGTTTCGGTGCCAAACCACATTGTTACAGACACCTTGCGCATATCGTTCACTCCTTAATTGCCAGGAATCTTGGTCCACCCAGCCAGTTCATTAAGGGAGTAAATATTTCCTGTTCAGCCAAAGCACTGGAGGCCTGCCATGCAGCTCTGGGAGTGAGCCTCGAACCCGCAACTCAAACAACTATTACCTTCCGCCACCCTTTCAAAACGTCTTCCAGCCTGTTTAGCCAACAGCAACTTTCAGAAGTGGATGTTGGACCATCGGCGGTGTAGGTATGCTCATGAAGCACACTGCCTTCTCTGTTCATCACACACAATGTGGCTAGCTCTAATGAAAAAGAACGGTTCGCTCGAAGTCATGGCTGAAGTGGCTGAAAGGTAAGCCAATGGCAGGATCAGAGGCGAATGCAACAAACGATGGATTCAGGGATAAACGGGAAACCGCTTCATTCAGCTTTGATTAAATGGATGTTTTGTTCAGCCTCTGTCCAGATGTTGAGTCTATGTGTTTTAGTTTGACATTCTTGGCCTGGGGCCCGTATATATTTTGGAATACAGCAGGGGAGTATATAATATCAGTGGAAAATGATGCGGTCTGGTACCTTTTAAATAACATTTCCGCCTTTTTCGCGTCGCTTTTGTGTTTTTCTTTCCATATTTTGTTTTATTTCGGAAAAGAGCTCCGAGATGCTGGTAGAAATGTGCTGAAAAGGCTAAGATTGAGTGGAGTTGAGGGATTTGACTGAATTCCCCACCTTGTCTGTGCAAAACACAGGGGCTCTTTTTAAGCTCCTATAAACATATGGGAGATAATGAGGAGGAAGTCAGGGCTCCTAAATGGAAGGGGTCAAACAATCATCCTCACAGCTGGCTCAGTCGAGTTCGCACTTGAGCTTCTGATTAGGAAGCTAATCAAAAAAAAAAAAAATTGGTCCTTTTTAATAATATAGAAACTTGATTTATTCCTGGACTTATTTAAAGAGGGTAGTTAGTGAACTTGAGTTGAGGAAATGTGTAGTAAAGTGATGTAGATCTATGAGACATGGCAGAAAGTTAAAAGTCCATTGACTCGATTTTTAACAAGATGAAGATTTTATTATTATTATTAGATTCTATTAAATTATTAACTATTTAAAATAAAAAAAAATAAATGAATACTGCATTCTCGGTATCATTATGGGAACATTTCTAATATAATTGTACTGTTCTATATTTTCTTTCCTGTAGCTAAAAATGTTCTCAGTCCACCAGAAATCATTCCTGGAAGCAAACTTCTTGGAAGCACAGTTTCTAAAAATTGTTACCTGGGTTTCACCTACTTGTTGCTGCCCAGGAGTACATTTTGAGGCTGTTTTGGCAGGAAGTCCTGTTCACTTTGAGGCGACACGAACACGAACTGGGTTGAGAGAGTTGGTCTTGGCCTCCGCAGGTGGCTAAGCCTTTCTGAACATATAAAACAAGCCCGAGTTGTTGAAAGATCTGCAGTTCGGATTACACCGGCTAATAAAAGTAAACATCTAGGCACCTCTGTAACTCTCTGTCTATGGTATGCTTTTGCAAATGAGTGAGGCTCTACAAATTACGTGCTAGGGATAAATGCTCCATGAAGCTCCATGAAGAATACAGAGAAATATGATCAAATCAATTCCAACTACATTCACTGACCAAACGCCTGCTGTATTATTATTATTATTATTATTTTGGTTTTTTTTTTGTTTTTTTTTGGTTCAGGCGGCCTGGAGAGAAAGGGGTGGGAAGTGGACTGGAGACAGCTGCCCCGAAGCTGATTTAGCAATAAACACCTGAAACATAGCTCTCAACTTTCTTTTATTTGGAGCACTAATGGACAGTTTCTGCCAGGAATGGGAACTCCCCCATGCATTGCGTTTGTTGAAAGAGCGTCTGTGACTGCCACTCCAATTAAAGTACTTGCAACCTAAGACCGAGGTGGTGTGTGTGCATGTGTATGTGTGTGTGTGTGCATGTGTGTGTGTGTGTGTGTGTGTGCGTGTGAGTGAGTATGTGTGAGAGAGAGAGAGAGAGAAAGGGAGAGAGGGAGGGAGAGGGGGGGTGGGCTTTCAGAGGAGTAGCATCTGGATTCAAAGCTGAATTCCCAGCCAAGTCACAATTGTTTAGTCTGAAATGAGTGCAGTATGTTTGGGTGGTGAGGATAAGTTGGATGTGTAGAACGAGTGAAAAAGTGTTGGAACACCACGTCCCTGTGTACAGGTTCGATGACAGATGATTAGCCTTGCATTTCTGTGTCTCGTTTCAATAATATCTTGACGGTGTAAAAGTGTGAAAGCAAACTGCACATCTGGTACAGGTTGGGTCAACACAACCCTCTGTCTCAGACACACTGTGCTAACAGTGTAAATCAACACAAGCAGCTAACAGCTACATCGACTCAACAAACAGAACAAATCGTCTCTGTCACTGTACTAACACTAACACTAACACTAACCCAGCACCATCACTGTGGTTGAACATAGTGCAGCATTCACTACTGATCTGAATAGCAGTGCCTTATTGCACAATGGTCCAATCGTGGAAGTGATCTACCGATCAAAACTGATTTAAAACTCACCCTGGTTAACAAATCTGCCTTAAAGCTGGTGTGACATAGACCTGGTCAAATCAATTTGCTAGCTGCGTAAGGCAGCTGTGGTCTAGTGGTTAGAGAACCGGTCTCGTGACCGGAAGGTTGTGGGTTTGATCCCTGCCCAGGGCAAGACACGACTGATGTGCCCTTGAGCAAGGCACCTAACTCCCCCAACCGCTCCCTGGGCGCTGTGGTTTGGGGCTGCTCCAGGCAAGTGTGTAGACTGGCCTCTAGTGTTTACTGGTGTGTGTGTTTCATTGCACCTCCGGTGAGCAGGGTGGTTTGCACAAGCATTTCCACTTTCCACTGGCAGTCAGCATTCAGAATGGATTTCTACACACAATGTCTTCAAGATTTGCCGAAAATCACCTTCAGTGATGTTTAGCGAATCATTCAAGCTTTAATAGCAGCAGTCAGGAGTAAGCGAGAGAATGGCTTTGAGATGTACGTCTCCAGTTTCATTCATAATTACTTAGGTAAGTACACTTAGCTCATTAGCGCTAGCTTAATAACGTTAGCTCCCTTACATAAACATTCAGAGGAGGAGTAGCTTGCTAGTAGCTAACTCCGCTATCTACGGTTTTAGTGTATTGATGATAACATGATATTGTTCCCAGTATTAAATAAAGATCCAAGAAATTTTTTAATATTAGCTAGTCTTTAGTGTTAGTGAATTTCTTCACAAATATGTTAAAATGTACTTAGCACAACTGTAAATAGTGAACAGCTGGGAACAATCATCAATCATGTTATCATCAATACACTAAAAACTTGGTCACATTAATCAAATTATCCAAGGGTTAGATAGCGGAGTTAGCTATTAGCAAGTTACTCCTCCTCCGTGGATATTTACGTAAGGGAGCTAGCTAACGTTACTAAGCTAGTGCTAATAAGCTAAGAGTACTTACCTTCGTAATTATCAAGGAAACTGGAGACGTACATGTTGAAGCCTTCTCTCGCTTACTCCTGACTGCTGCTGTCGAAGCTTAAATGATTCGCTGAACATCAGTGAAGGTGATTTTCAGCAAATCTTAAAGACTCACTTGTAGAAATCCATTCTGAATGCTGACCAGCCGTGGAAAGCGGAAATGCTTGTGCATACCAACCTGCTCACCAGAAGCCAGAGGTGTTGCCTTATGGAACTAGCAAATGCTGGCCTCGCAGCTAAAAAAAAAAACACTAGTCACTGTGCTTGTACATACAGAGGAATTTAACCTCTGCATTTAGCCCACTAGTGAACACACACATTAGGGGGCAGTAAACACTTGCCCAGTGCTGTGGGCAAACCTATCCACAGCACCCAGGAAGCAGTTAGGAGTTAGCGGCCTTGCTCAAGGGCACTTCAAACCAGGGACCTTAGGGGCACAAGGCAGGTTCCAACAACTGCTAGATTTTATATTAGAATGATGCAAACAGGAGCAATGATCCTACTATTCATCAGTTGAATATATTAGAGATATAACATGATAAATTCTTAAATCTGACTGGTCAGAAGCTAGGCTTTGTACTGCATTTGCATACCCCTATGGCTCACACAGTAGTTTCTGGTTGTAACATGGGTGATATATTTGTATCGATGTGTATCGATTCATTCTAACCTTGTTGTTTCTGTAGTAACAGCTAATTCACAGGGACTTGCATGTTGGACCCTCCACATAATCTTATCCACCACAACGTGCCAATCAGGCACACGGGGGCTGGAGCTAATCCCAGCATCCTAGGCGAAGACAGGGTATACCATGGACAGGTCGCCAATCCATCACATGGCCAACACATACTCACGCACACACTCACACCTACAGGTAATTTAGAGTAACCGATCAACCTAATGCTCATGGTTTTGGACTATAGGAGGAAACCAGAGTACCTGAAGGAAACCAAGTCAAGCACAGGAAGAATGTGCAAACTCCACACAGAACGGCCCGGAGCAGGAATCGGACGTACTGTAAAACAGAGTTTTGTAATCGTGGCTGTGGAGTACATCATTGTGATTGGCCACTTACAGCATTTCATGATTGCACAGTTCTGATCAGACTCTAGAGGACCAGGTCCAATCATGTCAATCCACAGAAAGATATCAGGAAATATTATACATTTGTATTCATTTTAATATAAAGTATATGAATTCTAATGCTAAGTAGGCTAATCTGTGGTTAGGTTGCCATTTCAATCCAATCCAGTGGTTTAAATGGACCAAAATCAAAATCATGTCAGCAGAAACAATATTTGTGAAATGGTTGATTTCTTTAGTAAGTAGGTATATATGGTACAGCAAACTGGTCATTATTCTGAAACAGTGTACAAAATGAGCAACCAGGGTAGTGGTAGGGTAGTAGGTTATCAGATTGGGATAGTGTGATTTGATTTTTGGTTCTGGTAAAGATGCAGATTACTAGGTTCTGAACTAGAGAGAACAGAGGGCCAGAAGTCCAGAGGTGGAGATCCAAAAAACTAACCACAATCCTAGCTCTATTTTTAGCCTATAAGGCACTGTACAACAAGAAACATCCCTGAAATATCCAATCTGAAATATATCGAGATGGTTTTCACCATCTCCTGGTTTTACACAGCTCAAGATGGGAGCAGTTGGACCAGGGCAAACTCCACCCCTGGACTTTTGGTTCTGCGGCTTTAGGGAATCTAGCTCATTTTAGCTAAGAAATAGCTATGGTTTTAGAAATAATACTTATGGAAATTAAATCATAAACCTGTGTCTAGACTTACTCCACCTTTGGTGTTTACAAAATAAAAAAAAATGCAAAGTCTTATTGCAGAAAAGTTTAGAGCCAATAGTAGTATTTCTGTTCTGTCTGTTTAGAAGAACAAGTTGCTCTTAAATAATTTATTATATGCTCTTGAACTAGAAATACAATTATGCATCACAATTATGTATGGATACCATATTATAATGTGTGTTTGTGTGTGTGTATGTGTGTGTGAGCGCCTTGGAGGCATTTTGGGGTTGCTTACCATAGCCTGTGGAACGTGAGGGTCAAGAGGATCCGACCTTCCCCTGAGGCCCAGTCTAGGTCAGAGCCTAGGCTCAAATCCGCTCTAAACAAGCCTCACATAAGCGCACCTTTGTCTCTCTCTCTCTCTCTCTCTCTCTCTCTCTATCCTTCTGTATATCTCTATCTCTCTCTCTGACACACATACACACACACAAATAGCAGACAGAAGATGTATGTGTCTGTGAGTGTGTGTTTTAGCGCAAGTGTCGACCAAGGGATGTACGCAAATGTGTGTGTGTGTGTGTGTGTGTGTGTGTGTGTGTGTGTGTGTGTGTGTGTGTGTGTGTGTGTGTGCAAGCATTCCCATGCCCCTTCCTTGCAGAAGAGATAAATGCGTGCATTGTGGAAACACTGTACAATCTTTGTATTGGAATGGGAACTTGGTTCTTGGTTGAGAAAAAAAGCTGGCAGGTAAAAAAGATAAAGCATCTCATGAAAATGATCTGTGTGAATTACACACTGGAGCGGCACCTGGTGCTATTATAATCAAGCTGAAAAATTTCTCTCTTTCTTTTCCAATTCAAAACTGTGTTGTTTTTTTTTATTTTGGGCTGCGCTCAGAATACAACAAAAACTCACCTATTGCCATAAACCAGAGAATAAACCAAAAAATATGAGCATGCATAAAGCCGGGGTTGCATGACACGGTTTTTAACCTGGTTTTAATGATTCTCAGTTGGCCTGAGTCTTTGCTGGTTGGTTCTAGTCCACACACTCAACAGTTGGAGAAGGAATCGAGTAGTGTATGATGAGACAGACTCAGATTTTTGGCCTCCTAATCATGTTTCAGACCAGACAGTGTATATCAAATGTTGTGATTGTTTTTATCTATTAATGTACCTTGATGTTCTGGAAAAACTGGAACAGATACTGGTACAGGTACAAAAATGTGTAGTGGCTGGTGGTATAGGTTTTGTTTAACTTCTCTGACAGGTGAATACCAACATTATCGAACATTATCGAACACATCTCAGATGCCATGCAACATGCTGTGGAAATCCCACACTTCACAATACAACAGAATTGTGGACCCTTTTGCAGGATGTATGGTATTTGCTGCCTACAGAATATTTCCATATTTCTGCAGTATTTGACTGGTACCAGTTTTTCTGGCACTGAGTAGGAAACCTAAACACAGCAAGTAGAATGTAGGAATGTATGTTCACATGTGCAATGGGTTTCTTTAATGGAGGAAGTTAAGTGAGTTGTGGCTGTACATGTCCGATACAGTAGCACCATTTAAGGTGGAACAAAAATTTGCATAAGAAGCCAACATCTGCCTTGTATATAGGGTAGCCTTCAACATGTGCTGTACTACTTACCTCGAACTCCCTCTGCAGTCTGTACAGACCATGCCGTCTATCCACCTATGACCTCACCCAAAGGCGTTTTTCATGTATCTTTTATTCCGGGTCAGTGCAAATGGTGGTGCAAACAATGACAGCAGCAGGCTGTTGTACTTCAACGTTTAATCCGAGTCTTCTAGGTAAAGCCAGGCATGTCTGTTTTGGGGCGTGTTCTGATTGAGCCAGCAACAGTTTAAAGTCATGTAGTCATTTATTGTGTGATGGACATGTTTTTAATATGCCAGTAGGAGATGATGTCTGGTGGAGCATCAGTCCTTCAAGCAAATGGAGAAGAAATTAAAACTTTTGCCAGAGCTCTAAATCCAGCATTATAACTGTATAGAGGCAGCTCATCATGAGTCTGATCATCCTGTAGATAATATACTATAAGTAGTCTACATATTATCCATCATAGCTACTGTTAATGATCAGTATATGAAAGGATTACTAAATGTTTAAATTTGGCAGACCCCTAGAAAAGTTTTTTACCCTGAGAAGCATGGTTGTGGTAGCATTGTACTGAGCGTTATATTTGGCTTGGAATTTGGAAATCATAAATTTTCCTGTCATTCCTTGATTGGGAAACACTTTTATATCTTGTTATGTTTACTGTAAATCTTCAATCTGAACGGTCCCACCAATAGGCAATGCAAATGTGCAAAGAAATTAGAAGTTGAGGAAAAACAGCCATGTGTTTATGCATGCAATGGACCTATACGATGGAGGAAGTTAATTTAGTTTTAAGTTCTTGGGGCAGGTTTTCTAAATGCTTATATTTGGCAGACCCCTAGCCCAGTTCACAGGCCTGAAAAACATGGTGGTGGTAGCATCATGTTGCATGTTACCTTTGGCTTAGAAATAAGTTTGCATAATTTGCCCCAAAGCATTTTTACAGAAATAAGGAACATGCTACGGTCAGTTGATCTACCAACCACTTATCAGAGCCTAAGGCAAAGGTGGCCATGTTTGTAGGCCACAGGGTCCCCTGGGAAGTGGAGTTCGGAGTGGCTTGAGTGGTTTTGGGTTTAACTAGCACCAGTCTGTTATCTTCAGTAGTATTGAGATATTGTAAATGGTAAAAGTATTGCATTTAGATTGTATTACATAATGCTCGAGGTCCAGTTTACAAAAGTCAGTCTACTGTCAGTAAGCTGCCATGTTGTTGACAGTTTACTAATATTTCAGAATGATATCCATGGGTGGCCTTTAGAACAAGGTGATAACATTTGATCTAAAATCAAAATGTCCTAATCCAATACGCATACATTATTGCAGCACTAGGGTAATGTGTATAATCACTGACCTATGAATCTCTCTCTATTTATCTCTCTTCCTCCCATAAGCCCTCTTTCTTCCCTTCCAGAACCACTTCATAAAAAGCTTACCAGCCACCAAAATCAAGTAGGCTGTAAAAGTCAGTCCATAGCATCACATTTTAAGGAAGTAGATGTTGATAAGGGATTATCCTAAAGCCATTAAAGTGCAGAAACAGCACCTGTATCTATCACTAACATGGTCCCTTTCTGACAGTTGAACATCCGCCCAAACACGCACGACCCACAGCGCTTAACTCCTTATTAGAGTAAGTGCAAATGTTCTAGCTTTCCAGAAGTGGTTCAGGCTCTTTAGCTCGGTATTATCGCAGTCATTTTCTCTGCAGGGCTCAATGGAAGTAAATTAAATCAGTATATTTCCGTTGCTAAAGCACTCCACTGATAGCTTTCTTACTGGGTTGGATATTGATATTGGTTTGGGATAGAGGGTAGGTTCCTTTAGCGCTTGAGACTACTTCAAGCTTTATTGAACCTTTCGGCCAATGAAGAGCATTAACTTCTCTTCTTATTGTACTACATTAGAAATACGTGACTGCATTTGTCTGCATGTAATGAATGTAAAAAAAAAAATTACTAGTTAATAAGTAGTCAAAGTCTGATTATCCTTATTACAATAGCAAATGTAGCACAACAAATATTTGGATCACCCTTTTCTTAAAATATAAGACATGGATGAATTTTCCATTTTAACAGCAGCTATTGCAATAGCAGTAATGCACATGGACTTGTATGGATGATGCACCACATGATCGAAGACTAAAATGAAAGGTGTGGTTAGAAATACAGAAACCTTGTATTTCAATGTCAACAAATTACTTTAAAACCACAAACAAGTAAAAAAACATTAGTGATCTCATTACAGCAGCATCTGTTGGTTGTTTTGGCTGATATGGAGATACAAGGTTTCTGTAGATGTCGGTAAGTTTTTCTTTTTATGAACAAATTCAGGACAGTAACATGCCACTCTGCATATTTTTTCTAACATTTACGTTTTACATTCAAAGCATTCAGCAGATGACCTTATCCATAGCGACTTACAAACGTGCTTAGTCAATTACTTGGAGTATCCGAAGCTAGTGCAGATAGACCAGGATTCAAGAACTTGAAGCCAGAGCACTACTAGAAAAGAGCCATGTAGTATCAATTATAGAACTTATCAAAGTCCAAAAACCTTCCTACACTATAGACAACCTGAAGAGAGAATGAGACAATAAATACAGTAGTCACTATGGAGAAGCTGAACAAGACAAATACAATTTGTAAACAATAGTCATTGCTCAATTAAGTGCTGGCAGAACAGATGAGTTTTTAGCCAGCGTTTAAACACAGCAAGTGACTCTGCTGTATGGACATCTAGGGCATTGGCATCGCCACCATTGAACGTGAGTGGGACGAGACCCCCCCACATTTCATAATTGTTTGTTTGGAACCCCACCCCCCACATTTAACATAAAACATTAGTTCACCCAGCGCTGTCTCTGTTGCTTCGCGAAAGAATCCATTTCACTTCATCGATAGGAGAAAACACATAACATTGAAGTCCACTCCGGGTTT